>OZ024899.1:9774280-10264094 GCA_964017195.1 Siderastrea radians
CAACGAAATCCAGAACCCCCTTCCCAAACCACGGGAATTACAAATCATTAACTCCCATCACATTGTTCGCAATCCAACCAACTACACCTTATTCACTCAACCACAACACAAATGGTACAAGTTGGTGTATGACAAAAGAGTCATCGATCCCCGCACCTTCAAGACCTACCCCTATGGATACCAGTGAAAACCCCAACAAGATCGTCGATTCTAATGAACATTAAGGAACACTTATTAAATAGGAACTCAAAGGAAAAGTTCTTGTAAAACAAATCAATAAAACATGATTTCTTTTATTTTGTGTGGTTTTCACTTCAAAGGACCTCCCCTCTTCCCCAAATTGGACTTTGGACTTTGAGCCCGCGTTTTCTCCGCGGTTTTCACCCACCTTGAGCCCACGATCCCTTTTTTCAGACTGGTCAGCGGTTTTCACCCACCTTGAGCCCACGATCCCTTTTTTAGACTGGTCAGCGGTTTTCACCCACCTTGAGCCCACGATCGATTTTTCAGACTGGTCAGCGGTTTCCCATCTCAAACCACGTGACTTCCGGTTCCCATGAGCCCGCGATCCTTTTTTCCTACTGGTCAGCGGTTTCCCTCACCGGAAATGACATGACGTCATCGATTTGCTCTCGACCAATCAGAAGCCAGGAAATCTGCCATACGGGCGCCCTTTACTACTCTGATCGGACTAAAAGACGGCGTAATTCATCGGTACGTACGTTTCTCGTAACATGGCGTTAAATAATAAAGCAGCGTTAAAAAGAAACAAACCAATAACTATAGTGCAACAATGTTGTTTTTCCCATTGCAGAAACGAGGGAAGGAGAAGGATGTTGATCTGATTGATCTTACAATGTCGTTTGACCGGCTTAGCTCTGCTGAGAGTACACCGACGAAGACAGGGCAGAGTCATCGCCCTTCAAATGCGAAAGCCAAGGATATCTTCAATGCTAAATCGAGGTAAAGAAAGTGCAATCGCCAAGGCTAAGAGAGTGACAAAAAATGTTTCTGTGTCTAAAATCGCTACGATGTAGGACGAATTGTTGTGAGATACTGCAGTTTAAGCCGAATTTATAAATAGGCGACTGAATCACAATTTTTCTTTGGGAAAAAGCGATTCAAGCAAAATACTATGTTAAGACTTTAGCTGATAAACATTGCTCATGTTTTTATTATTGTTATTATTTCAGTATTGGGGCTTGCCCTGACGAACCAGTCAAAATAGAACAAGAGGGTGCTTCAGACGAAGAACTGCTACAACCTGCGTTCAGGTAAAACGCCACAAGACTACCCTTTACCGTTACTGGGTTACCGTTATTCCACTTGTAGTACACTAAACAAAATTACTGCATTCTGATTGGACGAAAGCAGCACAATTAATCCCTAATTCTACTCCTTTGGAATAGCTATTACAAATTGTACTCGAGGTCTTGTGATTTCTTATACAAATTCTAATTTTTTTATAGTGCCTCTGGAGTCTCAGAAGAAGATCGCAAAGATGACATCTTATTAGAGGGACTCATTAAAAGCAGGTATAAAAATATATTGCAGTAATATTTCGCTATGTTATGAGACTCTTACGTCCTACCTTAAATAACCATATGCACCGACTTGTTTTTACATTATGTGTTTTTTTGTTTTTTTTGCAGAAAAGAATCGGAATCGGAATCTGAAGACTCCATAATTCCCCAGAAGCCAAAACAACGCAAGATTTCAAAATCTTCGTGGGAGAACGTTTCCAAAGAATCTGTTGAATCCCTTCCCGTTGGAATTAACGGACTAAAAGTGTACGTCATCAAGGATTTTCGACAAAGACCTGAATACCTAAGGGATGGCAGGAAATGGAAAAAAAACTGTCCCACGGAATGGAAAAACCATGGTCGAGTGCGCTTTGCGGATTGCAAGGGCTCATATAAATGCGTAGAAGAGAAATGTCCGTTTAGAATAGAATTTGGTGTTAAAAATACAAGGCAGTTCGAAAAGGAACGAGGTGAAATGGTTTGCAAAGGCTGTGGTAAAGTAGGAGAATATGTTGCCTGCAGTGCGCGAAGGTACCTCAGTTATGGTTCTAAATCAGTGACAGTTTACCACATCGGCAATCACACTTGCCCCGTCATTGACAATCTTCCAAAAAAGGAAGTGAAGAGTATCGAACAAATGATACGAAATCAACCAAACATCAAGCCTTCCGAGCTGCAGTCGGCGTTCGTCATGTCTGCGTTTCAACAGCAAATGGACTGGAGCGCCGTCGAAAGAGAGGCCAGTGCAGTAATGGACAAGAAGCGTGTTTCGAACATGAAACAGAAATTAAAGAAGGATATAGAGCCTTTTGGACACAACTTTGAGGCAATTATATCGTTTAAGGAGTATGCGGATAAAAAGGATCCCCTTTATGTACATGTGTATAAGATAAATGACAAAAGGGGAAACCCGGACATGCCATCCTTTGTCTTAAAGACAAGCACGACAAAAATGACAATGGCACTTCACATGGACAAAACAGGAGACCACTTTCTGAGTAAAGAATTCTGTTTTTTCGACGGGAAAAGGAAACGGTGCAAAGGGTTTGTAACGCTTACGGCCAGTGTCTACCATCCCTTGCTACAAAAGCAAATACCGTTGGCCATAATGGAAGCCGAAAGCGAGAACACAGAAAATGTCGAACTTTTTTGGCGTTTATTTAATGAAGCCCTTAGGAAAGTGGCTGCTTCTGATAGCTTTAAATTTAACCCTATTGATTGTTGTTGCGATATGGCAGGGGCTAATCTAGCTGGAATTTCGAAGGTCTTTGGGGATGACGCTGATATAAAATCGTGCGAGTTCCACTTCAAAGACCATCGAAATAAACAAGCAAAAAAACTTGACTGTAAGGGCAGTGACGAGTTCAAACAACTGTGTGACAGGCTCTTACTATGCACAACTGCCGCTGGTTACCAGGCCGCCAAATCTGACATGGACTTATTTATTGAAGCCGACGACAGGAGAGCTTTCTTGACTAACTGGGTGTCGTGGTGGCACGAGCGCCGTGGTTTCATCTTCCGTGCGTTCACCAATCCCACTGCGCCGCAGATGAACCAGGCCGAAGTTATTCACGCCGGTTGGTCTCACAGAGACCGTCAAAATTTGTCTCTGCTGGACGCATGTCAGGCAGACACACGAGATTCCTTGCTGCTTGACGTGGAGGTTAAAGCCTTCTTGACTGGCGCTGCACCCGGCGGAAAGGGCCCTTCATTTGCTGACCGCGCACGAAAACAACATGAAGCGGAAGTGCGGAGGGTGAAGTCGGTAGGTAAGGAGATGTTTAGCACTACTGAGGGCCTGCTCATTGATGCAGGCTCGTCACACAAACCACCTGCTCGGAAAAAGCAGAAGGCAAACAAGTCAAAGGGTCCGGTTTCACCATCACCACAGGTACCTAGTCAAAGTGTGCAACTTCCGTCTCCTTTGCATCCGAGCTACCCTGCTTCCCATGGCGTGCCCAGCAATATGCAGCCCCAGATGCAGACTTTTCCTCAATCGTCCACGTCTACTCAACCGCCCGCCTATCCTCAACCGTCCGCGTATCCTCAACCGCCCGCGTATCCTCAACCGCCCGCGTATCCTCTACCGCCCGCGTATTTTCAGCCGTCAACGTATGCTCAGCCGTCCGTGCATCCACAACCGCCCCTCCCTCGAGCGTTCACTCAAGTACCAATGCCCCGTGCTGGCTTACAGCCCTCGTGGAACGCGAGTATGTCTCGAAGCAATTACGAGTTAGTTATCACGCCTCCTACAGTAAGGAAATGCTATGGTTGCGGAGAAGAGCTGGGCGATAAATATAAAACTCCCCCTTGTAATATTATAATAAAACATGTAGACAAACGGGTGACCGGAAAAGATTGTACCACAGGACAACTAAAATACAGTCAAGATTTTTCAAACACCTATTATCACCCTTTAGCAGCTCATATAACTAAAAAAAATCCACTTTTTTCTGGCCAAGTTTACCTCAGGCGTGACCTTTACATGTCATTGGATAATGCCCAGCGCAATTACTTAGACTCGTTACATAGCCTTAACATTGTTTTTTATTAACTTCATTTATTGAATGGGTGCAATTGCCGATCATTGCCACTTACCTGTGAAATAGGCAGAAATACGACACTTCTTGTATCTAATTTTGTCGCTATTCTCTTTGGCACCCCATGGTTTAAATAAAAGAAAAGAATTTCATTCTAGGAATAGAATTTGTTATAATTAATTTTCTTTTTTGCGATTCTTTGTTTGCGATATATGGCCGTTCAAAGGCCCTTTTCTTGGATTTTGTCAGCCTCTTAGGTGTTGGGTATACTCAAAGGCCCTGTCCGGGGAACTTATTACGGTCATTATTGTTTAAGGGCCCCCCCAGGGATTTTGTTGTCTATCGGCCCTTTGGGGCTCCAAAGGCCTCGATTTGGGATTTTGGTATGATCCATGTTTGCGTAAACGTAGGTTGCTTTCCTTTTGACTGCCCTTTCTTTTGCCGCATTGCAAATGTCATCTTTTTTGAATTAGCAGTTTTTAGTTTTTAGTCTTATCTGTCATCTTTTGTTATTTATTTTTATAGCAGCATATTTCCGGTCTTTTGTTATATTTTTGCCTTGTATCGTTCATTTATCTAGTGTTGTACCTGTATCTACACCTTGTAATTACGTTTAATTGTTAGTATTGTTTATTTTTCCTTTTTTCGTTATATAATCGTTGTACTACATTGTTTTTATATTTGAATGTTAGCGTCACTTATCCTCGTTTTAGTATTGTTATAATCACGCCGGTTACGTAACTCATAGCGTTGAATTGTATTTTGCGTCTTGTTTTGTTCTGTAATCTTATTTAGGTAGATTTGATAAGTTTAATTTTTCATGTAACTGATGAAGGTCTAAGACCGAAACGTTTTTATTTTTTATTAAATTTTTTAACTTTTTAATCGTCAGAAGTTGTCCGTCCTCGCTTTCCTTCAACGAGTTTTAATTCCATGCAGTGAGGCTTGGACTGTGAATCTTTGATCCTCCTGACGCAGTGGCATTCTTTGTTGGCCTGAGGCAACCATTAACTGTTTTATATATATATATATATATATATATATATATATATATATATATATATATATATATATATATATATATTTATTTATTTATTTATTTATTCGCTTATTTATTGGGTCGCGTGACAGTCAAATATTCAATTCTCGCTCTATTTTTACATTCTCTTGTATTTTTTATTGTATTTTTGTATGTATTTAGCTATTTTTGTTTGTTTTTCTTTTTGTTTTGGCTGTATTATCATTATAATTGTTATTTTTTTCGGTTTTTTTTGACCCCGCAAACTGCAATCCGCACCCCGCACCCCGAACCCGCGTTTCCGGAATACCCATCTGATAAGGCATCGCAGCGAGGACGTTTATAACGCTGTGGCTATATGCCCGGCAGCAGTCTCAAATAGACTAAAATGTTCACCAAATTTCCCCAGAGAGCCTTTCTCAAACCTTATGAAAGTATTATATTTTTGTTTAGAAATGTCAAAATGTCAAAAATTATTTTGGCTGTGTAGTTGATGGGATATTTTCGTGTGGGCACACTATGAAATCGCTATGACCTTGACACTGAAAATTTTCAGCTCAGCAGTCGGAAAGTGTTACAGAATTGCCACTGCTAAACTCATACACACGGCTTGAGAGTATAAGATGTTCGTTTGAAATGTCAAGCGATTCCAAAAATCAAGAAATGTCTGAGCCTGAGCTTTAAATTTTAAAAGAAATTCTACTTAATGCTTTTCTGCCTGGGGTTTTTTTGAGTTTCTGAGCCTGGGGGGCGGGGAGTGCACAAAGTTATATAACATTGATAGAAACATCGAATACTCTCAAACGGGTGGATATGCTGATACAAATTTCCGACTGCCGGGCATTTTAGTCCATTTGAAACCATGCCCGGCAGTCTGAGCGTGTCAATAACATAGCGAATTTATAGTGAGCCCAGGCTCAGACATTTCTTCAACTACTGAAAAAGCCAAATGATTTTTGGAATCGCTTGACATTTCTAAACAAAGATATAATAGTTTCACGAGGTTTGAGAAAGGCCTTTCTGGGGACATTTGGTGAACATTTTAGTCTATTTGAGACTGCTGCCGGGCATATAACCACAGCGTTATAAACTTCTTCGCTGCCGGCGATGCCTGGATATCTTTGGAATGCTGCTAACTGCATGAAAGTATTCAATCGTATACAAAAATGTAAACAGTGAAATGATGCAGAAACGACCTAAGAATTCTGGCTTTTTGACAAGAGACTCAAAGCCTGAATGTAGACGACATTTTGAACCCTCGACAATTTACCCTCGACCCTCGACATTTTCCCTCGACCCTCGACATATTACCCTCGACCCTCGACTCTCGACAAAAACCTACACTCTTCTCAGGAGTTGCTTAAACAAACCACCCAGACAATAGGAAATTGCTTTTTAGCACTAATTATTCGCCTATTACAACGCCGAAAAAAAAAAGAATGACAAAATATGGCATTTTTGGGAGCAAATCTTAAACAGCAAAGAGTAAATCTTGAAAGTAAATTATGAAGACGCATATTTTCTTCATACTTTTCACAACTAACAAGGTGTCACATCGATTGCTAGTATCGCATACATTGTCAATAAAAAAAAACTTATTCTGTTGTGTATTTTGTGATTCGTTAGAGTAGTAAATGAACAAGTTTGAAATATAACATTGTAGAGCTTCTGATCACTAACGTTTCCGATTGTTCGTCCTCAGCTTTAAGTTGATTGATGTTTTAAGATAAACTCGCTTGATACGATTTGGGTACAAAACAAATGCTCTGCAGTAATAAATGCTTTCCAACATAACAGCGTGTAGTTGGAAAGCGTTTTCATTACGGTTCGTAGCATTTTCATCACGTTTGTGATAGCCTTTTGACACTTAAGATTACGTAACTACGTTTGACGGTATGCTAATAAATATTTGTATAAATATCGAGGTATTAGCATTTTTTGGCTATCTCGCCTTTTGGACAGTCGCCGGGTGGAACCAAACTTAAAATTATGAATTAAGTCTAAAGCTCTAACCCTCGGAGCTCTATAGCTGCATTCGATCGAGGAGTACGTTCCCGGGCTTTTTTGTCCCAATGGGGTTTTTTATTCCGGGTTTTCGTACCGGGCGGCGTATCAAAGCATTGTATTTTCCTTTTATAGGTTTTTTCCTAGCTTTCATTTTTTTCATTATGCTTTTTATTCATGTAACTGCACTTGCACTGTCTTTTAATTTCATTTTCTATAGTACTGTACGTGTATCCGTGTTGATCTTAAGTATTAAATATATTTCGTTATATTTATTATTTGTTTAAGATCATTGTAATTATTCGGTTTTTCTTCGTTTTACCTTGTGCATCAGTTGCGGTGTTATTCCGCTTACGTTATCACAATTTATTGTAAATACTTGCACTCTTTATAATCTTGTTTAATAAAGCGCTGGTTCATGCATATGCTGTCCATCAGGCACCCAGCACGAGTCACACTCCATGATTGTCGTTGTGTTATTACTTGCGCTTTTTGCGCGGTGTGGGAAGGGTAGTAATGAATTGCACCTTTATCAGTTGCCAGGAGTCAGTCCTAACCTATAGAAATATTTGCATTGGTTACCATGACAATGTGTACAACAAATCATTTCGTTCATAGATGTTCTTGAGCTAAAAGTCTACATTCCTCAGTAATTCATTATTTTCCTGGAAATGTTTTTCTACCTTCCTTGATGACCTACAGGGCAAGGCATTATGTAAAATTTTAAGGTGATAACGATTTGACATCTGAATGGCAGTTTCCAACTGAACTTAAAAAAGCACAGAAAGAAGTTGCAGCGCAAAGGATCACACGTCTTTGTACACGGAAATCTGAAACAATGGTTTTCGTAAAACCAGTTACAAACGCCAAAGTGACTTTTTGTTTGCTTTTCCTGTTAACTTTCGCTTTGTTGTTTTACTACGGAACCTGGAAAATGGCATCAAGCGGATCAGCGTCAAATAATTATTTAGGTAAGGAAAGTTTTTTCATCGAAGTCTTTAGCGTACTTGATGTGTTTCTTTTAGCTAACGAAAACGAGTGGCGGTCCACCGAAGATGAAAGACCGGAAATACTTTTTCTCCATTCAGATGTATTACTTGTAATAAGGTTGAACACTCGTTTTATATTACCTTTTCTTTTCGGGTGCAATAGGTCTAAATAATCTCTCTTTACATCCCAGTGTCAAAACAGTATACTATGTAACGTTTAACCCATTCACTCCCAAACTTTTTCAGGCCATTTTAAGTAACGACGCTGTAATTTGGCTCCTGTCTGCTTACATCCAGGTCCATACGTCTGTAACTTCCTCTACAGCATGGAAACTAAACTTCTCTTCCGTTTCTGAGGTTCTTTAGCAATTTTGATTTCGGGGATGCGCACAATTCAAAAATTTTGATATTGAAAAACACCGCATCAGGTCGTCTTTCCTGGTTTTAGCGCTCAGTTCCGTTGTTTTTGGTTCTAAGTTCGATTTTTTTTTAGTTTGTAGACCATTTGATAATCTTTCCTTGGATTAAAAAAGATTTCACCTAAACTTTCAGGAAAGTGGAAATTTTGAACTAGAGGTGTCATCCAGTGCCAAGGCCAAGTTTTGCATCAAGCTCACAAGTTTTCCTTTTTTGTGTAACTCTGGTCTTTTTTAAGTGAGCGCTTCAGTTTAGGCACTTTTTGTTAGATGTGTGCCAGGTGCATCAACTGATTATCAAAGAGATCTGCTGTCACTCAAAGTGATGACGTCACAAACTGAACAAGGACCATGGTCCTTTACGCGCGCGTTTGGAAGGCATGCCGGGTAGTCAATGGGTTAAAATGTAAAATTCAAAAGATAGCTACTGAGATGTGCTTCGAAAGTTTAACAAACTAGGAGGAGGTCTAAGTAAATCCATGCATTGATATTTCAATTCCCACCAGCAGTATATTTCTTTAAATTTCTTCCTCAGCGCGCACGCTCCATGCATGATGTGGCATGGCATTGCGACAACATTGTGTGCGCAGTAAGGATGCGGGATACATATTCATCAGCTTTCATTTGAATGGTCATAATTTAGGGCTTCATCCACAGATTCAAATCTTACCGTATAATTAAAAACAACAGGGAGTACTTATTAATAACAGACTTTCGTCCACAACGTCAAACGGACCGTTAATAATTGCGGGATTTTTCTCACCATTTTTTTGTCTACAGTAGCTTCGCTGAACTTTACAATTGAACTAACACCCGGGGTCAATTCTTCTCCAGCAGCTAGGAGTTTGTGTTACGGTCGCGGGTCCATTGGCAATAAGTAGCTCCAAGGAATATATTTCTTGTTCACTCAGGGTGACCATTTTAGAGATAATGACAAAGATTTTCTGCGCAGCATCTTATGGTAATGTAAAGAGAAAGTGTAAGTTAACGCTGAAATGATAAATATCCAACGTTGCGGCAACACTCCCTTCATCAGCTTCTGAAAACATTACCATTTATACCATTATAAAGACTGAGACTCGTGATTGTTTGTTACAGATGCCGTAGAAAGGCAGAACACCAGGAAAAACATCATGAAAGAATACTGTCTCACACATTCATATGAGGCGAAACCAGCAAGCACACGGAACAGTTTGGGTTTTATTGTTGTTGACGATGAAAACAAGATCATTTATTGCACCATTCCTAAAGTCAGCACTACGACGTGCAAAACAGTTCTTTTAAACCTTCGTGGTCTCAAGAGAAACAAAGTATGTATATGTACAGCTTCTGAAGAAACTGTGGTGCTGCTTCGGTGGGCAAGTGAAATGCAAAACATTGGATTATCACCTGAGTTGATAACGTAAATTGCCCACCGTAAAGAGATTGAAAGCCGACGTTTCGAGCGTTACCCCTTCGTCAGAGGGGCAAATCCCACAAAAATTCCAACTTCCATAAATCGAAAAAACTTGATCCTGGGAAACTATAGGAGGTCGCCAACCAACAAATAAAACTCCAACAAAAACGTTCCGCTGTACCAAAAAAAAAAAGCAATGCTAGACAATATTCCTAACCTTAACACCTTTTCTTTAAGGAAACTTTTCAAAAGACGGTTCAACTTGTTTCTCTACTGTGGATACAAAGTCAACTCAGTAGTATCTCAGTACATTTTGTGTTTCAAAGTGCAACGTGGGCGCTCTCAGAAGATATTTGCTGCCAAATGCCACCACTAAGTCAAAGCCGGGAATCTGATAGCTTACACTTATTAGTATTGGGTCTCTTGTCTGTCGTGATAGATACCTAGCAAGGTAGGTAGGCAGCTAGGCAGGTAGGTAGGTAGGTAGGTAGGTAGGTAGGGAGGTAGAGAGGTAGGTAGGTAGGTAGGTAGGTAGAGAGGTAGGTAGGTAGGTAGGTAGGTAGGTAGGTAGGTAGGTAGGTAGAGAGGGAGGTAGGTAGGTAGGTAGGGAGGTAGAGAGGTAGGTAGGTAGGTAGGTAGGGAGATAGAGAGGTAGGTAGGTAGGTAGGTAGGAAGGTAGGTAGGGAGATAGGTAGGTAAGTAGGTAGGGAGGTAGGTAGGTAGCTTGCTTTACGTATTGTTCAATTAATAGTATGGAATTACGAAAGTAATTAATTTCTTAGTTAATTGTGAAATCAGTAACTTAAGGTATTTATTAATTAATTGATTAATTAATTTAATTCATTTTTCAGGTTCACAAGTGGAATGTCTGGAAACGCCTCTATCAATACACGGACGAAGAAAAGGCGATACGTCTTCAGACTTATTTCAAGTTTCTTTTTGCTTGAGAACCACTTCATCGCTTACTCTCGGCCTACAAAGATAAGTTTATAGGAAATAAACAAAGCAGTAGATCTTCTCGAAACGCAATAGTAAAGTCATATCGTTCTTACGACTATTATAACGCTAGCGTAAAAAACAAGGTTAGCTTCCCAGAATTCATAAAATATTTTTCCAGCAACATATCTCGCAACCATCATTGGCGGCAATATGAAAAGCTCTGCTATCCATGCCTCATCAACTACGATTTTATTGGTCACTTAGAGACCTTAGAAGAGGACGCCCCTCTCCTGCTAAAAATGGCGGGAATTGACGACCGCGTTACTTTCCCGCCAGTTCACAAGTCAACCAGTTCATCTGAAGTGTTAGAGTACTATTCCCAGGTCCCTTCTGAATACATAACCCGGATTGGAGAGTTGTATCGCAGCGACTTTGAAATGTTTGGTTACGATTTTCTCGGAGAAGTACGACCTCTGCTTAAAAATTCTTCGTCTTTGCAATAGAAATTAACTATGGCAGCAAACAAACAATAGGCCACTTCAAATTGCAACGTCATAAAAGTGGACCGTTCAACAGACACCGGTAAAGCGGTATCGCGCTACCTTCTAGTCCTGAAAAAAAAATGTTTTGAAAGAAGCACCCTTTGGGATTGTTACAAAAAAACAGAACCTCGACAGCGAAGTTGTGAATAACTCTTCAGTTAAGGTGTGTGGATGAGATAGGGCTTAACATTGGACATGCTGATTTGAGAAACAGAAAACAAAGTGGTTCGCAAAAAAATGGAGGAGACCTCGAGGAGATCCTGCAGAGAATAAAAAGGGCTAGTCCACTGAAGAGTTATTGTAGCGCTATTTCGTACAGTAAACCACTGCATGAGGGTTATAATTTTGTGAGTACATTCGAACCAAGAATACATGCGTAGCGAAATGAGAATAAGTTGAACAGAGTGAAGGATAGGGAAGGTCCGAATTAAAGGCATTGGAAAGTGACCATTAAATTACCACGGGCACAAAGCAACCGCTGATCACGGTTGTAAATGGAACAGCAGTTCACAGCGGTAAACGAAGGACGCATGGTTATTTTACGCCACAAGTTTGCCGAGAAAAATACTGAACAAATAAATCTGAAAAATGTCATGCTACATGCAAAGCGTTTCTGAAAACTTGAGCTTTTGTTAAAGATCGAGTGTGGGTTCAAACTTAACCCTCTAAGTTCCAATATCAGCATGCATTTTCTTATGGTGCTAGTTGGGAGAATTGCATAAAAATAAAAACATTTCACCTTTCGTGATCATTTCTTTTATTATCATGATCTGCTTGTTTGATTAAGGAGTGATATTGTAGGGAGAAATTAGATGTTTGTCACTATTGAGGCTTGAAGGGCGAAGTAACTGTCAGCCACAAGTTTTATCGGCGCGAAGTTCATTTACCAGGGCATTTCCTACATTTACAGCGGTCAAACGCATGACGCCTGCGCAATTCCCGCGATAATTGTACAAAAGAAAATACTGACAAATGTCGAAAGTTTCACTTTAACCGCAAAACACAACGCCGTTTGTGAAAACTTAAGCTTTTTACGTTGAGTATGTGTTGAAAATGAAGTAACTGACATTCGCAAGTTTTATCGGCGAGAAATTTGGTTTATCAGGACATTTTCTGCATCATTTTCATACGAACTTCGCACTCGTTAACGTTTGCTGCAAGGCTCTGGAAGACCGGAAGTGACGTAACTTTTTGAGTTTGACCGCTGTAGTTTTCCTACATTGTTTTCACACGAGCTTCACATTTGTAAACGCTTGAACAAAATAGATTGTAGTTTACACCTGAATAACAATAATAAGGACGCATTTTAATAGCGTCAGTCTCAATTTGATGTTAAATATACACACACAGCAGTAAGAAAGTGTTTACTTCTAAAATAAGACAACAAACGGAGTTGCAAATAGTTCATCTTCTTCCCGATATTAATTTTAGTAAATAAACTCCTTCTGACGGCTGGTATATCGGAGGATAATGCCCGAGGCTGAAGGATTGTCCAAAAAAAAAGAGGACAATCTTTCAGAAAAGGGCATTATCATCCGATATACCAGCAAGCCAGGAAGGTTATTTATTTTATAGGCCTCCGCGGATTAATTTCCACAACGCACAATCTTTATTGTAGTAAAGAGAAAACATTTAGTGACGATCTCAGCAAATTTGCACCTAAACAAATCCAAGCTGGTTAGTTTACTCCATTTTATTACACAGTGATTAGATCTGAAAAGTTAAAACCTGACAAAGTGACTTCCTTTCTTGTTTTTCTCTCGTCCGTACATGTAAAATCGGACGACGGATATCAAATCGGACGACGGATATCAAATCGGACGACGGGTATCGATCGCCTGATACCCGCCGTCCGATATGTATGTGTTTCGTCCAATGAGCAGGTGCAAAAATTACTTGGTGAGTTATAATATTTTACCTCAAACTGAGACTAACCCTGTAATAATGCGACTGTTATAACTTAGAATTATATGAAAATCGTCGTAGTGAAGGTGAAGAAACCTGAAAAAAAAAATTCAGGCTTGAACGGGTATCGAACACATGACCTCTGCGATACCGGTGCCGCGCTCTAACCAACTGAGCTATCAAGCTAACTGGGAGCTAGTCAATTGAGAGTTCGTATTTATCCCGTAGATGATCGTAGATTTACTGCGATGATCTTCATATAATTCTATCTTTATCCGCAGTTCAAATATATGATTATTTTCATATATTAACGTTCATTTCTCCATTTACGGGATAAATACGATCTCTCAATTGACCAGCTCCCAGTTGGCTTGATAGCTCAGTTGGTTAGAGCGCTGCACTGGTATCGCAGAGGTCATAGGTTCGATTCCCGTTCAAGTCTGAATTTTTTTTCAGGTTTCTTCCTTTCAACTGCTTAAGTTGAAACACCTTCACTGCGATGATCTTCATATAAATCTATCTTTACCCGCAGTTCAAATATATGATTATTTCCATATATTCTAATGTTCATTTGTTATAACTTACAAAATAAAACAACTTCACAGAATTCAGTTACCATCAAAGTGCCTACATAGAAAACACGGCGATCAAAAGAAAAAAATTTCCACATAAGCGGAATTGAATTACAAAATATGCAAAGTGTTTTGTAATTGGACTTAACAGGCTCCATAGAAATTTTTCACGACGGCTCGACCATCCGAAATCCTGTTACACACTCAGATAAAACATAATTCCTAAAAGAGAAATTTGGTTGTTAAAAAACACTGGGAATGTATTGACAATAATATTTTTCGTATTCTTTTTTCCAATCGTGAATCTATGCGCCGATCAATTCGAAACTTCAACATTCTCCCCGGTAATACCCCAGGCACTTGACTGTGTATCGTGCCCGGGGAGGGGGGAATCTCAACGTTGCGTTGGAAGGGTGGGGAATTTGAACCGGATTTATCTCTTGTTCTGACGTAATACGCCCGTGAGTTTTTCGGTTTTTTCAGGGTTTGACGGATTTACAAGACAGAATTTCAGTTCGCCTTTGTTAGTGAATAACGCTTTCAAAAGGGTCTTTAAAAGAAGTTTGAAGGTGTCATTACAGCATCTCTCTCTAAAAAGCGCGAACAGTGGTTGATTGAAGACTAAATTGTCTTTGAGAAGAGGTAGTTCAGTACTTATTGGTGAACATTTGAACGGCTTTTTTGCCCCGAGGGGAGGGAATTTGAACAAGTCAATCTTCAAAAGTTGAAATGCCCGGGGGGTTGCCCAGGGGGGGATGTTGAACTTTCGAATTGATCGGCGCATTATTTCTTCTATGGAAACCAAGAATATCGATAAACCATCCAAGGGGTCATTAATTTTAAGATCTAATTATTCGCATATTTTTCTGCCGAAAATCAATAAGAAAGAACTGGAAGAAGTCTTAAACCTTTTTTCGAAAGGGCAACAAGGAAATTGTAACCCAAAGGATCACACGTGTTTAAAGACAGGGATCCAAAAGAATGTTCAGAGCAAAGTCAGTTCCTAGAAACGCCAAAGGGGTTTTATATTTGCTTATAATATTGACACTTGCCTTGTTGCTTTATTGTGGAACCTGGAAAATGGCATCGAATAGACCAACGTCCAATAGTCATTACATAGGTAAGGAATGCTTACATCTAAACGTCTTGTTGGAATCTAATGTGCTTTTCATAAAGAAGATTTCACTGCCTTCTGCAGTGCCGGGGTTTTGAAACATGAAGTCCCAGTTATCGTTCGCCCCTCGAGACTCGCCGCAGCTATAATTACAAAGTGACAAAGAAAATTCGTAGAGTTTCTGCTTATTTACGATAATTGATATTTTGGAAAGTAAGTATTCCTCTATTAACTTGTTTCACGAGCAAATTTCCATCATTATTATGTGATCATGAGAGAATCGCAAATGGCGAATCATCATTCGCCGGCTAAGATTAGCCAGCCATCATTCGCCCATCAAAGAGCGGAAGGGTCCCTCTCTCCACACAGATGTATGAAGAAGATTGATAACTCGTTATATCTCACCTATAGTATGTGTCACCAAATAGTTTTTTGTAAAGCTTATTTACACCTTTTTGTAACGTTATGAAAGTATTATCTGAAAGCCCTTAGCGCGAAATCCAATTCAAAACTGACTTATCGCAGTAAAAGCTTTCGAAATTGCGCGTTATATTCTCTGTGTTCTTACTTTCTTCGGCTACGTTACGGACAAAATAGTTTCGCTTAACATCCTAGAGTCAAAGTGGTAGTGTCACCTGATGTTTAAGCTGTGAAAATCAAAGGAGAGAAATTAAGATGTGTTTCAGAAGTCTTAAAAATTGTAAGCGGATTTTAATAAGATGTGTTAAGTCATTAAATTGTCAGTAAATGTCATTTACTAGGAATTTCAAAGTGACCAGCTATTAAATTGCCACGTGAAATAAGCGACCGCTGGTCAACAGGCTGTTGTAAATTGGAACAACAGCTACTGAATCAAACCAAATTCTAGTTCTTAAAATAACAATGTAGAAGTCTGACAAATTCTCTAGAACTTCCCAGCTAAGTAAACAATAAAAAACAAACAATAACAAAGGAAATTATTGCCTTACACCTTTCATCTGAGACAGCACACCCAGTTAGGACTTCACATCGCAACAGATTCAGAAGTTGAAAGCACTAGTACAGAATAATAAACAGAAGGGATGGCGAATGGTAAATTATTCGAGACTTCGCAAGATGGCGAGACGATCGTTTTCTTGGACAAGCGCGAGAGCCTTTTAATTTTTAAATTGCGGGACCAAGCTTTTAGAGTATTCTAACGTCAAACATAAAACTTTTTAAGACAAAAAAAATTGGAACCCCAAACCTATGGAATCAGTTTTGGGCAACTTAGAGAATTTTTTTTTTTTACTTTATTCAATACTTCACATTACTTACAGTACACACAGTTATTAACGCAACTTATGCAGTTGCGAAAAGAAAGCCTGAAAAAATCAGGCTTTTTTTTCAGGCTTTCTTTTCGCAACTGCGTTAATAATAATAAAGTTGCGTTAATAACTGCGAGGATCTTCTTTACACTTATTTCTTCATTCCGCAGTTCAAATATATGAGTTTCATATATTAATAATTTCAGTACACATTGCATTATATAACGTTGCTGACATTACTTTGCATTACGTTACATCGTGTTACACAAGCATACTACGTTACACACTTTTTAATTACACATTACTTACACTACACGTTACAACCTAGTACAATCTCCAGATAACTTGGAAATCTAATACATTATATTACAAAAAGTTGATAATAGGCTTCTTAAGCGCATCAGAACTTCGAGATTCATTTTATAGCTTTCTGAAAAGTCAAGGCTCTAAGAATGAGATCCTGAAAAAATCGAGACTCTTTGACCCAAACTGTTTTGCCGAAAATTCGGAATTCCGAGATGCAAAGGATCGGTCAAAAAACGAGACTACGAGACGCTTACAACTCAACTGAAATTTTGCGAGACCTCTATTTTTGGTAAGACCATAAAAGGAAAGTACTGCTCAGTAGCTTTCATTTGGATGGTCAAACTTAAGAGTTTCATCCACAGACTCAAGAGTTAGAACCACCTTGTACAGCATAATAAACACTACCACAGGAAAGTACTGCTCAGTAGCTTTCATTTGAATAGTCAAACTTTAGGATTTCATCCACAGACCAAAAGCTAAAACAAAACATGTAGAGCATAATAAACAGAGCCATAGAAAAGTACTGCTTTATCGTGAACTTTCCCGAACCACAAAGTCAAAAGAAAGAGTCCGTTTTTCTCACTACATCTTCTCTAGCTGTCTTCAG
Source organism: Siderastrea radians (assembly GCA_964017195.1). Taxonomy (NCBI): domain Eukaryota; kingdom Metazoa; phylum Cnidaria; class Anthozoa; order Scleractinia; family Rhizangiidae; genus Siderastrea; species Siderastrea radians. The sequence continues at coordinate 9,791,438 of OZ024899.1, forward strand.
AACTTTCAATTGAACCGCCATTAACAGTCCACAGGAAAGAAACACAGGAAACTACTGTTCAATAGCGATTTTTTTCGGATCCACAAAGTTAAAAGTAAGTGTCCGTTATTCTCACTACACCTTCACAGCCGGGGAAAGTACCTGTTCAATAGCGAAGTTTGATCACAAAGTCAAAAGTAAGAGTCCCTCGTTAATAACGGTTTTCTTTTAAAATCGTTCTGACTCTAGTTTCGTCAGATCTTACAACTAAGACTCCCTTTATAGCGGCCACGGTTTAGCGTTCCATTCGCGGATCCATTCAAAATAAACAACTCATTGTAATTAATGTTTTCCACAACGACTCAGGGTGACCATTGTTGGGATTGAGACTAGTGATTTGTTTGTTACAGATGCCGTAGAAAGGCAGAACGCTAGGAAAAAGATGATGAAAGAATACTGCCTCACACATTCATATGAGGCGAAACCACCAACCACCCGGAACAGTTTGGGATTTATTGTTGTTGATGATGAAAACAAGATCATTTATTGCACCATTCCTAAAGTCAGCACTACAACATGGAAAGGGGTGCTATTAGACCTTCGCGGTAACAAGAGAAACAAGGTATGTATATTTACAGTAGTACAAGAAATCCCACCGAAAAATTTCAACCTTCCTAAATCGAAAACAAAAAAATTGATTCTGTAGAAGGTCGCCAATCCACACCAAAACTCCTACAAAAACGTTTCTGTATTACAAAGAACATAATGCTAAACCATATTTTCAACCTAGAAAATGTAGTCACCTTTTCTTTAAGGAAACTGAAATTCAACTTATTTACACAGGGTCAACTTGTTAGTAATTAACTAAATTTTCTGTTTCAAAGTGCATCCTGTATTTATTACTCCTAGCACTCCCAGTAGATATTTGCCGCCAAATGCTACCGCCAAATGCTGCTTACACATATTAATCCTGGGTTCCTAGTCTGTTGTGCCAGATACCTAGCAAAGCTACCGGGTAGGTAGGCAGGTAGGCAGGCAGCTTGCTCTACCTGTTAACTAATTCATTGAGTCATTGTTCATTGATTCATTGAGTCATTGATTCATTGATTCATTGATTCATTGATTCATTGATTCATTCATTCATTCATTCATTCATTCATTCATTCATTCTTCATTCATTCATTCATTCATTCATTCATTCATTGATTCATTCATACATTCATTGATTCATTGATTCATTCATTCATTCATTCATTCATTCATTCATTCACTGATTCATTCATTCATTCATTCATTCATTCATTCACTCGTTCGTTCGTTCGCTCGTTCGTTCCTTCGTTCGTTCGTTCATTCATTCGCTCGTTCGTTCATTCCTTCGTTCGTTCATTTATTCATTAATTCATTCACTCACTCATTCATTCATTCATTCATTTGTTCATCTATTTGTTTCTTTATCTACCAGGTTCACACGTGGAATCTCTAGAAACGCCTCTATCAATACAAGGACGAAGAAAAAGCGATACGTCTTCAGACTTATTTCAAGTTCCTTTTCGTTCGTGAGCCGCTTCATCGCTTACTCTAGGCCTACAAAGACAAGTTTATAGGAAATGATCTAGGAGTCAGCAGTTCTTCACGAAACGCAATAGTAAAGTCACATAGACCACACGATTATTATAACGCTAGCGTAAAAAATCTGGTTAGCTTTCCGGAATTCATAAAATATTTTTCCAGCAATATATCTCGCAACCAGCATTGGCGACAATATGAAAAGCTCTGCCATCCGTGCGTCATCAACTACGATTTTATTGGTCACTTAGAGACATTGGAAGAGGACGCCCCTCTCCTGCTAAAAATGGCGGGAATTGACGACCGCGTAACTTTCCCACCAGTGCACAAGTCAACTAGTTCATCTGAAGTGTTAGAGTACTATTCCCAGGTCCCTTCTGAATACATAACTCGGATTGGAGAGTTGTATCGCAGCGACTTTGAAATGTTTGGTTATGATTTTCTCGGAGAGGTACGACCTCTGCTTAATAAAAATTCTTCGGCATGACAACCACATTTAGTGAAAACTACCGCAAGTTTTTTAATTGTTTTGCTATGAAATCAGATCCTAACCATTTTTAAGCTGGTTGTACCAAAAAATGTCTTTCTCCTTCTATATACGTAGTTCTGTTTGCGATCTGATAGAGAATCCGATGGAAATCCTCAAGTTTATCCTCAAATTTTCTCAGATAAGGCCATTAGTGAAAGGAATGTCTTTCATCTTGTTTTGAAAGTTTGAAAATTCATGGCAATACCATAAATGGAAACTCCGTTAAATATAGTTAATAAATTATACAAACCACATCCATATAACGTTAAATCAGTGGGAAATATTATCCCTAAACTGACATTAAATCAGTAAACACGCAGCCGTTACGGGAGCGATGCGTGACGACCACTAATAACAGCTGCGTCGGAGACTACAATAAAGTACAATCCTAACAAATATGTACCTGGAATATCATTGAAGTTCGTCGTGGGATGAAAGTAGTATCTGAGCCCGTGAAACGCATTGATAGCGGCATCCATGTAGAACTCAGGGGTGAATTCAAATAAAGGCCCTCTTGTAGCGGCACGTTGAACGGATGATATGATACACTGAAGCATACAGTGAACATTGTTCTGTTTCTCCTGCCGTGAATTAAAACAATAAGGTAAGAGAACAAGATCTTCCAATCCAAAACAGCAATGTTCATCAATATCGAGAGAGTGGAGAGAAAGTTTACCCTCGAGTGGGAGGAAGCCAATAACAAGACCACACTCGCCATAGCCTGCATAGCAGTCGTTTTCGTTTCCTTTCAGCCAAGCGGGAGACGCGCGAGGGCATGGGGCGAATGCTTCTCCCGCTTGGCTAAAAGGAAACGGAAACGACTGCTACGCAGCCTACACTCGCCATGGAGGCACACGCTGTTGAAGGAGTTAGGCAGCTCTGATGAAGTCTGTGTGTTCCCTGAGAAGCACAGAGGATTAAGCAAGCAAGTAATAAAGTTAATCTTGGTAAGGACGCACACGAACTACAGGCACACGTGCACACGGCTCGACCTTTCCCAGGTTTGCGTAGCATGAAGCAACTGGGAGTATTGCTACTCCCCCCTGGATGGGATGCAAGTCCATCGCAGAGTTACCCCCAGCAGTATGTCGCTGGTACCCATTAATTACGCATTTATACTCATGGGTAGAGAGGGACAATGCGGAGTAAGGCTTCTTGTCTAAGAAAATAACATGATGGCAGGGACCAGCCCTTGAACCATCGACCGTTAGTTCAAAGTCCAAAGCGCAATTAAGCCACTATACCATCGCGCCCCCACAAATCATTGGTAACTTTGATCGTGAAACTCTGCCAAAGAACAACTTCAGAAAGCACACAGCTCTTTGACGGACGGACGGACGGACGGACGGACGGACAGACAGACGGACGGACGAGCGGAAATTGGCCGGAAGGACATACGAATTGGGATACGTATTTTTGCGTGAGGCAGATTGGACATACACAATGCAACGTCAACACTAACCTTGGTAAAGATAAGAGTGGAGACCCAAGCCATATGTCTTGCACAATTTGTGGTTTTTTTTGCATGAACACTCTCTTGGATCTTTCCAGCTCCGTTAGCACGTCTGTTCTCTAAAAAAAACAAGAGGCAAAAATAAACGTCAATTGCACATATAGTGGACTCCTCCCATCTCGAACACGCGAAGGAAACCAAAAGCTGTTCCAGACAAGGGAAGTTCAACCAATCAAACAATGAAAATGAGTTTCATTAACAGAAAGAGGGGAATTCGAGATAACAAGGGTTCGAGATAGTGGCGATCTATTGTATGCCACATACAAATGATAGATTTTATGGATTTTTTCGTCTCCGTTTAAACTACTTAAAAGAACGGAAATAAGTAAAAAAAAAAACAGTAAGACCCTGAATTAATCGTCAATCGACAAAGTCACAAAGAGCGACCTTCAGACATGAATTATAAAAAAGAAAAGAAGATTGGGTGAGGAATAAAAACAGGTTTGGACTTTATAGGCATGGTCTAAAGAATATATTACGAAATTTTGTTTTTTTTTTTTTGGTGGGGGGAGGGGGGAGTTGTTTGTTTGGGTTCTTGATTATTTTTTTGCTTTGTTTTCGTTCAAATGTTGGCTGGGGTTGGGAGAAGATACCAAGAAGACACAGAAGACGATACGGAAGATACAGAAGATACAGTCTTTTCTCTGTATCAATACCTCAGGATCACAGCGTCTGATTTTGGCCATTGTCTCTTCCAGTGCTTTGACATTTTGCTTCATATTATCTCGCACTGCCCTCACCTAGGAAAACAAATACTCCTTGCAATGCTACCCTTGTCTTTTTTGTTTTGTTTGTTTGTTTGTTTGTTTGAGCGGGTTCCAGTCCGTAATCTTAAATCCAAGAACGGACTATCAGTCACCCGATCCCCTGTCCGGATAAAATACTTTAAGAAATCGTGAAGCAAAGGCGTACACTTGTGTGGTTTAATGTAGTCATTAACAATAAAAAGTATCATAGACGAACGTAATAGGTCATTTTAAAAAAGTTCCGTCTCGGTAATGAATCCTGGAGGTCCAGTGTGATAAGCGAGAAACATCTGCAGCATTCCACAGCTGAATTTTGCTACTGGTCGAAAAAATGCTATAAAAGATGTGATTGCTGTTCACCTTGATTTGAAATAATAGCTTTGTACAGTTATAAATCATTTGTCACACGATATGGTCACTTTTAACGTTGATTGTCTCTCTCCTCCGTAGAGGCCTCCTACAGTGGCGCCTTGACTGCACGCTCCCGCTCCCGTATCTTTCTTTCACTGGCGTTTACTGACAGGAACCTCTGCGGAGGAGAGAGGTTGATTGTGGTCTTTCGACCGCTTACTGACGGTCTTCATCTGGTGATAGGAACAATTGGCAGCAGACGAACTCTCAAACTCGCCATCAATTAAACAGGCGACGCAGGCGCCGATACTGCGGGTTTAAAGCCACACATCATTCAAAAATTGAACGAAAACCATCTGGACTGGAATTCTATAAACACTTCTATAAGTCACACTTGCAAAAAATGGTTCGTACTTTTGACAGTTGTTTGTGTACAGCAATGTGATAAAGCATGACGACGCCATCCAGCATTTCAGCCAATGACGGATCGAGGTTACGGTCTTCACACGACACATCTGCATCCCCAGTTTCCCCTCGGTTAGCTGATTCTTCGATGGCTTCTAAGAGATAAAAAAGTTTGATTTGTAAATGGCGAAGTAACGCAGGGTTAAAGGATTTGCATCTTTTGGGGTCAAACCTGTGCTAAAATTAAAACTAGGCTCCTTTTCTCCTTTTCAGAACAAACCATAACAGCACGCCGCTCAAACAACGTTTTAGGGAACAATACGCCTTACCGCTGTAAGCTTTCTTAAGATGTGACAAAACACCACCCAATCTGTAAACGGAAAACAACAAGCCATTTTAGAGAGAAAGAGAGCGGTCTACCTGGACACTCCACTCAAGTAATCATTTGATGGATTTTTCGTTGCGTTACTTTCTCAAATACTGTTTCGGTTAGTTAAAGCACAGGTAGACCAAGCTCGTAACATCAGAGATTCACTTCCTAAAGTTCACTGTTAAGAATTACCAATTTGGCTGAGAAACAAATTGTATGAAAAAGGAACGAAATAAAGTTTAGATCAGTTTACTTGAACATGGTACTTCCCATTATATATAAATGCTTCGTTTTCGATCATCCCACTGACATAATTCCTGACCCCTTTCTCAAACCCATGAAAATCTGATCTCCGAACATCATTTGAACAGGTAACATCGCCTTACAAAATTTCAAAATTAATATTCTTTTTTTTTTTCAGATCAAGCGGAGCTCAAGCGTATTTTGCGTACTGCTCTGAAGTTTTGTTTTTTCAAAAGGTGTATGAAAAATTTTGTATATATTACATTGCAGCGACCTGCAGACTCTCATTGAAGATTACACCATGCTTCCAAACCAAGGAATTTGTTTTAAGGCGCGAATCTTTGCATGATCTTTTCCCAGCAACAGAGACAAGTACTTATTCAGTCTCAGAGTATTTCACAAACCCAAAACGATTTATTTATAATTTACAATAACACTCGCGACATTTCGAACCGTCCAGTGAATTTTCTGGAATCTCTCTAGTAAGGGTCTCTACTTCACTGTTCATTTTCTCACAATTTCTTCCGCTTTTCACGCAGCATGGCATAGCAATCCAAAGGTTTAAGAATATCCTCGTACAGCAACGCCAGTTCCTCATCACTCAGTTGCTTGGTGGCCTCAGTCAATCGACTATCGTTCTGTATCTTGACGCGATCAAACAATGGACACGGTGGCGGGCTCCGAATGCGTTCGCGGGGCTGTCCTACCTTCAGCGTTTGGCCGGTAGAATCACTGACTCGACGTCCCACACTCTGACGTCTTCCTGGTTGTCGCCCCGGTCGTTGTGGAGGATCTCGGTTTTCGTTCTTCCTTGTGGTGTTTTGCTCTCTCAGACACAACAAATCGCTCTCCTTTTTGCTCTATCGCTTGAAAAACGGAAAACAAGTTGGGAAAATTTCGATATTAATTTACAAACTCATTGGCTTGCACTTTTGCTTGGATTTTCTGACTCTTGGACTCTTGGTGGACTCTCCCGAAACACCTTTGTCGGGTACTTATGCAAGTGGAATGAATACTTTTAAAAAGGTTGCCTTCGCTTTGTATATAAATTATGTGGCCATATAAAATTCTTAAATCCAAAGGCGGATGAAAAGTCAAATTCTCATATGATTTAAATGTATTGTCAAGGATGCAGGTGGCGAGAATACCGAACACCATCAGATATTATGTAACAAATAAATTAAACTTTATTATATAACATTTAGCATTGACCATTCAGCGTTGCTGCACGTGCAAATGACGGTAGTTTCAGTGCTGAAACCACTTGTATGAATACGAAAAGGATTAATGTCAACTTTTAAAGTTTTCACATACGTTACCAGTCTCGAAAAAGGTATTTAGAGCAATTAATTAAAGGAATTACTGTTACAGCAGGCAATTTGCGTCGCCTATCAAAGCTAAATTGGTTTTACTTAATTCTTTTAATGGTAGACAAAAGAAAACAAATCAAATTGCCGATTGACGGGATGGGAAAATTCATCAAAGGTTTTAGTGTTACAATGGGCATTTGTCTCATTCATAAAAGATTTCAGATGAGAAGTAATATAGCTGTACAGGAGGAAATTTGGATCATTCATTAAAGGCATTAGTGTTGCAATAATGTTTTACAAGGTATTATTAAAAGATATCATATAAATATGAAGGTATAATAGTGTTATAAAAGGCATTAGTGTTATAACAAGCAATTACGTGTGAGTCATTTAGGTCTCACTGTTACAATTAGCAATGAGTCGCTAATGAAATTAAGTATCAAATAGGCGCACAGAGAACCAATCACAATCGAGCATTTTGCTATAGATACGATTAGTGGTATAACATGCTAGTTTGTTATTTGTTTAAAGTATAAGAGTGGTTTTACCTAACCCGTGAATCGATAACTAGCAATAAGTATCTAATAATTAAATTTAACAGATAGAAATACTTAGATAGGCTAACACTGGAATTAGTGTGTGTAATAATAGCGGAACTCGCGGAGCACCATGGGTAAGCAAATTTGGTATAAACCCGTTCAACCGAAAAATTTTGGTTCAGACGTCAGCGTACGTCCGTACAGACTCTTGGGGAGGGTGAAGGGAGTCCCAAGACAACCCGACCAGGGAAGGCGGAATGTCCATTTTTTCCTTGTAGCTGAAGTAAACAATATGGCGGCTGGTTCTTTGACCCTCGATTTTCAATACGATAATTGTAATACATTCTTGGAATGAAGACTTGTAACAGTTCATCATAAAAAGAAAAAGGATTACTTCAATCTCGACGACGCATATAGAATATATTGGAGAGCTTGAAGGCAAGAAATCCTTGTTCACAGACATACTTACTTTTTTCAAAGCTAAGGAGATCTGGAAAGAACCCGGCGACTTTCGTTTAGATTTTCAAGTCCTTCTTTCAGTTCAATAGTAAAGTGAATTACAGATTTGATTGTGGATTTACATTGCAAGAATTTTTTAATTGAGCGACTTTACATGTTTAGTAAATTACGGTAATTTTCTTGAATTGTTTTAAAAACTTGTTTAAAATATCTGTGAAATTACGTTGTAGTTCCCGTTTGTCGGCTTGCGAGTAACTTCACTCGAGGGGAAAATTGAATGCAGTTTGCTTTTCTAGGCAAACAAGTGCTTCGTATGTGAATGACATTTCATGTTTTTGAAGGTTTCTTGTCCCTTTTTCTGTGTTTATTCATTGAAGGAATTGCCATTAGTGAGCAATTTGATATATAAGCGCAATTTTCTTTTAAACTTTAGTGCGTAATTTTCAATATTTGTTCTTGAGCAATTTTAGTCAGTAGTGTATTTTAGTCGAAAAGTAGAAATCGTGACTATTCTAGATTGAGTCTGTGTTGTCTTTTCAATCTAGGTTGTTTTCCTTCGGCACCGCATATTGGGTTGTTTTGACTAATTCGTAATTTAGTATTCAACAGGAAAAGCCCCAGGGGCATTAGACCCCGCTGTTGTTCTCTCCCCCCCCGGGGGTGTAAAACATGTTACGGTCACTCAAGATAAAAGCCCTTGCCTGTGTAGCGAAAGACACGACGAGTATTTGTTTGGCCCAGCGAAAACCGGAGGTCTGGGGCAAGTGACCACCAAAAAAAACAAGAAAAGCGCCGGGGGCATTGGACCCCGCTGTTTTCCCCCTCCCCTCGGGGTGCAAATTTATTACGGTCACTCAAGATATGTGCCCAAGTGGTATAAAGTTTTGAAGTTGGTGATTTTTCTAACGTTTGACGTGTGTGCTGCCCCCACCCTTCCCACGTCTTTTCTGCACCCTTCTCCTTGTGATAACATGAATCCCTAATAGTGTCAACACTTTTCCCACCTCTTATTTCTTGGTCATTCACCCGTTCTAGCACTCTCGAAAAAAGAACGTGCTGAAATAGCTTGACCATAGCTTGACTCAATTCATTTTTTTTTAACGAACTGACATCTCAGCGTAATTCTAAATTTATTGATAAAGAAAAATAATCCTAAAATTCAAAGGGAACAGTTATCTACCTAAAAAAGAAATGTACAAGTCTACTTTTAGGCCACAATTCGATGAATGATTACTTTTCCCATCCCTCATTTCTTGGTCATTCACCTGTTCCAGCACTCTCGAAAAAAGAACGTGATGAAATAGTTTGACCATAGCGTGACTCAATTAATTCCTTTTTTACGAACTGACATCTCAGCGTAATTCTAAATTTATTGATAAAGAAAAATAATCCTAAAAACTAAAGGGAAAGGTTATTTACCGAAAAAAGAAATGTACAAGTCTACTTTTAGGCCACGATTCCATGAATGATTTGGTGAAAGCAAGGGACTTTCCCTAATCGGCTTCTATCTTTCAGTGATATAATGTTTACGTGCCAGGGCAAGTTAGGCGAATTCATGCTAGCTTCAAAGTTCGCTAGCACCTTCGTCCTTGCTCTCATCAAAGTGAAGTCAACTCCATTGAATGTCTTGTACTTTTCTACACAACCTTCCCTAAAGATTTTGGCGAAGCAAAGTAAAACTGCCAAAAAAATGCTTGCATGTCACTGTTGAATTATTCAACTTGGCGAAAGCAAGGGACTTCCCCGAATGTAATGTTTACGTGCCAGGGCAAGTTAGGCGAATTCATGCCAGCTTCAAAGCTCGCTAGCACCTTCGTTCTTGCTTTCATCGAAGGGGCTTTTATGCCATTAAATCGCCAGTAATTTTCTACACCAACGTTCGTGAAAATTCTGGCGAATAAACAATAAACGAACGAAGATTACCCGCAAGTATTGTTTTGACCGAGCAGAGGCCTGGGGCAAGTGACCACGACAAAAAAAAAAAACAAGAAAAGCCCGAGGGGCATTAGACCCCGCTGTTGTTCTCCCTCCCCCGGGGGTGTAAAATATGTTACGGTCACTCAAGATAAAAGTCCTTGGCTGTGTAGCGAAAGACACGACAAGTATTTCTTTGGCCGAGCGAAAACTGGAGGTCTGGGGCAAGCGACCACCAAAAAAAGAAGAAAAGCCCCAGGGGCATTAGACCCAGCCGTTGTTCCCCCCCCCCCGGGGGGTGTAAGATATGTTACGGTCACTCAAGATAAAAGCCCTTGCCTGTATAGCGAAAGACACGACGAGTATTTGTTTGGCCGAGCGAAAACCGGAGGTCTGGGGCAAGTGACCACCAAAAAAAAACCACGGAAAAAAATGGGTATTAGTAGACCCCGTCCTGACGGCGGTAAAAAACCACGGGAAAAAAATGGGTATTACTAGACCCCGTCCTGACGGCGGGTAAAAAACAACGGAGAATAAATGGGTATTACTAGACCCCGTCCTGACAGCGGGGTAACAGCTGAAGAGTCGCTCTGTGGTCAATATTTTTTTATTAAATTTGTAGTCTTAGTGTAGAGCTCCATGTGTTTTTTGTTCAGTTGTGGAATATTTTATCTTCCTTATATTTTTATATATTTTTGGTTTCTTCATTTGAAGTGAATGACATTTCTGTCCCAATTTAGCGACTAAACTTAGAATCGCCGTTTCAATGAGTGAGTTCAGTGTGGCATGTTTTCGTGTTCGTTTTGTTTTTAACCGGTAAGCCATTTCTGTCAGTGTGTCTTTAGTTACAGATCGAAATGAAATCTTTATTTAAGTAACTATAAGCAAAGTATTTCTCGGTTTAAGTCTATTTTGTCTAAAATAAGACTCTAAAAGCGTCCTAAAATTAGTTCAGGGAGAGTTCTTGAAAGCGCCCAATTAATACTTCGCGGGTGAAAAACTTGTGTCATTTTCATCTTGATAATTATACGTGTGCTTGAAAGTTTCCAAAAAACATTTTTGGGGTATTTTTTTGTCAGTAAACGGTTTGATGCCGGGAAAATATTATTTATTTTAGCAAAATAGCTTTCGAGAAATGTTTCATGGTTAACAGAATTAAACAGCCAGAGGGATGCATTGGAATCAGTGAGAAATGTGTATTTGCAGGGAAAAGTCTGTCGAGTCGCTACCGGGAGCAACTTAAGTGGGTTTTTTTTAGCAATTGTAGTTTTACAAGTACTCTTCTTGAACTTAATTAGCTAGCTTTCGAAAGAATGCCACAAGAAGAGCTGTCGGTGAAAGTCGTGCTGAATTCTTCTCTTTGAATAAAAATAAGCCAAGTCACAGTTTGCTCAGTGATCCGCGATCCGCAGGTCTTCCCTTGCTGTTTTTCACCTTTTGGCGAATAACTGTACAACTAAAATTTAATGTATTTTACGGGCCAACAAGCATGAAAGAGAGATGTGGAGCTCCGCTTTTAGGCCTGACTAAATCTTTATATTAATGTTTAATAGTTGAGTAACTATTTACCTTTTGCTCATTATATGTTGCTCGTATTTTTCCTCGCTGCTTCAGAGCTCGGAAAAATACTACGCAACTCGCAAAGAATCCCCTAGTATTATCTGTTAAACATCGAATGAGATGTGTTACAATTGGCAATTTGTATCATTAAAAAATGTCCAAAAGGAAAATGAAATGAAAAACGTAAATACTTTTTAGTAATAACGCATTTTGCTATCCAGCTAATAGTTTTTAGCCATGCCCCTTAAATGCTCAAATAAAAAAAAGCAAAAAACAAACATGCAAAAAACATGACATAGATATATTAGAAATACAACAGCGAGTTCACACGTGTGTGTGTGTTGAATTCATGTGTGCACCAAAAAGAACGAGGTTGTATTCATTAACGTAGAATAGTGTTGAATCTGTGTTAAAACGCCCCTCATCCTAGGACTTATGTTCCTTGGCCGTCCGTCCGCCGTATTGCGCAAATTTATCGCAAATTGTCAACTTGAATAAACTATGTTCAATTACGTTCAAAGACTGTTCCATTTCTTATAATGCATGCAGCACAGCATAGAAATCCAAAGGCTTCAGAACGTCCTCGTACAACAACGCCAACTCCTCATCACTGAGTTCCTTGGCCGCCTCAGTAAATCGACTATCGTTCTGTATCTTAGGGCGATCGATCATCAGACACGCTGGTGAGCTCTGAATGCGTGCATGAGGCTGCGGTGCCTTCAGCGTATGGTTACAAGGATCACTGGCCTTACATCTTAGGCTGTTGCGTTTTTTTGGCTGACTCCACGATTGTCAACGTTTTGGTTTGCCGTCTTCTTTGCTGCTTTTTGCTGCCTTGGATTGGGTGTCGACGAATGCTTTTTGTATTCCTTTATAAATGTGGCAAACCTCGATTTTTCCTTTTCCTTAGGACGTTTTGCTGCCTCAGAAAAAGTTGTCTCCTTCCCGTCTCTTTCCACTTCCGCAAAAATTGGTGACAATTTTGGAAAACTCATGCTTTGAAACTATGCTTGGATTATTCCTGGCTCCGGTGCTCTCTACCAGCCGCACCGCAAAATGCAAGTGATTTAATTTTAATAACTTTGCAAATATCTGAACAGGCAGAAACGTAGGTACAGAAAAACCTAACAAAACCCTGCTTGACTTCTCTAAGGCTCAGTTTAAACGTTGAACTTCACATGTGCCGAACCTGATGCAAATGAGCAAAAACAATACCTTATTATAAGAAATTTTAAACTTGTTAATTAAGGTATTTCAAATTAATTGGAATTGAAGAAAAAATCACTCCCCAATAAAGGAAATTAACGCGAAAGAGGGGGTAAAATTCCAAAATGAGGGAAAGTAACGTGATTAACACAAAGAAACAGACCGTGGTCACAAGTGGGACACATTTTACTTATGTTGATAACAGAACATGAAGAGAAAAACGTACCACAGTAGAAAATAAGGACAAACTTGGTGCCGCTGTGATCTACGTAGTTTGTCAATTATAAAGATGGCGCAGAAGGAACACGCGCTTGAAAAACAGAAAAAAACATGGAGTGCGAAATTCCAAGTGGACGTTACGAAGGAGGGGGGGGGAGGGGGTGTGACCTTAACGTCCAGTGAACGTTAAGCGCGGAACTTGTGAATATGTCGACGGTCCCTAAAATAAGTTGAATCACTTCCTCGGGTGTTCGAGTGTTGTTTTTACTATTCCGTCCGCGGCTTCTAAACTGAGAACAACTGCTCCTCACTTCCGTAGCCTTGCTTCAGTGAGCTGCATAGAAATCATCGTTCAAGTTAAAATATTGACGCTGTCTTCAGTTCGATCAAACAAGCACATGATGGCTCCGTTGTGCGAACGGATTACAAACTTGTTAGTAGTATTGTGGGCCCGTTGAGGGTGCTTTGCCTCGTTTTGATGTTAGGATGACGTCATGACCGGAACCGGAAGTCACGTGTTTTTAGGATGGGAAACCGCTGACCAGTTGGAAAAAAGGATCGCGGGCTCATGGAACCGGAAGTCACGTGGTTTAGGATGGGAAACCGCTGACTAGTGGAAAAAATCGATCGTGGGCTCATGGAACCGGAAGTCACGTGTTTTAGGATGGGAAACCGCTGAGCAGTATGAAAAATCGATCGTGGGCTCAGGATGGGCAAAAACCGCTGAGAAAACGCGGGCTCAAAGTCCAAAGTCCAATTGTAGCATCGGGGGTGATCCCTGGACTCTCAAAAATAAAAAAAATAAAAAAAAATTAAAAAAAAGACGCCATGTTAGGAAAAAAAAAAGATTTATTCCAAAACGTTACAAAGCATAACAAAGAGTTCCAATCCAGACTCGCATGGGGATCCTTTTACTGGCAAACTCAAAAGGCTCTTCCTACGTGGAATGACTTGGCTTTTGCTGGCAATGTCTCTCACTGGTATCCATAAGGGTAGGTTTTAAAGGTGTGTGGATCCACGACTCTCTTGTCATAGACTAGTTGGTACCATTTGTAATTGGGGAAGGTGGACAATTGATAGGTTTGTGGGTCCCGGACAATGTGGTGTGTGTTGATGACTTGAATCTGTCGGGGTTTCAGGAGGGGTTGCTGGATTTCGTCTTGGACATTTTGACGCATGACGTTATAATTGAGTTGGGTTTTCCCTTCGCTGTTAAGGCGAAAACCACGAACATTGCACTCAACCTTTCCGTTCTTGGTGGTGTACCCATAATTCTTTGGGGCCCCTGACACGAATTCCACGATGTGATCGTCTCCCTTTAATTCGCTCGTAAAGTCGCCCAGGTAATGACCCAAGTCAGGGTTGGTTTGGCCCTCGTCTGTCCAATAGATGACGGAGTCGGTGTCGTAGTATAACACTCTTTCCCCCAGCTTCTCCAAGGCTTCATAGAGGCGTAGGCGAGCCCAACTGGTAGTAAAGCATGCGACGAAGATGTTGAGGTTGGGTGAGACGGGGATGTCCTCTTCTTGATGTTGGTAGTGCAGTTCCACCATTTGGTCATTGATGACGGAGACGTGACGTATATCGAGGGTATCCGTTTCTAAGAAACGGTGGAAGGTTTGGGGGTCATCAAATTCTTGGACTCGGGTCTTGTTGAGTCGTTGTCCAAACTTGCCCCACATGGAATTGAGCATCATTTTAGCCAGGGTACGTAGCCCTGGGTTGTATTCGATCTTGGTGTACTCTAATTGGATGCCCTCGTACTTCAAGTAATCATTGATGTAGGCCTGTTTTTGTTCTTCTGTCATGTCGGCCTCAGGCCACCCACTGGCTTCTTGCTTGACTTTCAACCAAGTGTTGACGTAATCTTCAAAGAGCCCCTGGCAGGTCTCGGGGAAGTGCCAGACTTCATAAATGTACAGGACTTGGTACCCGAGCTCGATGGCTTTCTCTAATTCGGGGCTGCACCAGGTACTTGTCAGGGCACGTTCCTCGTCGGTGTGAGGACAATGATAGGATCTGTCTAGAAGGGGTTTGGCCATTTCTTCTTCCACGCAACGGGCACAGAGTGGAAAGAGTAGTTTGTCGTCATGGCGGTAAGGCAGCACGGGATGGTACAGTTCACGGGGAGGCAGGACTTGACATTGGATCAACCCAAAGTACTGGTGGATGTCCGTGTGACCGGGATGTGTAATGAAGGTCGGATGTCCTTTAGGGTAGACAGAGGTTTTGTTGACCCATGGGTACAAGGAGGTGACATCGATGTAATGGATCTCTTGACTGGGGGTCACTTGACGGAACAGTTTCACCGCATTGGTACGTCCTCCACAGAAAGCGTCGCGTGGATTCAGAGGTTTTGTGGTTTGAAGGTTAGCTATAAACGTACTGATGTCAAGGGAGGTGTCTTTGAGATGGGCCCAATCGCATCCCCACATTTCCACCACGGTGTATCCTTGTTCTCTTAAATGTTGGGTCCTTTGTTTCGTGTCCTCGTAGACATCTTGCATGGACCGATCACAGTGGCGTTGATGTGTTTCGTAACGGTTGGGATAACAGCGAGGACATCCATGCCAGAAACAACCGTGATATTCGTAGATGGTGTTGGTACTGGCATCGAAACCATCCACATGGAGCTTGGTACCAGGGATGCGATACTCGCCGGTGTTCTTGGCATGTTGAAGATGAGGGGCTTGGTGTTGTTGGCACCAGGTTAACCATTCAATGGCTTCGTAGGACTGATTGACGTTATTCTTCTTCCAAGTAAGGGTGGGTTCACTGGCAATACTGTTAGGGATCATCCGGTTCATACGTAAATCCATGTTGCAGGCAGAAGCAATGGTGATGTGGTCAAAGGGGTGGAACCCCGCTTGAGCTTCAAACATCCGTTTGAAAGTCAGACATCCTTCTTTCAAGAGTCGTACATCGGATTTGCAGTAAGCTAGCAATTCGTGTTGAAAGTCGAAGAGGGTGTTATTGGCACACTGCTCTTGATGCCACTTTTCAAAGGCTTGCCTGTCTTCAGGAGACATGGTTTCGGGCATGTAGTAATCGAGAGTCGGGACGGGTCCCACGTACGTTTGGTGCTCGTCATCGGGGATATTGAACTTGTGGGGGAAGTAGCCTTTTTTCAATTCCGTTAATCCAAAGGTCTTGGGAAAGGCGGACAAAGGCATCTGGAAGAAACTCATGGAATCGATGAATCGGATGCGATCGTGCTTGACTTCCAAGAGTTTACACCCGTTCCGGAGTTGTTGGACGATCCGGTTGTCACTATGGTATTGCTGGACGACAAAATACCCGTCGTACCCTTGGAAGTTGTGGGCCAGGACATTGACTTGTCGGGTATCGTTGAGTGTCAAGGTATCCAGCCATTCCAGAAAATCTCGGGTACAAGAGGGGCCAGCGAAAGGCTTGGGTTCATCGTCGTCTTCGGTTTCGGCCACGAGGAGATTAGCAATGTGTTGTTGGTGGGGTTGCATGGCTTCAATATCAAAAAACACGTGCAAGGGGGGCAGGTCGTCGTCCTCCTCTGGGGTGGTGGTATCAGGTTCCGCCGCGGCGGCTGCCCCTCGTTTGGCGCGAGGCCCTCCCTGGTGTTTCCTCTTTCTCTTCTTCTTGTCTTGAGTGGGTCTTTGAATGAAACAAAAATGGCTTTCACTGTGCACGTACTCATGGCAAGACGGGCAGTCCACATAGTAGCATTGGTGTCTAGCAATCTCTTGTAATCCAACGTTCAGTTTAAAACAGGTAGGACAGCGACGGCGTGTAAAGCAGACGGAGGACTCTTGATGGGCTGAAGGTTTGCCCGTGTGGTCCTTGCCGACATGGGCTTGGAGGCAAGTGTCTCCGAAAAAGTCCCGACGACAACTGTGGCAACGTTGGGTGGCTTTCTGTTTTCGAGGGTACGCTGCCTGGAAATCAGGGCACTCTTTTTGGCAACAGGCCCAGCATTGTTTTTTCTTGTTGCAGCGATGCTTTCCCTCGGTGTTGTAGGGTTTCCAACAGTGGGCACAGACGTAACTGGACCCGAAAAATCCAGGCAAACGGGTGATGACGTCGTAATGGTTATGGTCGTGCAGTAGGATCAGTTGTTTGTCTTGGGGGTCTCCATAGGTGGTGATGTGATAAGATCGATGGGCATCCACCAGGATGATTTGGTAACCTGTGAGGGACGACGTTTTGCTGAAGGCTGTCAAGGCGTCGTAACTACAAGGCCCGAGGGGCACGTTGGCCTCGTGATGGAGCAAGAGAGCCATTTCTTTTTTAATTTTCCTACCGTGTCGAATCGATTCCCATTTTGGGTGCTGGTCCAGTCTGGCCTTGGCTGTGACGAGGGCTCTGGCACAACAGAGGTCATCTGTATTTTTAATTGTGATGACCGAGGTTTTCCGGCTCGTTAAGGCTTGGTGGGTTGGGTGGCCTGGTTTTCCGCGCCGTGGTTTTCCTCTTCCCTGAGGGGCATGTTGGACTTGAGTAATGGATAATTGAAAGGAGTCATCCATTTCAAATTGTTCGTTGCTATTCAAGGCTTGCGCTAAACGGTGGAATAGGGCCTCCACACGCTCTCTGTCTTGTCGCCATTCACCTGCACGTAATCCCCAGCCCTGGAAATTATTATGTAGACGGTTTGAACCGATGGTAAAGTAGAGGCGATCTTGATCGTGGAGCTCAGGCGTGGTGTCTCACACTTGATTCACCGCTCGACGTAAAGCATCTTGGAGAGCTTGCGTGATGTTTTGACCTGGAATCAAGTTCCCCCTTTGGCGTAAACGGGTATTGAAATGACGTTCATGCACTCCCATACGCGTGCTACGCCGGTCGACATAGGGTTGAACTTCAAACTCGAAGGCGCTCTCTGCCCTGGGATCCAAACCTCCCCCACTTTGTTGAAGGAGGTGGGTTTGAAACGCACGTTGCCGTTCGAAACGGTCCATCAATTCATGATAGTCTGCTTCATCATCACTAGACATCTGTAGTCCTAGTAATTGGAGGGACTGGTGGCGGGTAAGACCACTGGGCCCCGCGCCGTCTTCTGGCTGCGAGGCCATGATCAGATGAACTGACTGGAGGTCGGGGCTCTGTTTTTATAGAGAAAAAAAAGGTCCCGTGGGAGGGGAAGGAACCAATTAGGGAGAGGGCCCAGGGGGTGACCCTGGGAGGTGAGGGACGGGGTGGGGGGACCCTCTCCCCCCCTCCCTAGTTTGGACCCATGAGGCATCACGGGGAACGAATAAGACACTATAAAAGAAATCGAACCTCGGGGTGGATCATCTCAAGATGGACTCTGACCATGAAAATCTGTTGAAAGAGTTTGAAGAATTCGAGGAGCATTTACAAGTGGAAGACATTTTAGAGAAGGTGAAGGCGGAGTGGCTGTTGAACGACAAAAGCCTTGGCGAATTTGCGGAAAGTTTGAAGCAGCTGGAACCCGAAAAAGTAGAGGCACAGAGAAGACGAGCAGAACAGGCGGTTCCTTTTCACCAACGGTGTTACCCCCAATTTACCTGCGATTGGTTCGTAGAGGGGCTAGACTACTGCTGTGATTACTGGCGTTATCAGTTTAAACGCCCTCTCACGCTCCCGTCAGCACCACGGCCCTCTCCTGATGCCTCGCATAAAACGTACCAAACGCCCCGCCAGACCTCATCCCCCAAGCGACGACAGTGACGACGACAGCAGCGACGAACGCCCCACCAGGCCTCATCCACCAAACGACGACAGTGACGACGACGACAGCCCCGACGAACTCGCCACCACGACTCATGCAGCAAGCGCCGACAGTGACGACGACGACAACCCCGACGAACTCGCACAGCTCCGGTTTAAAGAAGCCCAACGACGGGCGCGGCGACGGGCCGCCAAAGCCAGGTACCGGGCCAGGCATCCCGAGCGAGTAGCCGCCCAGAAACGACGGTATCGAACCAGGCATCCCCAGCGAGTAGCCGCCCAGAAACGACGGTATCGGAAGAAATGTAGGGGCATCCCCCTAACCGACGACGATGAAATGGCAGAGCTCCGGACGTCCCAACCCAGGTATCGAACCAGGTGTGCCGTCCGAATAGCCGACCAGAAACGCCGCGATTATGAGAAGCATCGGGCGGAACGTCTTGCGTACTGCCGACGGTATTATCAGACCCGTACAGAAGGGATCCGGAGGTATCAAACACAATACCACCAATCGGAACGGGGTCGAGCGGTGTGGCCGAAACGGCGAAAGCTCTGCGCCTTAGCACATGCAAGAGGGCCAGCGGAACGACAGAGAACGGCCGAAAAACGCCAAGCCTTAGGACCCCTCTCACTTACGGTCAGTGTGGAGGATTTTATGCAGGGCTTTTGGGACTCCCTCTCACCTCGTACCTCTGCAAGAGGGCCAACGGAACGAGAGAGAACGATGGAAAAACTCCAAGCCTTAGGGCCCCTCTCACTTACGGTCCGTGTGGAGGATTTTATGCAGGGCTTTTGCGACTCCCTCTCACCCGCCCAGGAGGCCATGACGATAATGGACATGGATTCAGGGGCCCTTCATCCCCTGGATTCTTCTTGTGACATGTGGGACGATGGGAGAGGATTAGACAGCCTCCTACAGGAGCCTAGTGACTTGCCGTCGCCATCGGACGACTCTTTGTATAGTTTATTACGTTATTTGGGCCCATGGAGCCCCCAGGAGTCTGACTTTGATTTGGAGGACTTTCTTTCGTAAAGAAAGAGACAGTGATTGACATTTGTTTTTATCAACGTGGACCCTTGTGTCTACACCACAAGGGGTTCTCCAACATCCTGTTTGAGACTAGGGAACCGCAGAATAACAACAGGACCCATGAGACATTTTCATTTTTTATTTTTCAACATGTAACTGGGGGTGTCATTAAAGTTTTACAATTTTAAACGTTTCTTGGCTTGCATGATTTTTTTGACCACCCGTTCCGTCTTGGTTTTCTTGCCGGGTAAGCGATCAATGGCTTGGATCATCTTCGTATCGGCTTTCCATTTGTCTTGCAAATTCTTGGCACGGCTGTAATCAATGTCGTGTTGTTTCGCAATCTGGTCCAAGCGATTGATGCCGGGATCCCCTCGTTTCAGACGTTTGGCCAAATGCGTGCCAGGGCCCCTGTACTGATAGCCAGGCCAATGAAATTCTTTGCCGGTTTTCGCGATCCATTTTTGGACATCCAAGGCCCCTCCTCGTTGGGTGCGTTCCCGTTTGATGCCCCTCCTCTTGGTGCGGGGTGCCATCTTTAATCACTGTCGTAATCCAATCGACGTCGTAACCTTTTTGCCTTGGGCCCAATCTTCCCACCCGGGTAAGGGTTTCAATCGTTCCACTTCACGCGCGGGTCCTTTGCCTTTGCCTTTGCCTTTGCCTTTGCCCCAAGGACTCTCAGCTAACTTTTTTTCCAACGTCTTGCGCTGTTCTCGAATGGCTTCTAAACGCGACCGGATATCCCCTCGACTGGTGGAAGGGCTCCCTTTCTTGACAATGGGAATCTTACTGGTGATGGCTGTTCCTTTGCCTTTCTTGCTGGCAGGGCTAATGGGAGGTTTGGGCGTCGACGGGCTCCCTTTTATCATGCGCTTCAACCATTGTTCCACGGGTCCGGTCACCAAATCCCCGGCCTCTTCCTCTTCCTCGCCTGGCGGTGCACCCGGGGCCCCAACCCCCACGCCTCCGGGAAATTGACGAATGCGTTTGGTTAACTTGGTTAATTCTTGACTCAACGGTTTGGTTTGAGCATTGACCAGGACCGGGGGCAATTGGGGGTTGGCTAACAACACATGTTTTTTGGCGGCGAGCGTGGCGGCTTTGTTCAACAAGGCATTTTCGGTGAGTTCTCCTTTGTAATATTGAATGAGTTGCTCCACGTCCTTGTGGGGAATCATGTACACCTCATCCATGGGGTTGACTACAATCGGAGCAAAGTTCCCCGTCTTCTACCTCACGACAGCTCTCACAAAGACGGGACTTTAAGATATGTTGGTACTCTCGATACAACAGGTGATATTTATGCTTCCAATAAGAACACTCGTCTTTCCACTGGTCGGTGGCCCGATTGTCCTCTTGTAACAGACGCATCCACGTGGCAAGCGTTAACGAAGACATTGACATAACACGTGATGGAGTCCTTGAAATAACCCGCGTCCTTTCTGTTGGACTAACCACGCACGACGTTTTTTGACGGAATGTCGACGACGTCCCAAATCGCGTAGGACCTTTTTATAGGGTTGAAGTTCAGCCAGCATGGGTGGGGTGACGGGAATCTTGTTTTTTAAGAAGTTCAAGACCAGTTCACTCACAGCATTGATTTGATCGGCATTGGCATGTTGTAACACCTCTTGACGTTTGGAACCATTGGCTTATTGTAACATGGACCGTAAAAACGGTAATTGACGTCGAAGACGTTGCATCTTTTACCGATGACAGCGACGATACCGTTGATTGGCTTTTTGGATCGTGCGTTTTATACGTTTATCCGTTTCCAAGGCCACGGCTTTCCCCAATCCCGCCATGGCGGGGACCAACAAGTTAAAAAAAACCCCTCGTTGACGACGACGACGTCGTCGTCTTCTCTTCAAGGATACCATGAGTGCGACAAGACACGTTGAAGGGCTTTGTTTTGTTTGATGAGGTCTCGCGTCTCTTTATAGCCTTGACGGGTATTGCGTTTCAAATCGGACCACCACCCACCGCCTTGCTGTCGTGTTCTTCTCCTCCTTTTTCTTCGTCGTCGTCTTCGTTGGACGGCCATGGTTCTAAGAGTGTGGGACTGGGAGGGAGCGGCTTTTTATCTGTCCAATACCCTTTGGGTCTCAAGGGACGAGGACATCCGTCCACATAGCATAGGGCTTCCACGGGTTGGTAGACAAAATGACGGTCGTACTCTTGGACGCACCGTTTGGGTAAGGGAGGGGTGAAATCCACAATGGTATCATCCAAGGTTTGCATCTTGATCAAAAATCCTTCCAGGTCCTCCAAGGGAACACCCCGCCCATAGGTTTTCAATTCGGTCAAGGCTTTGGCATAGGTGGTAAACGCAAATCGACTCATGGTCACTTTGAACCGGTATTGTTTAAAATCGGCCCATCCTTTGACCACCGTGCCCACGGCCGCCAAACACGCCACCAACGTGCTGTTGTCCAAAAGGGGTCCAGCAATCATGCCCGCGGCCATCAGGAGTAACGCCAGTCCATTGAACAAGGCATGGCAACACTTGTAATGATTCAACATTTTTCGATAACACCACCATTGTTGATGGTAAAAGGCATACAACGAATCCATACGTTGTAACAATTCGGGTGACAAGGGGACGCCAGGACGTCGGGATCCATTCAATAACGACACGACGGTTTTCATCCTCACGGCGAAACCCGGGACGAAGAGGTTTGTACACTAGGTCGTCCTCCCTGTTTATAACTGGTCACAATGCTATTGGTCATGGTCACATTAGCAATTTCCCGTCCTTGGGCCAATTGTTCTTGATCTTGTAACAGCATGCGTAAACGTCGTTGTAAATCTGCTTGACGCAAGGTACGTGGTGGTGGACTCCCAGACGTCCAAGATCCTCGAGGGGTAGCTGGATTGGAGGCAGGTGTCAAAGGCGAAGTGGGGGTATTTCGTCGTCGTCCTCGTATGCGTCTCGGTCGTCGTCCACGACGACGACGACCACCACCACCACCACCACCACCAGCACCAGCACCACCGGCACCACCACCACCACCAGCACCAGCACCACCGGCACCACCACCACCACCACCACCACCAGCACCAGCACCACCGGCACCACCGGCACCACCAGCACCAGCAGCACCACCACCACCACCACCACCGCCACGTCCAGCACCCCCACCACCACGTCCACCGCCACGTCCACCACGTCCGCCACCACGTCCGTCACCATTACCCCCAGCACTCGCTGCTGTTCGAGCACCCGCCGCCAAGGGTACGCTAGGAGGAGTCGCAGGAGGTCGAGCCCCAGAAGACTCCAGGGTGGTGTGTATGCTACGGAATGACTGACTTCCTGGGCTTCCTACCCCAGCGGGGGAAGAGGTCTGTACAGGGGGCCCAAGGGCGTCGCCCGTGGGGAGGGATTCCATATATCGATAGAGGGCATCCGCTCGCATTTCCTCCATGGCGACGTCGAGAAGCCCTTGGTCTCCCGTCAAATACAAATCTTGCCAAGCCCTTGGGGACATTTGATTGCTGGTGGCCGCCCCAACCCCGGCCGGGGCCACGGTATCGTACGCTTGCGGAGGTTGACGGTCATCGTCATCGGCCATGCTCACTCTCTCTTTTTCCGGTTCCAAAGGGGTGTCGTGCCTTTATACTCGCTTTTGATAGGTGCGCGTCCATCCTTCGTCTTTTAACAGGTGACTCAATAACCGTTGTTGATCGGAGGAGGCCGGGTGTAAATCTAACATCAAATAGCCATAAGGGCGCGTGGTCGCCTGATGAAAGGTCACCAACGTGTCTTTCCAGGTGGCAGGAAACGATTGCAGCATCACGTTGCGTACCCCCAATTGATCCCGGGGATTCTTGAACGCCACAATGTAATGAGCATTGCGGGATATACTTTTGGCATATCGCCCCACGGGAAACATGTCTTGGCACAAGTACAGCACCGTCACCCCTTGATGATGCGAATGTTTGGTGAATAAATCCAACACGCGTTTATCGTGACTCCCTTCATCCATTAAATCATCCAAGACGAGGACCCCCTGTCCTTGAGGAAACCATTGCACCAAGGCTTGATGATCGGGAATGCCTTCGTGAAACACCACCCCATGATCTTGCATGCCTCGAAATCGATCTTGCCACGCCCCATAACAATAATGCATTTGGGTCGGTGGGGTTTCAAACAAGTCCGCGTTCTCTACCAAGAGTTTTTCCGTAAACACGGTTTTGCCACATCCCGAAGGCCCCACCACCAAAATACTGGAGGGGGTATGAAAACGAAACGGTTTCCCCGTTTGCATGATGAGGACAACTACCCATTTTAAAAAAAAGGCACCTTTTTATTGGAGCCGGTGGGACTCGAACCCACGCACAATCCCCCAACACCTGTTTTTCGGGGGATCCAAAGGCTCTACCGACTGAGCTACGACTCCGACACACTTTTTCCAACGAACTTTTTTTATTTAACCATTCCGTTGATGATACGGATGACAACAAAGTTGATACCATCTGGCTTCTTGACCTACAATCAATTGTTGAAGGCGTTGACCGGCTTGATGGTCATTGCTTACATAATCATGATCGGAAAACTCATTTAAAAATTCTTGCAAGGTCCGTCCACGGGCTTTGGCTTTCAAGTACAACAAGGCGTAATCACCACAACTCTTGCTTGAAATGGCTTGCAGGGACTTGCCATTGGTCACCACATACTTCCAATGTTTCACGATCCAATCTCGTAGCGGGGCGGCTTGCACGTACGTGTCCATGGGCAAAGCATAACTGTCGAGGACTTCACACACGTTTCCATCCGTCCACACCGCCAACCAATGTTGTCCGGGTTGATCGTGCGGGTCGGTGTTCACAATGTACCCTTGGCGTTGGGTTTTGACAGGACGCTTGGGTAAACGATCACAGGCCACCATTCCGTAAAACATCGGTTTCAATTGGGGGTCGTCGCGGGCTAAATAATCCAACTGCACATTATTCAAGGCCACGTGTTCCATTTCTTCAGTGTTGGTAAATGTTGTACAACACGGCTCCGTTCTGGTCAATCTCCAGCAAGTTCTCAAATTCCCCATAGACGAGCACAGTTATATTGGTAGCGGGGGCGACTCCAAATTCCAAGACGAGTTGTAAATCGCCTGTTTGCTTGGGGCTGAGGGTTTGACTGTCTGCACATCCATTGGCCACATTGTCAAACATGAACAAGGTACAATTTTTTCTGTGGCCCCAATCCAGCAGTTCGACCATATTGCCTTTCTTTTTGCACCAAGCACCACTGGCTTGCAGAAAACGGAAGTACCCCAAGTTATCTCGGGTGCCATTGTTGCGTACCAAGTGTAGGGTTTCATAAGGGTATTCTTCTCCTTTGACAATCTGTTTAATGGAGGTCAGACCAAATTTCTGGAAACAGAAGGGATCTCGGGTCACATCCCCGTTGAAGGCGCGGCTGTCCAACAACCCTACAATCAATCGGTCCGGTATTCTGTTTTGAAACAGGTTGGGAATGTCAAAACGGGTCAGGTTGCCTTGCATGCTGAAGGTCCGGATTTCACTGCGGACGGTCGGGTAGGAGGCGATTTCTTCTTCATTGTGTCTTTTGGCAGACAAACTCTGGTAGATGGCCTCATTCAAACGCAGTTGACAGAGATGAAACCGTAGTTTGACATCGCCTTCCATCAATCGGCCGGCGAGAGCCACCCCATTCAAAAACAGGTTCGGGTCATTGAAATGAAATTTCATCTTGATTTCGATGCCAGGCACCAACAGTTTGCCGGTGTGAAACACTTCCAGGTGGGGGGTAAACACTAGACTGTGGGTGACGCCTCCAGCATACTTGGCGGTTTCGGCGACCATGGCGGCCAAAGCCCCTTTGTGATTGGCAGGGAGATCACGGTAGTCATTATGCGGTGTGCCACTGTCGGTATTGGTGGCCGTCCATTGGGGTGGGGAATCCACTTGATTGTACCAGCCTTGGGGTCCTAACACGGTCTTGCCATCTTCTCGGTCATAATTCAGCAAGGTTTCTAGGTAGGCCTTGTAATGATAGGTGTCGGATTGAGGACTGATCAACGTGCCATTCAAATGCAAGTCAATTTGTTTGATGATGGAATGGGCCAAATTATTGACCGGCCACAATTTTTCATTGGCCACCAAGTCATCGTTCGTACTCTTTTTCAATCTCAATTCCATGGTAAAGTAACTGCGTCCCAAATCCACAAAATCGTCCAACCCCGGAATGATGAATTCCATAGGATTGATGCCTGTGGTGGTGGGTTGAACGGTGACCATGCGATAGGCATTGATGCTAATGTCGGTGGCTGGCACCTTGAAAATCCGTAACGCGGGGTTGACGGTCCCTTCGGAACGCGCGTGAGCCGGGGCGGTTTGCGTACTCACGTCAGGCATGTTTAACGTCGTCGTCGTCGAGTACTGGTACCCCGTCGTCGTCGTGAGGGGTTTTTATACCGTCGTCGTCGTGCTAAGCGTTGTCTCAAATCAAACCCGGGCAGTCTCATCACCTCGGGACTCAACCAGCCGCCACGTTGTCGTCGCATGAGTTTCCAAAAAGGATACAGTCCTCCCCATTGAGACAAGCCCCGATCACTACGAATCCGTCGAGGTCGCGAAGGCACGGGTTCCGTTTTAGACTCCCAAAATATCACGCGCACGTTTGGTTTGCTTGGGAAACAAAGCACTGGCTACCCGCACGGCTTGTTTCACGTTCTTATGGCTCAAGGCTTTCTTGGCTTGTTTGGCAATTTCTTTTTTAAGGACGTCTTCGGCTTTGCGTTTGATACCGCGTGTGAAGCCCGTTTCCAAGCCTCTATTGATATTACTAGGCAGTTTTAAAGGATTTCGCGTGCTTTTAAGGCCTTGGAACCCTCCACGCAAGAGATCCGTCATCAACCCTTTGCCTTGTTGATCATACCACTCGTCGGTCCGAAATCGTGTCAAACTTCCCCCTCGCATGGTGTCTTCTTCTTCACCAGGGATAAACGTTTGTTTGGGCTTTACGTGACCCCCTTTTTATACCATCCTCATCGTCTTCTTTTTCGAAACGCGGCTTCCAACCCTTTCTTGGCCCCGTAACTCGCCGCACCCCCCGCGGCACCCAACGCCACGGCTTTCCCTCCCGCGATCAAGGCTGGAATGAGCGCAGCCAGGGGCAAGAGACCCCCTCGTTGCCTTCTTCTTCGTCTTCGGCGTCTTCTCGTCTTGGGCATCTTGTTGTGATTGGTCACTCCCTTGGCCAAGTCCTCCCCTTTTTATGTCTTTTTGAAGTGCAACGTGACAATGGTATGGCCGTCGCCAAACTTGACCAAGCCTCCTCCCCTACCAATCGTTTCGGCCACTTGAACGTGAATGATTTCCACCACCTCGTTACGAAGAGACATGTATTGAATGTGCAACGGTTCAAAGTAGAGGGTCCCACGTCCTTGTCGCTTGTACTGGATTTCACGCAACAAATCGGTCACGCGATTGCCCACCACCGTACTGCCGGCGATGTCCGAGTACACGTGCAATGATCGCGTGGGTTCCCCCACCACCGCCCGAAACGCCTTATTCAAGTTGGTGAAACGCCAATTACAACTCATGCTCAATTGTAAATAATAATCCGGTAAAAACGAACGCACCGTCCAAAAGACCGGGTTGCTCTGATCGTCGTTCACATCTTTCCAATCGCTGTTGTTGGTCATGTTGGGGATTTGATCCCCCAGGAATTCTTGCTGTAAGTTCGGGCCCAAAACCAATCCACTGTCAATTTTACGTAACCATCCCATCTTGAGCGCTAACTTGGTGTAGATGGTAAGGACCGGTGTTTTGCTGCCACAATGGCAGACATTCCTGTTGTCGACGAGCAGATCCTCCCCTTCCCACTTGAACGTGACGTAGGTGTGTTTGCCTTGATCGTTGGTAAACCGGCCTCCTTGAATCGCCGTTTCGTGGCGTCGTTGTTCCAAATGGGCAATCGTGGCTTTCATGAAACTCACGCCATCCACCACCCAATCCAAATCTTGGACGTCTTGGATGAGGGTTTGCGTCGTGCCTATGCGCGCGGCCATGGTGCCATCGGTTTTACCCGGGGCGGGATAAGTGATCTCCCACGACGTCGCTAGGATGTACCCATCTTTCTTCACCAACTCGTACAAATTGACGCGGGTATCCGGTAAGGAAATGGCACTCAACCCCACTTGCCATCCACCTCCGGATAACTGCAACGGTTTCGGTAAACGAATCTTGAACGAATTGGCTTGGTTGTTGGGAAATTCACGTCGGTTGGCATGACTCGGTAATGTCACGTAGAACGACATTTTGTCTTCTTCACACCACCACGTCCCTTTTAAAGTGCAGGGTGAGGAGGGTACGCCCTTCGCCAAATTGGACTAGATCCCCATTGGTTTCGGCCATCTGGGTTTCCACGATTTCCACCGCTTCATTGCGTACTGGGACATATTGAATGTGTCGAGGTTCAAAGTGGGTGGTGTTTTGAGGATGGTACTTGATTTCTCGCAAAAGATCGGTGATGCGACCCCCTACCATGCTGCTGGTCCCTACATTGCAATACACGTGCAAAGGACGCACAGCGGGAAATTCCGTCGACGGCCGAAAGGTCGCGTTCAAATTCACAAACCGCCAATTACAGGTCATACTCAAGTTCATATAATCCCCATCCACTTTCCAAAAGGCGGGTTGGTTGCTGCCATCCAGGACATCCGTCGGCGTAGGAATAGAGTCCGAATGAAATTCTTGTATTATATTGGGACCCAATCGATACACACCCGTCGACACTTGTTCAATCCATCCCATTCTCAGGGCCAGGGTTTTGCCCCATTCCACGCGTGCCACTTGAACTTTGTAATCCACATTGACGGTATTCAACACCAAATCCCCTTCGGAGGTCCATTCAAACGTCGGGTACAATTTGACGCCATCGTTCTCTGCACATTTGTTGAGGGGTTTGGTTTGTTTGGCACGGCTTTGCTCGTAACGGTACACCAGTTGATGAAACAAGTGCGATCCCGTCGACGAGGCCAGCTCCTTTTTCATATCTCGACCGTATGTAAAGAGTTCGCGACGTTCATGGTACCAGTGATCGTTGCCTTGATCGTCTTGGGAATACACCCGGTCGTGCCATCGTACATACAACAGAGGATGGGACTCGCCCACTCCTCCTTCTTCCGCTACCACCGGAATGGTGGGTTAGGATAAACTCACCATACCCACCATCCATCCGCGTCCCACAAATCGAATGGGTTTCGGCAACCGATTTCGGAACAGATGGCTCTTGTTGCCAGGAAACTCCTTGGTACTCGCATGACTCATCAACGTCACTTAAAACGAAGAATTGGGCACCCACGTCATTTTTTTTTAGTCACGTCGTCGTCGTTTGCGCAGTCGAAGGGACGTCACGTCTCCACGAGCAATCCAACTATTGTACTTGTCGGGCCATCCTTTCCACTTGACCAGCCAACGATCTTTTTGACGCTTAAGTACCTTTTCGATGCGAAACACGTCAGACACATGCACTTTTTGTAAATCCTCTTCATAAAACGTGCCTTGGACGGGGGTATCATCCCATTCGCGAATCTTGTAGGTAGGCACGGGGCCCGGGACAACGCGATGCACCACAAACACTTCTTCGGTCCAACCGGGTAAATAGCCTTTTTCAAACGTCCGATGAATCTGGTTGAGACGGACCCGATCGCCTACGTTGAATGTAGGTTTTTTCTGGCCTTTCCATCGTTTGGCATACAATCGTTTCCACACGGCTTCTTCGTTGTCCCATGTCACGTCTTGAGGGGCCATGCCAATACTTCGATGACGGGTGGCATTGTACCCTTGCACCAACTCGGGTAAGACATCGTGAAAGCGTAAGGTGTTCGCCGCGGTCGAATAACGGTACAACCGTTCTTTCAAGGTGCGGTTAAATCGTTCCACCACACTGGCTTTCGCATCTCCTTCGGTGGAAAAATGATGAATGCCTTGCTCGTCGAGCCATCGTTGAAACGTCCGGTTACAAAATTCTTTCCCTCGATCCGTTTGCAATCGATTAGGGTGACGTCCTTGTTTCAAAATCTTCTCAAAGGCTTTCACTAGGGCCACGCCGGTTTTGTCTTTCAAGGGTTGCACCCACGCGTATTTGGACAAGACATCCACGACCGTCAACAAGTATCGTAGGCCCCGATTATATTTGGCCAACGGTTGCACTTCCACTAAATCCGCGACCCATTGATCATCTAAACCTCCTACGATCACGGGGACGGTAGGAAAACGACGACGTCGCGGTTTATGTAACGTGTAGGCCAAATCCCGTTCCAAGACCCGTTGGGCTTGTTTCAAAGGGAGACGATGGGCTTTGGCAAACCGTTGCACGCCTCCTAAACTCCCTGGGGCACGAGGATCGTGGTAACGATTCAACCATGCTTGGGAGACCTTTTTCTTTCGAGGGGCCATACGTTCTGGCATTCATCCCATAAGGTCGGTATGGAAGGGATGGTGTTGGGATGCGCCTTTTGAATGATTCGATACCATCGCCAGGCGTTCGGATGCGCTTTTAACCATAAGACAAACACCACCCATCGATACAGGTTGTGGTCTACATGGGTTTCTTCAAAGATCTGGAGAGGATGCGTGTCCTCGGACATGGGGGACATGGGGGAATAGGGATCTTGGACCCCGGGTTGGTGATCATATAACATTTGGCACAGGGATTGATGGCATTGCCATTGCACCAGGGACAAGACAGACTCCCACGCATAAGACATCCACACAGCAGACTCCATGGTCCTATTGATAAAAAATTTTATTTGTTCTCTCATTTAAAAGAGACCGTCATACACGACACTCTCTAGACCTTTTTGCCAGTTCTCCACACTGTCACTGTACTTGGGGGGTGGTGGCGCTGGGGCTACCATCATTTCTTGACGGTTCTTGAGCTCTTGAATCTCTCGCAACAACTGTTTCTCATAGTCTGTCAGGGGTCGATCCTCTTTCCTTCGAGGGGGTGGGCCAGGGATGTCCACGCCGCGCTTGGGATACCCTTGAGCATCGCGGCTGGGTGCTACGGCTTGTTGGTCGGCTTTTTTGGGTGGGTTGTCATGAAACCAGCTCCAGTACTTGGGACCCAAGGGTTGATCGGCCCACCGGAAGAAGCCACACGTTTTCTTGGAACAATTCAGAAACAATCCATCAGGGTTCTGGGTGGAATGACTCTGTTGTAGCGTGGCGGGTTCACGGCAAAAGCATTGCAAACAAGTCCACATGTCCATCACTTCTGGATGAGGCTGACTATACACGGCTTTCATATAGTCGGGAGCTTGATCTTGACCACAAAACAGCAAACAGGGTTGCATGGGACATTTCACATACTTCCATCCCTTTTGAGATTCTCGTGCCTCCAAACGCACGTCATGGCAAGGGCACACCATCGTGTCCACCGCACTGGGAGGGTCTTGGGCATACGGTACGATGTATTCAGGCGGGGATGCCTGGGGAGACACCATGTTATTCAATTCTTTCATCATATCTTCCACTGCAGCTCGGGTGTCTTCCACCACCTCGCGCACCACCGGATCACAGTCCACGGGCGTCATCGTTTGAAGGGTCTTCTTCTTCTTCTTCCCCGCAGGGTGGTCGCTTGGCTTTCTTTTCCGATCGACTGACATCGTGCTCAAAGGTTGTTTTCTTCACCCGCCCATGCCTTTTTTATACCCTCGACCCTTGGCTCTCATTGGTCAGCTTCTCATGACCCTATAAGGACTTCTCATCTTCCCATTGGTCAGCTTTTTCCTATCCAAATAAGGACCTCTTGTCTTCCCATTGGTCAGCTTGCCCTATTTAAGGACATCCCTTGGTCTCTAGATCGTCATTCTCAAAGCAATGCCCCCTAACATCGACATGATCAGAGAACACGATGTGGATGCCTTGGAACTGCAGATTGGTCATGGCCATGTGGTGTACACCGGGGGCGCCAAAGGCACGGATGAACTCGTCGAACAACTGGGTAAACAGTTTGGGATGCAAGTCGAAGTCCTGGTCCCCCCGAACCATCCTCGAGCCACTTTCATCACCCCGTCCACCGTGGAAGTTTTGATGCTGGCCAACCCCCATCTTCACCAAGCGGCGGAGAAACTAGGGAAACAAATGCCCAGTCATTTTTACACCCTGCAATTGCTGCAACGCAATTATCAAATTGCCAAGAAAGCCCATACCCTCTATGCCCTTGGCATCTTGGAACAGGATCATAAACGCGTGAAAGGGGGGACCGGTTGGACCGTGCAATTGGCTATGGATCAAGGCAAACCCGTCTATCTCTTTGACATTCCCAGTCAATCGTGGTACCGCTCGGACCATTACTACCAAGTCAATGAGAATGCCGCCACCCTGGTCACGGGCAGTCAATTTGTCCCTTGGGGACCTAAAAAGCCCACCCTTCATCAAAGCAGTGCTATCGTGGGATCCCGGGATGTGGACGAGAAAACCCGAGCTGAAATTCAAGCCTTATTCAATCGCACGTTCTGTCTCCCCGAGAACATTGATCAATTACGCCTGGAACTGGAAGACTTTCATTTGTAATGTTTTTAGTTTTTATGTTTTGAATTGTATATAGCAATTTTTTAGTTTTTACTTTTCCACTTTTTAGTATTTTTCCAATTGTAAATAGGTGCGCCCCCACCCGCGTGGCAAAGAACACGAACAACCCTTTGTAAAAAAACATCCACTCTTTTTTAATTAAAATTTTAAAAAAACTGACAACACTGAGTTTGCACTATGGTCATAAATACTTTGTCTTGACTCACATGCATCTTGACTCACAATAAAAACAAAATGTTCAAAGTTCAAAGAAATAAAACACGTCGCACTTGGTTTGCCCGCTCCCGTCTTCTCTCCCGCTCCTCCCGCCGCCGCTGCTCTCGTACCCTCTCCATCTCCGAGAAATAAACTCCAATTCTTTGCCATGGGTGGCCCGCATGCACCGAAGGAAGATAATTGCACAGGTCGTTGTCCATTTCACGGAAATGTTCGAGGGTCATGGGCCAGCGACATTCAAAGTTCGACCACACGCGGTGCTGGTCCACCCAAGGAATAATCCGTCGGACCAGGGTGCCCAGCAAGGCTTGTACGATCTCGGGATGAGGCCGGCCCTCACGTTCTCCATTCTCCGTCCAGACCATGGAGCGCAAAAAGAGTTCAAAAAAGGCGGCCACGCGCTGCCGGGTTAAAGGGCGCCAGGTTTCTTCTTGTCTCTCCCGCATAACTCTCGTCTGCCGTTCCACCGCCGTTCGCTCGGGTCGCACTCTCCTTCGTAACACCTCTCCACCCCCCACGTTCACAGCACTGGCTAAGGAGCCCAAGGGCTTTCTTGTTTTCACCATTTTTCCTAACCAACTGACAAAAGTCAACACAGCACCAACTCAAAGCTAGGAGTGACGTCCCGGGGCCTCGCTTGACTTATATACCCCGATCCGCACAATGCCTCATGGTCTATCTAAGGAGGGGGGAGGGGGTCCCTCCACCCCTTCCCCTCCCAAAGCATGATGGGACCTTTCTCTCATTGGTTCCTTACCCTCCCAGGGGACCTTTTGTTTCTCTATAAAAACCACCGTCCCATTTCATGTTTTCACACTCATCGATGATCCAGGCCTCAGTCCAGAAGCCCAACAAGTGGTTGATCCTTTGGTCTTATGGCTCAATTCAATCCATTGATGTTTACTTAACATTCCTGCTTGCTTGCCTGCTTGCTTGTTTGCTTGAATCTCCTCCTCGTCACGGCAAACCATCTTCTTGAGTGTCTGCCAGGCAAGTTGGTCCCCCTGCCTCGTCGTCTTGGTGAAAGGCCATGAAGAAAGGAACAATCATCATCGGATCTTGCATTGGTACCACTCGTGCCATAATTGATGACCTCAAATTCATAGGTACCCTTTGCCCTCGGAACCGGAAGTCACGTGACTGGAAGTCATGTCCTTTACTAAGATATGGAATGGAACCCTCTGGCACAGCAGAGTGGATCATCATTTTTGATCTGGATGACCGACTTTTTCTGGGCCGTCAAGAGTTGCATGTTAGGGTGGCCTGGTTTACCCCCACAGGGTTTGCCGCTGCCTTGAGGGGTATTCTGCTTCCTCTTCGAAATGGAACTCATCAAAAAGGAACTCATTAAATAGGAAACACTCATATTATCAAAAGGAAGTAAAAAGGAATACTCATCATGGAATAGGAACTCATATTATCAAAAGGAACACGCATATTATCAAAAGGAACTCATTCAAAGGAACACTTATCAAAAGGAATACTCATTAAAAAGGAACACTACTCAAAAAGAATAGTCATTAAAAGGAACCCTCATGGAAAGGAATACTCATCAAAAAGGAACACTCATATTATCAAAAGGAACTCATCAAAAGGAACACTCATATTATCAAAAAGAACTCATCAAAAGGAACACTCATATTATCAAAAGGAACTAATAGGAACACTCATATTTAAAAGGAATACTCATTACATCATGGAACAGGAACACGGACTTTACTGTTTACTTGACATTCTTGTTGGTTTGCTTGCTTTCTTACTTCCTTGTAGTGAACATCAAAAACGAACACTCATCTTGACATTGGAGGAGATTTCAACCATTTCATCGAAAGGAAAATGAATTGTTTGGACAGAAGTCAAATGCGAGCAACATGGATTTCCGCTATTTCATCAGTGATGAATACTCATCGAAAAAGAAACCATTTGGGCTCCTCTATCTCCTTGGTGACCAGGTCCCCAGATCCTGCTTCCTCTTGCGAAATGGAACTCTCATCATTTGCATACCATGGATTATTGAACGCCCTTGGATCCCACGCGGTCGCCTGTTTGGACTCTTTTCAGGTGTACCATCAAAAAAGGAACACTTATCAAAAAGGAACACTTATTAAAAGGAACACTCATCCAAAGGATTTCTTTTGTCAAACCCAAGGAAATCTGGCATTAAATTATTTTTGTTTTCCCAACATGGCGTCTTTTTTTTTAAATTTTTTTTTATTTTTTATTTTTTATTATTATTATTATTATTTTAATTTTTTTTTTTGGAGTCCAGGGATCACCCCCGCTGCTCAAATTGGACTTTGGACTTTGAGCCCGCGTTTTCTCAGCGGTTTTTGCCCATCCTGAGCCCACGATCGATTTTTCATACTGCTCAGCGGTTTCCCATCCTAAAACACGTGACTTCCGGTTCCATGAGCCCACGATCGATTTTTTCCACTAGTCAGCGGTTTCCCATCCAAAACCACGTGACTTCCGTTCCATGAGCCCGCGATCCTTTTTTCCAACTGGTCAGCGGTTTCTCATCCTAAAAACACGTGACTTCCGGTTCCGGTCATGACATCATCCTAACATCAAAACGAGGCAAAGCACCCTCAACGGGCCCACAATACTACTCTTGTTTAGCTTCATTTCAACTCCAGAATCTACAACGGTGAGATCGTACAGCTTCAATTCGCTTTAAACGATGCTTACAACAATATTTTTTTAGGAAAAGTCAAGCATGTACCACATTTCAAAGCCAATAATTGGAACATTTTTTCCAAAAACTTGTGCTCGTACGTTCCTTTCAGAGCAGTTTCATTGATTCACTCAGCCTTGCACAGAAACGCTGCAACACCTCTCAAGGTTTTGGCGCCTTTTTGTTTAGTCATGTGATCGATGCTTGTTCCCTTTTATCTCTTTTCTCTCTCTCTCTTTGCTTTCTTTCTTGATTTTATAGTACTTAGTGATTTCGTTTTTAATAAAACAGTTATTCTACTTGAGTTTGCTGGATATCAAATGATTATCTCGTTGGAGTGTTTTAGTGGAAAACAGACGACTCGTTGAGTTCATGCGAAACTACATCCGGGACTCGAGTGGTGTATTTTCCAGATCCTCCCTAGTGAGGATATCGATGACGTCATTTCCCACTCAAAAAGCAATATATTACCAAATAATTTATTCACTCGCTGTGCTTGTTCGTAAAGTAGTGTTTTTACAACTCGAAAATAAAACTCATATCTTCAGGCTGCCGTGTAATATCCTCTATATCCAACTTATCGTTTTACTATATATACACATACCGTGGCACATGTGTACTCGTTTCTTTCGTTATTCGAACGGTACATAGAGGAGTTCGATAATGATGAGCGGTATTGAATGAGTTGATTCCACCAAGACGGCGACTATTTAGCTTTTCTTTTGTCACCGCATTTCTGCTTCACGCTACCAACAGTAAAGCTCTTCTTCTGACGTTTGCATCTAGACAAGCTGACTTTACAACATGCAAAACGGAAAACGATTGAATTCCGGACGTCTAACTGTAGTGATATCCAGCCAACATGGGGCAGGATTCACAAAGCTGTCCTAAGTCTGGATGTATCCTAAGTATTGTTTCGCAACAATAGGCTTTTGTTTTCCAGCCGAATACATAACACACATCTTATCTCAGGAGAGCTTCTGGAACCTGGTCCCCGCAGGCCCGCAGTGCTAACATGGCTATGATGTTATTACGTGACGAGAATGAGGAATAGTTGTTTATTCAACTTGTTTGTTCAATTTACCAAAAGAAACTTTTAGTTTAACCCTTAAAGCCCCAATATAAACATCCATATTCTCCTCACTATTCTCCTCATTTTCCTGATGTTACTAGTTGGGAGAATTTGACCAAAAATCAAGACATTTGATCATTGGTGATCATTTCCTTTATTCTCATGACCTTTATGTTTGATCAAGTAGTAATACTGTAAGAAGAAATTAGACGCTTGTTACTATTGGGGCTTAAGGGGTTAACGGGATATTTTTCGCCGTTAGCCTGCGTAGCATGTTGAAAACGAAAAACGCTTTTAACGAGCGCGAACAAAACAAAAACAAAAAAAAAA
This sequence comes from Siderastrea radians, assembly GCA_964017195.1. Classification (NCBI taxonomy): domain Eukaryota; kingdom Metazoa; phylum Cnidaria; class Anthozoa; order Scleractinia; family Rhizangiidae; genus Siderastrea; species Siderastrea radians. Next base: position 9,827,903 of record OZ024899.1, read on the forward strand.
CATGGCAACGCTTGCTACGCAGGCTATTTCGCCATCTACTTCCCGCAAATTCTCTTCTCATTGGTGGAAAGATAATAGGCTGTAAGTAGGAAACTAATCAGGGTGGTTGCTTCAGTGTTCACATCCAGAGAATCAGTCCAGCCTACAACCCAAGTGCCCCCTTCCAGTTCAGCTTTTGACTCCCTTCCAGCTCACTCGACTTGGTGCGAAATGCCAAGACGACACCGAATGCTCCCGCGGTGTGTGATTCGGTGACGGCTTAAAATTTCGCGCCAAGTCGAGTCAGCAGGAATGGAACGCATAGGGGAGGCAAGAGCTCAAGATTGACAGTTTTTTTACTGCTTTTTTGCAGTGGTTTCTGTAGTGATGTCTTCCAGTTCGTTCACTGTGCTTTTGCAAAAAAAGCATTCTTTGTTGTTCATAAGATGACGAGATATACAAGATCTGCAAACAAAAGATAGTAGTACGTTGAGCACAACGCACGGCAAGTTTTAAACAATACGTTATTTCTGTATCTTGCAGTTTTCCGTTTGTAAGTCTATAAGAGTGCCTAACGAAGGGATTTTGATGAGGACACCAAAGAAATGTTAAGTTTATCTTATGAGAGTTGCCACGGGTAAAATTTTCACCACAAATCTGCTGCCACACAGTTCATCTTTCGGATGCACCCCCAACTGAAAAGCCTCATGCATATGCCTTTCATTTTTGGGGGTGCAAACGTTTGTGATGGGTCGGCGTGAATCCACATTCGCCGGAGATTGAATATAAAACGCCATGACGCAGTGGAGGAGTTGTTTGCTTCTACTGAAAGGCCTTAGAATTCAATTAATAGCTCATCATGTCACGTGATACTCACCTGCATGATGCGTGCAGGCATGGAATGAATCTGACCGAGATCTTGACTGCGTAGCAGATGGGGCACAACTCGTCGACATCCACAGATTCCTATCAGAAAGAGACGGTCACTTTAGTCGGACAACCATACTAATCGATCCCTTATGGCCAGAAAAAATAAAATAAAATAAATAAAATAAAACGCATTTAGAAACAACTGGCAGCATTTCGCAGCACTCGACCTTGGTCCTGTGAAAAACTTAGGAACGAGGATAAGTAACCCACAGAACTGATACTGAAGCACTGTTCAGAAGTGCCTCGGATTGGCGCTTTTCAGCTGGGAGCCACGTGACTTATACACAACAGGCAATCGTGTTGCCCGTGCAAACTACCAGGGCTGCAACGATACATTTTTTTACGATACGATACAAACCTCAATACAAGGGCTACGATACGATACATAACTGCGCGCGACATTACCAACAACTTACACTACTTTTAAATAATTTATTTCCATAATAATAAATTTAACACAGTAATGACACAACATCAAATCGCCTTACTAGGGCTAAAATGTAGAGCTTGGGTAAGGAATATTAAAGACAGTGATTTCCCAAATTTGTTGATCTAGCATTTTTTATTGTATCGTAATATCGCGATATCTTAATTCAATATCGATATTCGTATCGTTGGAAAAAATATCGCGGTTCACCGATGCATCGGTGTATCGTTGCAGCCCTAAAAACTGCACTAGAAAACTTTGCGCATAACGCTGCTGCTCAGTATCCTTGTAGTTATCTGGCGTGGGTGCTCACTTAAGTGAGAATATCGCACCTGTTTCTGTAGTTGAGACTGTGAGTCCTGTTCCTCAAGGTAAGTCACCAGGTCATCAACTCGCTGTACCTCCTCTGCAGACACGTCCTTGTTTATCACTGCAAGAAAAAGAATTCATAGCACAATAAGGTCATTTATATCAAAAAAGCGTCTTATCTAATACAAGAAAGGAAGAAATGATGCCTTTTCAGCGCAAACAAAGTAAAAGTTAACGTTCCTTCATTTTCCATTAACTTCACTTATGTCTTTTACCACAGGAACAATACACACTTGATGGATGTTAACAAAGTCAAATTGAACCACGTCTCCTCGGGTGTCTCGCAACTGAACATTTTCAGTTAAACTGCTGTTCGCGTCTTAGCTAAAATGCGCCTGTCACGCCTGAAAGAACACCCAAATGCCTTTAACCACTTACCTTGTCGCATACCTGTGTAAGCTGTGCCCGGATAAATGGATCAGTTTAGTTGAAAGACACAAATTGTGCAGGAAACCATTTCTCGTCTTTCGTATAAATGGCACTCAATGCCATTTATACGAGAGACAATAGCTGGTACAATGGACCATTTCTTAATACGCCAACAATTACAATAATTTTAGTCCGACGCGTTAACAACCCGACTAACACAAGAAAAGCCGCAAAAGGAGTAATAAAAAAAAGCGTTTACATTACATTTTCTGAATGAGAACTTTGGTGTAGAGCTTTCGGCTGCTGACGATCTTCCTCCCACCAAGAAGCAGACAGTGTCCAAGCTATATCCAGGCTCTGCTAATAAAGATGACGTCGCTCTTTCTTTACTGTGCAGAGAGGGAATCAATAGTTAATCACATAGATGGTAAACTCTAAGCTCGGTCATCTTTCTCATTTCCCGACCAATATTTCTTTTTCTTCGTTAACAAACAGGGCGTTTTCGACAACAGCACGCAGGACAAAATGAACCTAGTAAATATGATCTCGCTCGCCACGAGTCTCCCTGTAGCTCAGTGGTTAAAGCGCCCGAGCTGTGTACGGAAGGTCATGGGTTCGATTTTAGTCGGGCAGTAGAACCACGCTCATGGCATGTTGGACTTTACATCTTCCCAACCCTTTAAGCCCTGTTATAAAAACGCATATTCTCCTTTCTGTTCTCCATACATTTCTTATGGAACTAGTAAGGAGAATTTGTCTAAATATCATGACATCTTATCTTTGGTGATCACCTTCTTTTTTCTCATCACTTGAATGTTTAAACAAGTAGTGATAATATGAAGAGAAACTTCATTTTCGTCGTGGTTAGGGCTTAAAGGGCTAAATGCCATGATGACGAGGTAACAACAAGATCAACTTTCTAGAGATTTTTTGAGAACGCCCATGAGAATTTTTTAAAAAGGGAATTCACGTCCCTTTAAACTACTTCAAGACTTGATATTTGAAGGCGATCATTCTGTTTTATGTAGTCCAATTATGTAGGAGCTGTATTAGCACGACTATAGTAGGGATGGTGTTCAAGTTCAGTAAAAGAAAGGAAAAATGCTCTCGTCGCCGTTTCGTTCACTTTCTCTATAAATCATGTATATGGCTATTATACGTTGCTGTGTCAAAGAATAACATTCCAAGAATAAAAAAGGAACAAACCTTTCACTTGTACCGTCCATCAGCAGCGCCAATAAAATTCCTGTCACAGCACCAAGAATGGGAAACCTATCCACTGTTTCCAATCCTTAAAAAAATACGTTAAAAATACGTGAAACACTGAAACTCACTATGTTCAAGGAAATTCAGTATACGGTGTGTAGTCCCACAGTCTGGATTACTGACTGAACTCACATTTTCCCGCGCTTGGCACCGGTTGCACGTTTTCCCGCGCTTCGTACTAGTTGCACGTTTTCCCGCGCTTGGCACTCGTTGCAAGTTTTCCCGCGTATGACACCGGTTGCACGTTTTCCCGCGCTTGGCACCAGTTGCATGTTTTCCCGTGCTTCGCACTAGTTGCAAATTTTTCCCGCGCATGACACCCGTTGCACGTTTTCCCGCGCTTGGCACCAGTTGCACGTTTTCCCGCGCTTGACACCGGTTACTTTTTTTCCCGCGGTTGTCACCGGTTACACGTTTTTCCACCCTTTCTGCCAAATTCCATTTTTTTTCTCCGTGTTTTTGATTCCGAGTTCTGCGATATATGCATTAGCTGTGACGTCTAGTCAGATGTATTTTCCATGGTTTTACAACAGCATCCTTTCCGTGGTTTTACAGGAGTATTTTTGTTCACAACCTTACCTGGCAGGTGAAGCCTTGTGACGTTCTCAAACAAGTTTGAACTGGCGGTCACACGATTAAGAACCTGAGTTAAAAGCTATGAAAAAGAAGCAAAGACAATACGCTGGTCAGCTCTATTCACTTTAGAGCGCTGCGAAGTAATCAATGGGCACAGATAACTTGTCCTTTTAAGGACAAGCACATGCCACATGCAAAAGTAAGCAAAGGTAATTCTTAACCCCTTCAATGCTGCAACTAGGTCAGACCTTGGTTTGTATTACGATTCTACTTTTGAGTCTGTAGATGAAACCCCAAAGTGTGACCATTCAACTGAAAGCTTTCCTGTGGTAATGTTCGTTATGCTGTAAAAGGTGGTTCTAACTTTTGAGTTTGTGGATGAAATCCTAAACTGTGACCATTCAAATGAAAGCTACTGAGCAGTACTTTCCTGTAGTGCTGTTTATTGCGCTGTACGAGGTGGTTCTAACTTTCGAGTCTGTAGATGAAACAATAAAGTGTGACTATTCAAATGAAAGCTACTGAGCAATACTTTCCTGCGGTGCTGTAAACTGCGCTGCACAGGGCGATTCTAACTTTTGAGTCTGCGAATGAAACCCTAAAGTGTGACTTTTCAAATGAAAGCTGCGACACAATACAAGTTTATTGTGTCATACGCTTAGCTGTGTGCTGAGCTGTCGCTAGTTTTCAGATATTCCACATGTAACATAAAATGTTTCAAACACCTTGTATAGCATACTAAACAGCTCACAGGAAAGTACAGCTACACAGCTTTCACTTGCCTGGTCAGAAAAAATGTTGGGCGTAATAAAAAGTACCTGGAAAAGGCGAGCAATATGTAGCTCTGCGGACTGTCGCTTCCAATTCGTAAACACTCCAGGAGCGACTGTCGCCACCATTTCTAACACCTGGGAAGCAACGGCACCAAAATAAATTAGAATGGGACATTATAACGATTTTTACTTTAATCTAACAAAGCCCCAACAAAGGAAAAGCGGAAGTTTCAGAACTCACCCTCATCAAGCCGACGGTTAAATCAAAACAAACTGCGCATGTTCGCAACTGACGCGAGTCAAGAACAATGTCCATACGATGAGTGGCTTGTTGAATCTATGAAAAACGACAAGGAAGAAAACTAACGTGCATTACTAACATTGTAAGCTACCTTTGATGCAATAAGAGGAAAAACAAAATTTATCAAAGAAATTAGCTTCTCTTTTTCCAAGGCATATAACTGAAACAATTAACGAAATATAAATACAAATAAACATGATTTATTTCACGTAGAGTGGACGCCAAGTCTCCCGGGCCAAGGGCTATGTTAAAAACGCTCGAGTTAACTTATAACATACAAATCAAGTATAGTTGTGAAAATTGCGTATATTAAATATAATCAATAATAAATAATAATCTTCGAAAAAAATGCTGCTCCTGTTATGATTGCAAAGTTCCTTGTCTAAGCAAACGACATGACGGAAGAAAATTGCCTTGAAGCACAGGCCTTCTATTGTGTTTCAGATCGAAAGATCAAAGTGCTAAGCACCAGGCGGTCGCGCCTCAATAGGCTGCAAGACGTAGAATCCGAATATTGAATCATACCTCCTGTAGCATTCCGATGAATTCCGAGAAAGACCAGTTTAACTGGTTTAACAGGCCGTTCAGAAACTCGTTTGCAAGTTGATTATCCTCGACGCACAGCTGACCAAACATTCGCTGGCATCTTGTGGATGGATGAGGAGCTGAAATGAATAGGAAATGTTCTCAGTAAAGGAAACGGCATACCAAGTGCAGAAGGAACTTGAGTCATCTTGGTTAAACGGTTTCAATATCATCCAACATTGTTAATACAACTTTATCGTGCGAATATGTGATGGCAATCAAACTTTGTCCAACGCCATTCAACAGCCTTCAGAATCATTCATAAGGAAAAGAATCATAAGGAAAATTGGTAACCTATCAAGCCAAGAAATTTTGGTAGTGACGTAATAGCGGAGCCAGCGCGCTAGCGCGTCAGCGGAGCTCAATTGCTAAGGAAATTTGGTAATCTATCAAGCCAAAAAATTTTGGTAGTGACGTAGTAGTCACGTGACCGTCCGTCCGTACATCCGTACGTCCGTCCGTGCGCACCACAGGGCTACCAATACACTTCCTACACTGGATAGAACCCTGTGCTGAATCCCGTGTGTTTTCGGCGCGAAATCGCATGTTGACCCGCGTTGTAGCAAAACAAGCAAAGACAACAAAAGTCAAAAACAAATTTGTTAGTGGAAAAAAAGTTCAAAAGAACACTCAGTTGTCTTTTTAGTGGAACGGGAAATGTTCAATCTAGGCGAAAGAAATTCGGCGATAAAGTTCAGGCAAAAAGTTCAAATTTGCCTCGTCGGTTCTGTTCAAACTCGGTCGGCACACCGCTTGACTGAGTTCGCAGCTTTTCTCAGCGGTTTCGACGTCAAATATAGCAGAGCTAGTGCTTTTTGGTTTTTTCTGTCCACAACCATGGTTTTTAGGGCGTTTCGAACACATTTTTCCAGGAAAAACACCAGCATTTTCATGCTGATAGGTAGCTTGTCAAGAAAGAAAGAAATAAGTATTAAAATTAACTACGAAAACAATGTCGAACGCCCATGGCCTAGTGGACTAGTTACCAGCGTCTCACGCCGACGAGCCGGGTTCGACACTCAGCGGGAGCAAGAATTTTTTCTTTTTTTTTCTTTGTTTTTTTTTTTTTTTTAATAAAACGACTTGGATGAGAGTATTTTCACAAATTAATAACTGCCAGCAAAAACAAAACAAAACAAAAAACAAAACAAAAAACAAAAGCAAAAAACAGAGAAAACAAAAAGGGGGGCTCCGCTTTTAGGCTTGGCTAAATCTATATATTAGTCACGTGACCGTCCGTCCGTACGTCCGTACGTCCGTCCATCCGTCCGCTCTACAGGGTCACCAATACACTTCATACACTGGATATAACCCTGTGCTGAATCCCATGTGTTTTTGGCGCGAAATAGCATGTTGACCCGCGTTGTAGCAAAACAAGCAGAGACAACAAAAGTCAAAAACAAGTTTGTTAATGGAAAAAAAAGTTCAAAAGAATATTCAGTTGTCTTTTTGGTGGAAGGGGAAAAGTTCAATTTAGGCGAAAAAATTAGGCGATAAAGTTCAGGCGAAAAGTTCAAATTTGCCTTGTCGGTTCTGTTCGAACTCGGTCGGCACACCGCTTGAGTTCGCAGCTTTTCGCAGCGGTTTCGACGCCAAATATAGCAGAGCTAGTGCTTTTTGGTTTTTTCTGTCCACAAACATGGTTTTTACGGCGTTCCGAACACATTTTGTCAGGAATAACACCAGCATTTTCACGCTGATAGCCAGCTTGTCACGAAAAAAAGAAATAAGTATTAAAATTAACGTGGAAAATGTCAATAAACGCTCATGGCCAAGTGGACTAATATCCGGCTTCATACGCCGACGACCCGGGTACGGCTCTCAGCGAGGATATGAATGATTTCTTTTGTTTTTTTGTTTTTTTTTTTATTTAACGACTTGAATGAGAGTATTTTCACAAATTAATAACTGCCAGCAAAAAAACAGACAAACAAACAAAACAAAAAGGGGGCCTCCGCCTTTAGGCTTGGCTAAATCTATATATTATCATTCAACGCGGTGTCCAAACACGTTTTACTAGCCAAATTCACAAAGGTGAATGGAAATGTTGAATCTACTTGGCCAAGACCTTACAGAAACGTTTTTCTGAAAAACACTGACATTTCGCTTAGCTAATTGTCATAACGTACAGCGATTTTTTTTATATATGCCACCAAATATGGCTACTAATTTGGAAAAAAAATATTCTAAAGAGCAAAACGGAACAAGTAGATGGGACCGCTCAAGTGAAGGGTTAAACAGTTGAAGAAGGATAGCAGTTCACAGAATTTGAGAAATCAATATAATTGTCATTTTGATGGAACTTCGAGTTTTTAGCCGTTAATGTCATTTAAGTTTATATTTCTTTAAAATCATCGCTTTTAGCGAGGTTTTCTCCCTTATCCTGATAATAAAGACGGCACATCCCTTCCAGAGGAAGTGTTAAAAAAACGTTATGAACGACTTACGTTGAAGACTGGCTCGCAGATGACCTGACAAAGAGAAAAGAAAATAATAGTCAGCTGTCTCGTTTGCTTGAAAGCAGCATTTATAAAATAGAAATTTTCATAGTGCCCTGAACTTGTTTTGGTAAACCAAATGGACTGTACTTTAAATTATACGCTGTTGGTTAACTGACCTTGTTCTGGTAAACCTAGAGTAAGGGCGTCTGGAGAACTTGTATAACGAAACGCAAAGCCACAGCCCTAACAAAGAAAACAAAAGATCTGTCAGTAATTGCTCTGCCATCACAAGAACGCAGTGGTTAACGACCGTAGCCACTGTGCTCTGTGTTTTTCGGTACAGTTTAAGTGGGTTCAGAAATTAACGACCCCCATGCATCAAAGTATTGAACCCTCCACCGAAAGTAAAGATAAAATACGCTGCTTGCTAAAAATCCCTAAAGTAGCTAGCTCAGAAATTTAACATATGTTATATGTTTCACAAACATCAACTCGAGTTTTCCAAAACGAATTTCCAGACTTTGCCGTGTGAAAACGCCTTTAAAAAAACAAACAGCCGTAAGAGGGTGTTACATGGACACTACAGCGCAGAATTATTCAAAAATATCTCCCAGAAAAATAACTCGTTTACTTCTTCCCCGAAGGCTAATCTCGTATTTTGATTGGATACTCGATCTTACGAAAATAATTAAGCGAACAAATTAGAGATGGCCTTTTTTTGCGTGTCAAGCTGAGTGACATACCTTCCAAACTCGCACCAGAATCCACGTGGTTTGAACCCAGGATCGCTTGTCATAAGCGGCCATGAGAGAGCGAACAGATTTCTCTAACCTGAAACCAAATATTATGAACACAACCAATAAGTCTGGGAAAGACTTAATGGTCTCTCCTCAGCGCTTCAAAGCAATCAAACTAAAAAATCAACATCTTCTCCGGTTTTTAGAGCCTTGAAATTTAAATCTATTTAATTTTAAAACCGTTTACGAGTGTGAAGGTCGTCTAATGAAAAAGATTCAAGTAATGCCCCAACAAACCGAATTTCGTGCCGATAAAACTTGTGGCTGGCACTTACTTCATTTTAAACTGTCCCACGGCAATCAACGAAACAACCTTCCGTTTTTCTCAATAGGCGTTTGATTGCAGTTTTCTTTGCAAAATTAGTATGTGTAATCAAATGGTGACGAGTGAAATTGGGAAATAATTTCACGCGCGTTTTGTCAAAATTCTAATAATTTCCCGAGCCTTTAGGCGAGGGAAATTACTAAAATTTTGACAAAACGTAAGTGAAATTATTTCCTAATTTCACGAGTATAACATTTGATTACCTATTAATATCATGGGTGACAAATTACACTCACAATCGTGGGGTGTTGACTTGTTTATCGCATCGAGAACTCCTTTAGCATTGAAACGGTTTAACGGCTAAAGTTCACATTTTTCTGAGTGAAATAATGAAAAAATCTTGTGACAAGTTTTTACCACGCTTTGACGATTTCGTGTTTTTGGTAACCGACAGCAAAATACACCAGACTCTGAATTTTTACTTGAAAAGTACCAAAGCAAATCGCTTGGCAAAGGTTATCCGCGTTTTATCCGGCAAATTCACTGAATCGTGCACTACGTTGCTCCATCGAGCAAGGCTCAGAAGGCTTCACAAATACATTCAAAATACACACAGCAAACTTGTTTTAACGAAAGCAAACTTCGGAAGCAAATTTGTATTTAAAAACTGACCTTTATTCCCTGATTCGAAGAAGTGCCCAAATCCACTGAATTACTTCTCTGAGTTCGCGGTCAATCACTCGATCGCTGCAACTGGCTCGCCGTTCAAAAATTTTCGCTGTCACACTATCAAAAATAATCTCTTCTTTTTAACTCGCAGGTGATTTCTGAGAAGTTCAGTCAATTAAAAGTCAAATTTTACAGATTACCAATTGTGTCCTCATTGAATATTTCCAGAATTGCTGTAGTTCTGCACAAAACATCTTCATCAATAACCTCAACGCCATCTTGGCGCTCGGCTATAGACCCGTTGCCATGGCAATTTTGTAATTTCACATGTGAAATTATAAATTAACGCTGAAATTTCGCGCCAAAATTAAGGAGTAATTTGTCACCCATGATATTATGACAGAAACTGCGCACGAGTGGTACGTGTGAACTCTGTCTCTTCTCTCTAGGCCACTCCCATCCTTCGGCACACTCTCCAAGTCCCTTTGTGTAGTATATGTTGTAGCTCAATTTTATCTTAGTTCAATTTTTATTTTCTTTTGTTTCATATTCAATATCATATATTAACCTAAAAAATAACAAAGGAAAGTTTAAATTGAACCAAGGATAAAATTGAACTACAACATATACATAGGTTAGCCAGAGTTGGCTGGGGAAAGACACTAACAGGATCGGTAGTTTAAGTTTAATTTTTTTGACGTTACAAGAAAACCAGCCTGTTTGAAGCCTCTGTGATGAAGAGAGCACTTTCCGTTTTACATTCCAAAAAAGTGGAAACACGCATACAGCCTCTTCTAGAATTTTTTCAAAACTGATGACGATGACTATCTTAGAAATATCGAGATCATCAAAAACTTAAATTAGTGGCTCCGCGCCTCTAAGAATACATCAATGTTTATTGACATAATTCACGCTCACTTCTCAGATTGTAGATATTACTTTCACAATTGGTACTGTCATCTTAGCTTTTTCCTCTCTTTTTATTTGTGTCCCCTTCCCCTGTTTCAATTAGGCCTTTTCTAATTGTGGGTGGAAGCCTCATTGTATGTATGATTTGAAAATATCAACAAATGTTGTTGTTGTTGATGTTGGTGTTTCACCAGCGACAATGATCAAGTGACAGATGTCTGAAAAGTGTCACGCCTTTAACCCTTTAAACCCTGATATCAGCTTGCATATTCTTCACAGTGTTCTCCGTACATTTCCTATGGTACTGACGACATGAATTCTTTTCACAATCATACCTTTTCTACTTGGTGATCATTTCCCTTAATCTCATGACCTTTATGTTTGATTAAGCAGTGTTATTTTAAGGAGAACTTGGATGCTGGTCACTCCGAGGGGTTAAAGGGTTGATTAAATACTATTTTATTGAAATACACAGTAAATACTATTTTATTGCAGCAAACATTCAATGCTTTGATACTATTAATGTAACTCCATTAACATTTAAGTTCTTATTTAATCGTTTACATAGTCTTTGATAACTGTTATGAAGGAAGGAGAACTGTGATAACCATTTTTAAAACATCGAATGTAATCTTAAACGTAAATCAAATTTTGACTATTTGGTGTCCCCGATTGGTGGGCTACATGTAGCCAGCTAGAAGACAAGACACATTAATATGGTTGTTCAGTTCAGTTCAGTTCAGTTCAGTTCAGAAGGACTTACAGGGATCCCGGCATATTTTCCACTGCTTCAAGGCTGTCTGGGTAACACACAAACGCTGCTAAAGCTTGAATAATAACATCCCGTAAATCTGAAAATCACATATAAAATTCATACAAAAATGAGTCTTAATAAATATCTGTACATCCATCTCAAATGCCTTTCACGATGACAACTATTAACCTTCACAAGCTTCATTTTGTTGAGAATAGTTTAAGAAAAAAATTTTTTTAAAGTAACAAAATATGTACACTAGCACGCTGTTGTAAAACCCATACCCGTCACCCATATTATATCAATTGCATAACACGGAACAGATAAACTAAGGAAAACAAAAACTGATAAACAAACGAGTAAATGAAAAAAAAATAAGCAAAAAACAACAAACAAACTAACAAAAGAGACAGCAAAAGAACAAACCAAGGAATGAACAAACGGTTTTAAAACAGGTATAGCTTACCTGGATTGATAATTCTTTGATCAATAAAGTGCGTGCAGAGGAAAACCGCCATTTTGTTCAAAGTATCATTAGCATCTGAAAGCAAAAAATATTGGTTAGTAGACAGTCCCACAGATCTACTTCTCCACGCTGTCGGGAACGAGTACTCGTCGACTTCCTCCCCCCCCCCCCCCTTCAACACAGCTTAGCCAATAGATTAGCCGCATTTTAGCCTTTCCCCCACCCCCCTCTTCCCAATGACTAATCCAAAGAGACGAAGCTGAACAAAGGTAGATTTTAAATGGTAGAGTAAAGTATGCGTACGTGTGGACGTGAATTTACCTGGTTTTACGTGCACAAATAGAAGAAAAAGCGATGTACGAACGGCTTACTTAAATTAAAAAGTTGAACAGTGTTCACCTATTTACGTTTACATAGGCCGTTAATACATCGCTTCTTCTTCCATTTGCGCATGTAAAGCCACCTCTGTTGGTACGTAGTTTCTACGCGACAATGGAAATCCGCGCGTGTTCGTTACGTCATGGTATAACTCGTTTCCAGCGACCTCACTTGGGCTTGCTGCTATTTTCTCCAAAGAAAATTTACGTAGTCGTTTAAAACACTAAGAAAAACCTTACTACGTCACGTAACGCGGACATTAACCATTAGATTTGTTTTCAGCAGCAATGTTTTAATAAAAGTGGTGGCCATCTCGAAAGCCCGCTGACCATTTCAAACATGCAGTCGATCCCGTCAAGCTTTGTATCCACTCCTCAAGTAGTGAGCAAGGCAAGCTTAAGGTCATGAAGTCGATGAAGATTATTTTCTTCACACTTTTCACTTCCATGTGCATATTTTTGTTATACTGGTGCATAAATACGCCACCTTGCTCAACTAAGGAATACTCAGGTACGGCATTTATATTTCAAATATTTCTTTTTCTTTCATTTAGAAAGAGGAAATCTCATTTTGCAAGATGCTTGAAAATAAAAAGGCATCACACGATACTTTGAACTAGTCACACTCTAGGATATTATATAGAAGTTCAAAATAAGCACTACCTTACAAGTTAAAAGCAAAAACCAAAATATGAGAGACGCCATTTTCGAAAATGTTTGGCGACAAACATGTAGCACTCCAGGGTAGCATTGTTGACCAGCTGCCATTTGAATGACCACTCTCTTATTATTACACAAATTCGAAAGTTAGAACTATCTTGGACAGCATAATAGCCGGCACCATAGGAAAGTCCCGCTAAATAGGTATTATTTGAGTCGTCCCAGTTGCCTTGGGGTCTCATTCACAATTCAAAAGAACAAACTTGAACAGCTTGAAAAAGAACAGCATAATAAACAGTACTAGTTCAAGAGTTTTCACTTCAATCGTCAAACATTAGATTTCGTAAAAAAGACTTGGAGACTTGTAACCACCTTGCACTACAAACCACGCGTTATTTTCGTGTTAACTCGCAAATGCGAGTTAAAACTAGACAACAGATAGACAAAGGCAGACTAAGAGAGAACAATCATAACTTAAACAACAGAAGCAATATTTCTAGGGCTAAAAACAATACAGCTGATATATAGATTTATTTGCGAGGGAAGGGCATTCAAACAAGATTACAAGAGCTCCTACTTTACCGTGGACTAAATCTGAAAGTTACGTAGCAATCGAACGCTCTTACTGCCCGCCGGTTCGCAGCCAAACTCTTGTATAGCATATAGTATCTCATACGTAGAAAAGTCGCCGAAGAAAAATGGTGTGAAAAATTATCTTATCCTATCTCCAGTAATGGGTCTTTTCTTATGGTAAATAAAAAAATGTATATGTATTCCCTTTGGTTTTTTAAATAATAATTACATTCAACATCGTCTTTCAAATGTACGAGAATGAAGCGTAATCACAATCGCAAAAGGATATGATAAACACTCTATTCTTGGCACAATTATGTTTTTTCTTTGACCATGTTGCCGTTTAGTTGTCGAAAATATTTATACCCTTTTGCCCAAGAGGCAACGTTGCATATGAGGGTGAATTGTCATGTATTGATACAGACGGTTTCACCTACGTAAACAAACCTCAAATAATCTAAACGTGGCTTTTATAATTGCCAGCATTTTAGCTATAGGGACTAAAAGCCAAAATCACCATGCAGAGTATTATGTCTTGTAAACAGTACCAGAGCAAAGTGCTTCTCAACAGTTTTCATTTGGCATGGTCACACTTTAGGATTTCATATGCAGACTATAAAAAATAGAACTACGTGGCATATTATAGCGTTATAAACAGTACCACAGGAAAGCACTGTTCGATTGCTTACACTTGAATGGTCACACTTTAGGCTTTCACCTACAGGCTGGAAAGTTAGAACTACCTTGCGTAGCATTCTAAAGAGTACCACAGAAAGGTGCTGTTCGGTAGTTTTCATTTGCCAAGGTCAGACTTAAAGTTTTCTGGGATTGTCCCACGGACTCAAAAGTCATCTAAGGATCGTCACAAAGGGATAGTTCTACTGAAACGCTTTTGGACCCCCTAACCCCTCCTCCCCCCCCAAAAAAACCTCCCAACCTAGGCCCGGTTGTTCGAAGCAGGGTTCGGCTAACCCAGGATTAGCGTCAATTTTAAATTACGTTCTATAGCCAGACGATAAGGATAGCTGTAAAACGTTAAGGCCCTAGGTTTTGACTTTGGTTGCTTTCAAATGACCACTTCAAATAACCACATTTCACTCCCATTTGCATATTTTTCTTATACTGGTGCATAAATACGCCACCTCGCTCAACTAAGGAATACTCAGGTACGGCATTTATATTTCAAATATTTCTTTTTCTTTCATTTCCAAAGGGGAAATCTCATTTTGCAAGATGCTTGAAAACAAAAAGGCATCACACGATACTTTGAACTAGTCACACTCTAGGATATTATATAGAAGTTCAAAATAAGCACTACCTTGCAAGTTAAAAGCAAAAACCGAAATATGAGAGACGCCATTTTCGAAAATGTTCGGCGACAAACATGCAGCACTCCAGAGTAGCATTGTTGACCAGCTGCCATTTGAATGACCACTCTCTTATTATTACACAAATTCGAAAGTTAGAACTATCTTGGACAGCATAATAGCCGGCACCACAGGAAAGTCCCGCTAAATAGGTGTTATTTGAGTCGTCCCAGTTGCCTTGGGGTCTCATTCACAATTCGAAAGAACAACTTGAACAGCTTGAACAAGAACAGCATGATAAACAGTACTAGTTCAAGAGTTTTCACTTCAATCGTCAAACATTAGATTTCGTAAAAAAGACTTGGAGACTTGTAACCACCTTGCACTACAAACCACGCGTTATTTTCGTTTTAACTCGCAAATGCGAGTTAAAACTAGACAACAGATAGACAAAGGCAGACTAAGAGAGAACAATCATAACTTAAACAACAGAAGCAATTTTTCTAGGGCTAAAAACAATACAGCTGATATATAGATTTATTTGCGAGGGAAGGGCATACAAACAAGATTACAAGAGCTCCTACTTTACCGTGGACTAACTCTGAAAGTTACTTAGCAATCGAACGCTCTTACTGCCCGCCGGTTCGTAGCCAAACTCTTGTATAGCATATAGTATCTCATACGTAGAAAAGTCGCCGAAGAAAAATGGTGTGAAAAATTATCTTATCCTATCTTCAGTAATGGGTCTTTTCTTATGGTAAATAAATAAATGTATATGTATTCAAGTTGGTTTTTAAATAATAATTACATTCAACATCGTCCTTCAAATGTACGAAAATGAAGCATAATCACAATCGCAAAAGGATATGATAAACATTCTATTCTTGGCACAATGATGTTTTTTCTTTGATCATGTTGCCGTTTAGTTGTCGAAAATATTTATACCCTTTTGCCCAAAAGACAACGTTGCACATGAGGGTGAATTGTCATGTATTGATACAGACGGTTTCACCTGCGTAAACAAACCTCAAATAATCTAAACGTGGCTTTTATAATTGCCAGCATTTTAGCTATAGGGACTAAAAGTCAAAATCACCATGCAGAGTATTATGTCTTGTAAACAGTACCAGAGCAAAGTGCTTCTCAACAGTTTTCATACGCAGACTATAAAAAAATAGAACCACGTGGCATATTATAGCGTTATAAACAGTACCACAGGAAAGCACTGTTCGATTGCTTACACTTGAATGGTCACAATTTAGGCTTTCACCTACAGGCTGGAAAGTTAGAACTACCTTGCGTAGCATTCTAAAGAGTACCACAGAAAGGTGCCGTTCGGTAGCTTTCATTTGCCAAGGTCAGACTTAAAGTTTTCTAGAATTATCCCACAGACTCAAAAGTCATCTAAGGATCGTCACAAAGGGATAGTTCTACTGAAACACTTTTGGACCCCCTAACCCCTCCCCCCCCCCAAAAAAAAACCTCCCAACCTAGGCCCGGTTGTTCGAAGCAGGGTTCGGCTAACCCAGGATTAGCGTCAATTTTAAATTACGTTCTATAGCCAGACGATAAGGATAGCTGACTTTGGTTGCTTTCAAATGACCACTTGGAATTTGCTATAAAAACTTTTTGAATAAGAGAAACGAGACCCTAGGTTAAATTTTAACCCTAGGTTGGCGTTTAGGTGACTCGATCGAAATTAATGACACGCACTTTGCCTCTCTAAAAACTCTAATAACATCGTCATTTCTTACTCGATTGCCTTGAAACTTTCGCATTTTTGTGAAAGTTTTAAGGCAATCGAGTGAGACATGAGGATGCCATTAGAGTTTTTAGAGAGGGATAAAGCGCATCATTTATTTTGTTCGAGTCACCTTAACTGGCCTTCGAACATCCGGGCCCTGGGGCCGGTTTCTCGAAACTCTCGATAACTTTTGGGGCCCGGTAAGTAATTTATCAGCTAATGATAATTATTGGTGGAAACTTAGCGATATGCTTCAAGAAATTATAAAGATTAAAATTTAGCTTTCATAATCAATAAAAACTGTATAGCTATTCGAGAATATTGTGCACCTAAAATAGTCTTCAGGCCTGGAAAGTTATCGGGAGTTTCGAGAAACGGGCCCCTGGTCCGTAATCTTTTACAAGGAAATAACTGCTTTTAAATCTACTTTCAGTTACTGCAGCTACGATAAGAACAATTTCTCAAGCATTAAAGGTAAATGTACACGTCTAAAAAACGTGCTTGTTTTGTTTTCTGGTTTGAACTGGTCCTCCTTTTCTTGCACTACAATAAATATAAGAAAATTACATCAAGAAACAATTTATAATCGGAACACCAAAACAATGTAATAAATTGATACAGGGAAGGCACTTGCAGCTCAACAGATGTTATTTTAGGTCGCTAAGAGTCTTCAATTCTTTAACCCGCACTTCCACGTTCTTAATGTTAACCCATATCCACATGTGTGTACTCCTTTGGGTTCTCTATATATTTCTCATGGTACTAGTTGGGGGAATTTGAATAAACATCAAGACTTTTTATCTTTGGTGATCATTTCGTTCATTTTCATGACCTAAATGTTCATCAAGTAGTGATATTGTGAGGAGAAATTAAATGCTTGTCACTAATGGGAAGGGTTAACAGCCTATTACAATACAGCCGGTCAGAATGACATGATACACTGTGTATCGTACATTACACTGTGTAACGTGCATTAATTCTATTGCAGGCAAATTTAAAAACCTTAAACATCAACCCTGAAGAAAGACAAATAGCCAGGAAACAACATTTAAAAGAATACTGCCATAAACACACGTTTAACAAAAGTCCACGACCCGAAGAATTCCTCCAGCTTGCTGTAGACGATGAACTAAAACTTATCTACTGTGTGATACCAAAGGTCGGGACTAAAACATGGAAAAGAGTGTTGGTTCAGCCTCGAGGACTTCAGCCAGGCATCCACCGCTGGGATGCGTGGAAACGTTTAAGCAGCTACACGGCGAAAGAAAGAAAACAACGACTTGAATCTTATTTTAAATTCGTTTTCGTGCGCGAGCCTTTGGGACGGTTGGTTTCTGCATATAAAGACAGGCTAATAAAACATTCAAGTACCACCAGGAAAGAGCGAAGAAATATTGTAAAAGCTTATCGCCCTCAGGAGTTTAAGCCAAACGGAAAAAATTTCGTTAGTTTTCGGGAGTTCATTCAGTATTATTCCGACAACAAGACCAGAAATCAGCACTGGAGACAATACGAAAAGCTCTGCCACCCATGCATCATCGACTACAACTTCATTGGTCACTTGGAGACATTAGAAGAGGACGCTCCTCTCTTGTTAAAAATGGCGGGAATTGACGGCCGCGTAACTTTCCCGCCAGTTCACAATTCAACCGGTTCATCTGAAGTGTTAAAGTACTTTTCTCAGGTTCCTTCTGAATACATTACCAGGATTGGCGAGCTGTACCGCAGTGATTTTGAAATGTTTGGTTACGAATACCTCGGAGCTGTGACATCAGTTTTGAAACGAGCTTAGAGTGTCTTCATATCAAGAAATACATCATCATTATCATTATCATCATCATCATCATCATCATCATCCTCATCATCATCATTATCATCATTTTGCAACTCCCCTGCAATACGTACTCCTATCGGTCGACCCGTTAAATTCGATTAAAAACATACCGGTATTAAGTTAATCTTCCAAAGATATTTAATTTTATTTTATTTTCCCTTTAACAAAGTTATAAGGTAGTTTTAGGTGGTCAGTCGATGTATGGAGTTGAATTGAACTAAACTAAATTGTAAGACATATCAACGCGAGAAAATTGAGTTGTTTTCAATGGGTTAATAGAAAATTTCTCCTCAGGAGAAATTTCGTTGTTATATAGAACGCGGAAAACTCGCTATTGTCATGGATTTTGTCTGTTTTGGTTTTCTTTACGCCCGGCAACAGTGAGTCTCTTTTTTATGACAACCAACAAGATTTTTAACCATACAGGAGGACAAGAGCAAGTTGCCTTTGAGCTCCACTTGTTTGCTTATTTAATTAACATTAATATAACGATAAGAAAGAACAGAACTAAAATACAGAAATTTTCTCTACTCTTGATCGAGTCTGGCAGTTATTATGATAATATTATGGGTGACAAATTACTCCTTAATTTGGCGCGAAATTTCAGCGTTAATTTATAAATTCACATGTGAAATTACAAAATTGCTATGACAACGTGTCTATAGCTCAGCGCCAAGATGGCGTCGAGGTTGATGAAGATGTTTTGTGCCGAACTAAAGCTATTCTGGAAATATTCATTGAGGACTCAATCGGTAATCTGTAAATTTTGACTTTTAATTGACTGAACGTCTCAGAAATCAACTGCGAGTCAAAAAGAACAGATTATTTGTGATAGTGTGACAGCGAAAATTTTTGAACGGCGAGCCAGTTGCTGATCGAGTGATTGACCGCGAACTCAGAGAAGTAATTCCGTGGATTTGGGCACTTCTTCGAATGAAATAAAGGTCAGTTTTAAATACAAATTTACTTCCGAAGTTTACTTTCGTTAAAACATTCAAGGTTTCTGTGCGTATTTTGAATGCATTTGTGAAGCCTTCTGAGCCTTGCTCGATGGAGCAACATGGTGCTCGATTCAGTGAATTTGCCGGATAAAACGCGGATAACCTTTCCAAGCGATTTGCTTTGGTACTTTTCAAGCAAAAATTCAGAGCCTGGTGTAAATCGTCAAAGAAAAAATCGTCAGAAAAATGTGAACTTTAGCCAATATTTTTTACGCTAATATAAATCTTTGCACCTATTTTAAAAACATTTCGCCATTATTTGCAGTTTTTGACTTTTTTATGGGCTTCAAAACTTACGACAAACTAAGCACCATTTGTCGCACGACCGAGTTAGAAGGGGCATGGGTCTATTCTTGATTTGACGTCACAAACTGCTTTGCATGCATGTTTGCAAAGACTTCAGACCGCGGGTGACAAGCTGCTCATGAATAAATTTATAAGGCAAAATTTTGGTGAAGGTCGTACGTTAAAAAGCTTTAGATCTTGATAGTTTGGGAGCCGATTTCGTTGAAACTTAATAGAGGGCTTGACGAATGTCGGAAGTGCAACAAGACTGTTTTTCCTTCGATAAATTGCGTTTCTTTGCGATGCTTTGAGCTTCCAAAGTTAAGATTTGGTAAAACGCGACTCCGTGTCCAAGTTTTCTCCTCGTGGAGAAGACAACGATTCTTGATTTTGCCACTAATTGATCAGTTAAAACCTCTATTGTGTCGCAACAGAAGCCGATTTTGTGATTTCAAGTTCCACTGAAAGTTATAAGCCTTTAAATGAGTAAAATCGTCCTTGTTTAAATTTGAAGACTTGAAACTTCTGTTAAAAAGCCTGTTTTAAAAGAGTGCTTCTTTTGTGACAACCTACAACACACCTGTTTTACCTGTCTGCTGTGTCAGTTCAGGAAATTTTATATCCGCGCTGTATTCTTGGACACAAAATTGGTGGTTTTAGGGCTTCCGAAGGCTTATCGAAGAAACACGAGTGTTTAAGCCAAGAATATTTTATTATGTAAATTATGGATGTAAAAATTAAGAAGCTATTGTTAACACTCCAGAAACAAACAATAGGTTGCATGCAATCTAAAAAAATCGTGTGTTTTCCGTCGAAAATAAACGAAAGAAAAAAGCATTGGTGCTGAACCAATTAATATTTGTACCACACACAAAATAGAAAGAGAATTTTACTATCGAAATTTTCAAAGCGGATTTTTTCCGCTTAACGTAGAATTAAACACTAATTAAAACCAAAAAGAACGACGAAACCGAATTCTTTTATTATTCAGTTCCAGTCTGTGGAGCAGTATATATATACACAGAAAAATCTTCACGGAGTTCCACTTACGAAAGACCCAGATGTTGATAAATATTAGACACAAAATTGGTGATGTTGATAAATATTCGAGATAGAGATAGAAAAGTATTTTATTTTTGATTTGTTTTGCTGTAAAAATTCTAAAAAGTTGCAATTAACGTTTCAACTAACAGATAAAGAACAAAAAGAACGGTACAGATACAACAAGCGAGCGCTCAACGCATTAATTAATTATTGTTATTATGAAAAATTTTATTGAACAATACTTAAAATGCACAATATTTCCTGCCACACGATTAAGCGCACGAGCAATCATTGATACACAAACCAAAGATTTTATACTGCAGAGCTCACTTATGAATATTTCGCGCAATGTCGCTATCATTCGTCGCACTTCGTGCATACGCTTTAAATAAATGAATACTGATGATCTAGACTCTCATCCGCGGCCTTAAGGAGATGCAAATCAGTTTGTAATGTCAAATCCAGAATAGACCCATGCCCTCACTAGCTCGGTCGTGTACCAGATGATGGCTAGATTTCGTAACTTTTACAGCCTATAAAAAGTCAAGACTGAGAGGGATTTCATAAAAATAGGTGTAATGCTTTTCGAACAGGTGCAAAGAGTTATTTTAGCGAAAAACATATTTTGGGGTTAGGTGAAACTATTTCCTAATTTCACTCGTCACCATTTGATTACACATACAAACATCGCTTTCCCGAGCCTCAAATCGCCAAGTCAGAAAAACAAAACACAAAACAAAATTATAGCAATTTTAAGAACTTTTATTTCATTTACATTTAATTTAGGTTTAGAAGCCCTAAATTTCGCCTTTAGTTTTGCTAGTTTTGATAAGCCTCTAAGGGCATTATAAATGCACAACACACCACACAAACGGAGCTGGCGGGTTAAGTAAACTCCATTCTTCAAAGTAGTCCGTGAATCAAATTTTCAGGCAAAGAATCCGACCAAACCAAATTGTGTCAGCTTACAAAAGACCCATAAAAAGGCCCGAAACAACAACAGAAAGCGACAATAGAAATTGTTTCACTAGTTGTCTCATTGGTTGCTCCAGTGCTAATTGATTTCACGTGTAAAACGTTGAGTACATTCATGAATGGTGCGATTATGACTACACTTATTACTGGAAGACTCAAGAGAATGTTTGGACAGGTATAAACAAAGGTCGACATAAGCAGTAATCTCGTTTTCCAGAAACTACGTATTTACTATTTAAAACTCGTAATCACAAAACAGTACAAAAACACATTATAAATTGCATATTATGATTAAACTCACAGACACTTCCGATCAATATACTGCAAGAGTTGCTTTAAACAACCACGACGACAACAGCGCATTGCTTTTTATCTCTAATTATTCGCATATTTCAACGCCAAAAAAAAAGGAAAGAAAAGAACAACGGGAATGGGTTAAACGACAAAATACAGCATTTTTCAGAGTAAATCTTGAACAGTAAAGAGTAAGTATTGCAAATAAATTCTGAAGACTCATATTTTATTCATGCCTTTGACAACTAAAAAGATGTTACATCGATTGCCGTTCAGCAGTCGTATACGCTGTGAATAGTTACTGTGTTATGTATTTTGTGATTCGTTACAGTAGTAAATGAACAAGTCTGAAATGTAATGTTGTAGAGCTTATGATCACTGTAACAATTATGATATTTCGTCTTCAGAAATTAGTTGATTAAGGTTCTAAGATATACTTTCTCGATACGATTTAGGTACAAAACAAATGTTCCGCAGAAATTGTCGCTTTATCGGTTGCTAGGAAACAATAAGTACCTAAAGAAATATTTGCACTGCCTACTAAGGTGAAGTGTACAGTACCTCAATTCACTCTCATTAGTTCTTGACATCGAAGTCTACGTTCGTCAGTAATTCAGCATTTTTTTTTTTGGAAACGACTTTTTACCTTCCTTTTAGTCCCTATCTTCCTTTGCAGCTGTAAAAGTTTGGAATCACCTTGACGAAAGCATTAAATACCTCCCCCTTAAAACGTTTAAAAACAAAGTCAAGCTAAACATCTTACAGTCTTACTGTTCATGAGTTTTCAACTGGTATTTGTTTATTTATTTATTTATTTATTTATTTATTATTTGTTTTTATTTATTTATTTCTTCTTTTCGTCTCTTTTTATTGACTAATTAATTGCTTTCACCAAGCTTTAGTGCCAACCTACCTCCTTTACTTAAACATTACTTAGTTTTACTCAGCTCGATTAGCTTTATAGTTATCCTGAGTAAACATTACCTCTTTTTTGTATTACTATATTATATTGTAAAGTTTAACTTTTTTTTCCTTTTCTATTTGGTAATAAAGCTTGTTGTTGTTTTAGTCGTTTTTAGTTTTAATTCTTCGTGTTTTTTGCCGATTATGTACCACTTGATATTTCTTGTAGTAATTGCCTTTTAGTCGTCTGTTTTAAATGACCATGCAAGGGAAACTTCTAATTCACAAGTTTTGGCCAGGATAAATAATCTATTGTTGATGATGTTAGGTTTCAGGCAAAGAATGTCAACTCTAAATCAGTAGAAATGTTCTTTCTTCTTCTTTTTTTTCGGCCAGGTACTTTGGGAACGAGGGAGAAAATCTGACCTAAAAAGGTTGCGACACTGTTTACCTGGTTGAAGGAAAATAAACCAATCACTCTCGTGAGGCAGCGTAGTTTCGCATCAGACTTAAAGCGCAAGGCACTACGCAAAATTAGAATATTGAAAAGAGTTTGACATCACACTGGACTTGTGTTCTCTTAAAAGAGCGCGCAGAGAAATTACCGAGCACAAAGGATCACACGTCTTAATGAAAGACATCTAAAATAATGCTTTGCAGAAAACAAGTTACAAAAACAAAAGTGATTTTATGTTTGCTTTTCCTACCAACTGTCGCTTTGTTGTTTTGCTACGGAACCTGGAAAATGGCATCACACGGATCAGCGTCAAATAATTATTTAGGTAAGCAACGTATACTCAAGTCTTCAGGGTACTTGATGTGTTTTTATTAGCTAACAATAACGAGTGGCGGTCCACTGAACAGAGAAAGATCTGATCTGATCTCCATTCAGATGAAGGTTGAACACTCGTTTTATATTACCTTTTCTGTTCGGGTACAATAGGTCTAAATAATGTGCTTCGAAAACTTTAAAAATTGGAAGCGGCTAAGTAAATCCGTGCATTGATATTTTTTGGCAATGCCCACCAGCACTATATTTGTCTAAATTTCTTCCCCAGCGCGCGCGCTCCACGGATGATGTGGCATGACATTGCGACATGATTTCGTGTACAGTAAGGATGCGCATCGACAACTGGTGCTCACTGAATTGTCAGTGGGTATGCTCCCAGGATACATGTTCATCAGCTTTCATTACAATGGCCATAATTTAGAGCTTCATCCACAGATTCAAATTATAAACTATAGCTAACAACAGACTTTCGTCCACAACGTCAAAAGTAACAGATCGTTAATAATAGCGTCCAGCTTTCGCTGAACCTTACAATTGAACTACCACAAGCGCTCAATTCTTCTACAGCAGCCAAGAGTTTCTGTTACGGTCGCAGATCCATTACCAATAAGTAGCTCCAAAGAATCTTTTTCTTGTCGACTCAGGGTGACCATTTTTAGACAAAATAACAAAGATTTCCTGCGCAGCGTATTATAGTAATGTGAAGAAAAAGTGTAAGTTGACCCTGAAATGATAAATATCCGATGTTTCGGCAACAATGCCTTCATCGGGGTCTGAAAATATTACCATTTACACCATTATAGAGACTGAGACTCGTGATTGCTTGTTACAGATGCCGTAGAAAAGCAGAACGCCAGGAAAAGAATCATGAAAGAATACTGTCTCACACATTCATATGTGGTGAAACCACCAAGCACACGGAACAGTCTGGGTTTTATTGTTGTTGATGATGAAAACAAGATCATTTATTGCACCATTCCTAAAGCCAGCACCACAACATGGAAAAAGATGCTAATAGACCTTCGTATATTTAGGAACAAAGTGTGAAAAATGTATACTAGAATGTATATGTACAATCAAGAACTTTAAAAGGTCGGCAATCCACAAATTAAACTCCTGCAAAAACGTTCTACTGTACCAAAAAGAACGTAATACTACACCATATTCTTGACCTCAAGTAGACACCTTTAACGATTCAACTTCTTTCTCTACTCAGTGAGCGAGTGAATGTGGACAGAAAGTCAACTCAGTAGTATTTCAGTACAATTTCTGTTTCAAAGTGCAACCTGGGCACTCTCAGTAGATATTTGCCGCCAAATGCCGCTACTAAGTCAATGCCGCGAATCTCATAGCTTACACGTATTAATCTTGGGTTCCTAGTCTGTCGTGACAGATACCTAGCAAGGTAGGTAGGTAGGTAGATAGGTAGGTAGATAGGTAGGTAGGTAGGTAGGTAGGTAGGTAGGTAGGAAGGTAGGTAGGTAGGTAGGTAGGTAGGTAGATAGGTAGGTAGGTAGATAGGTAGGTAGGTAGGTAGGTAGATAGGTAGGTAGATTGGTTGGTAGGTAGGTAGGTAGGTAGGTAGGTAGATAGGTAGGAAGGTAGGTAGGTAGGTAGGTAGGTAGGTAGGTAGGTAGGTAGGTAGGTAGGCAGGCAGGCAGGCAGGCAGGCAGGCAGGTAGGTAGGTAGGTAGGTAGGTAGGTAGGCAGGTAGGTAGGGAGGAAGGCAGGTAGGTAGGTAGGTAGGAGGGCAGCTTGCATTATCTATTGTTTAATCAATTATTTATGAAATTTACTAATTACGTAGTTAGTTAAGAAATCAATTACTTAACTTATTGATTACTTAATTTTATTTCCTTTCTTAGGTTCACACGTGGAATGCGTGGAAGCGCCTCTATCAATACACGGACGAAGAAAAAGCAATCCGTCTTCAAACTTATTTCAAGTTTCTTTTCGTTCGCGAGCCGCTTTTTCACTTACTCTCGGCCTACAAAGACAAGTTCATAGGAAATGATCTAGGAGTCAGTAGATTTTATCGAAACAAAATAGTCAAGTCATATCGACCTTCCGACTATTATAACGCTAGCGTAAAAAATCTGGTTAGTTTTCCGGAATTCATAAAGTATTTTTCCAGTAATATATATCGCGACCAGCATCGGCGACAATACGAAAAGCTCTGCCATCCATGCGTCATCAACTACGATTTCATTGGTCACTTAGAGACCTTGGAAGAGGACGCCCCTCTCCTACTAAAAATGGCGGGAATTGACGACCGCGTAACTTTCCCGCCAGTACACAAGTCAACCAGTTCATCTGAAGTGTTAGAGTACTATAATTCCCAGGTCCCTTCTGAATACATAACTCGGATTGGAGAGTTGTATCGCAGCGACTTTGAAATGTTTGGGTATGATTTTCTCGGAGAGGTACGACCTCTGCTTAAAAATTCTTCGTCGTCGCATTAAAGATTGATTATGGCAGCAAACAAACAATACGTCACTTAAAATTTTAATGCTTCAAAGTCGACCGTTTACTACAAGCAAAGCCTTCCATCTCGTGGTCCTCAAAAGAAATGATTTGAAAAAAGCAACTTTTGAAACTTTTTAAAAAGAGGATATCGATCTCGACGGCGAACGAAGCAATCGCTGAAGCAAACTTTAAAAAAAGAGAATCTCCATTGCGAACGGAGCGACCGCTGACTCAAAAGATTGTTTGCATAGGTACAGACAAAGGTCGACATAAGCCACAATCTCGTTTTTTAGAAACCACGTATTTACTACTTAATGCTCGTAATCACAAAACAGTACACAAGCAAGCAAAAAAGGGAAAGAATTTCTGTATTTCCTTCATCCAGTGGGAAGGAAGTCATAATTTTTCAACACTATCTACCAGTACTATCTATCTCCATACCGGTTTCTTCGATTCACGACAACAAACTCAAAATAGTGAGTCTTTCTGTAGAAATATAGTATGATAAATTTTGCAATAACTGAAAAACTCGGAAAAAGAAATTCCGAGTTCCAGATGGGATTTGAACCCACGACCCTCCGTGATCACGGATCTGGCGGTTGGATGGTTGCATCTCAGGTATCCTTTAATGTGACTGCGCGATGCAGTTATGAGTCCTATGTGTGCTTGTCCTGATTTGACTATGTGACTGCGTGATGCGGTTCTAGTCAAGACCCAGATTTCACCCTTGCTCACCATAGAGTCTCCAGTAGCTCAGTGGTAGAGCATCCGACTAAATCACGGAGGGTCGTGGGTTCAAATCCCATCTGCAACTCGGAATTTCTTTTTCCGAGTTTTTCAGTTATTGCAAAATTTATCATGCTAAACTCAAAATAGTTGCTTTAAGATATAGCTCCTCCTCCTGTGACCACAATCCCACAAGTACACGTACAAACAAAAGTCTCACAAAGAATTAAATCGACAGCACAAAACCAGCGAATCGTCAAATGAATGTCTACAAGTTGAAACAATAATAACATTTTGTACAAATTGAATAATAATCTTCAAACAGCGTGCATTCATCATAAAAGTGCTTTTCATAACGCCCCTGTATAGAAGTGAATAAATAAACATAGATTTACATAAATTAAAACAAAATGTACAATATAAGAACTAAGAGGTGAAAAAATAAAATCAGCGAGTTTCGCACATTTTTGTCCCACATATTACCCCAAGTGCGCATCCGCCACCGTTATTCCTATCAATCCCTCGCTTGCGTGATAGAAAACAAAAGTGTTCCACAATATATTCATTTATTGCACCATTCCTAAAATCAGCACTACGACGTGGAAAACAGTTCTTTTAAACCTTCGTGGTCTCACGAGAAGCAAAGTATGTTTATGTACAAACAAAGAAACAAGAGGGTTAGTTTCTAAAGAAACTGTGGTGCTGCGTCGGTGGGGAAGTGAGACGCAAAACTTTGGATTATCACCTGAGTTGACACCGTAAATTGCCCGATGTAAAGAAATTGAAAGCCGACGTTTCGAGCGTTACCCCTTCGTCAGAGGGGCAAATCCCACAAAAGTTTCAACTTCTGTAAGACGAAAAAACTTGATCCTGGAAAACTATGTACCAACGCTGTACCAAAGAGAACGTAATGCAAGACAATATTCTTAGCCTTAAGAAGACACCTTTTCTTCAAGGAAACGGTTAAAAATACGATTTAACTTCTTTCTCTACTGTGGATACAAAGTCAACTCAGTAGTATCTCAGTACATTTTCTGTTTCGAAGTGCAACGTGGGCACTCCGGGAAGATATATGCCGCCAAATGCCGCCACTAAGTCAAAGTCGGGAGGTAGGTAGGTAGGTAGGTAGGCAGGTAGGTAGGTAGGCATGTAGGTAGGTAGGTAGGTAGGTAGATAGGTAGGTAGGTAGGAAGGTAGGCATGTAGGTAGGTAGGTAGATAGGTAGGCAGGTAGGTAGGTAGGCATGTAGGTAGGTAGGTAGGTAGGTAGGTAGGCATGTAGGTAGGTGGGGAGATAGGTAGGTAGGCAGGTAGGTAGGTAGGCATGTAGGTAGGTAGGTAGGTAGGTAGATAGGTGGGTAGGTAGGAAGGTAGGCATGTAGGTAGGTAGGTAGATAGGTAGGCAGGTAGGTAGGTAGGCATGTAGGTAGGTAGGTAGGTAGGTAGGTAGGTAGGCATGTAGGTAGGTGGGGAGAGAGGTAGGTAGGCAGGTAGGTAGGTAGGCATGTAGGTAGGTAGGCAGGTAGGTAGGTAGGTAGGCAGGTAGGTAGGTAGGTAGGTAGGCAGGTAGGTAGGTAGGTAGGTAGGTAGGCAGGTAGGCAGGTAGGTAGGTAGGTAGGTAGGTAGGTAGGCATGTAGGTAGGTAGATAGGTAGGCATGTAGGTAGGTAGGGAGATAGGTAGGTAGGCAGGTAGGTAGGTAGGCATGTAGGTAGGTAGGCAGGTAGGTAGGTAGGCATGTAGGTAGGTAGGTAGGTAGGTAGGTAGGCAGGTAGGTAGGTAGGCATGTAGGTAGGTAGGTAGGTAGGTAGGTAGGTAGGTGGGTAAGGTAGGTAGGTAGGTAGGTAGGTAGGTGGGTAGGTAGGTAGGTAGGTGGGTAGGTAGGTAGGTAGGTAGGTAGGTAGGTAGATAGGTAGGTAGGTAGGTAGGTAGGTAGGTGGGTAGGCAGGTAGGTAGGTAGGTAGGTAGGTAAGTAGGTAGGTAGGTAGGTAGATAGGTAGGTAGGTAGGTAGGTAGGTGGGTAGGTAGGTAGGTAGGTAGGTAGGTAGATAGGTAGGTAGGTAGATAGGTAGGTAGGTAGGTAGGTAGGTAGGTGGGTAGGTAGGTAGGTAGGTAGGTAGGTAGGTGGGTAGGTAGGTACGTAGGTAGATAGGTAGGTAGGTAGGTAGGTAGGTAGATAGGTAGGAGGTAGGTAGGTAGGTAGATAGGTAGGTAGGTAGATAGGTAGGTAGGTGGGTAGGTAGGTAGGTAGATAGGTAGGTAGGTAGATAGGTAGGTAGGTAGGTAGGTAGATAGGTAGGTAGGTAGGTAGGTAGGTAGATAGGTAGGTAGGTAGGTAGGTAGGTGGGTAGGTAGGTAGGTAGGTAGGTAGGTGGGTAGGTAGGTAGATAGGTAGGTAGGTAGGTAGGTAGGTAGGTAGATAGGTAGGTAGGTAGATAGGTAGGTAGGTGGGTAGGTAGGTAGGTAGGTAGGTAGGTAGGTAGGTGGGTAGGTAGGTAGGTTGGTAGGTAGCTGGGTAGGTAGGTAGGTAGGTAGGTAGGTAGGTAGATAGGTAGGTAGGTAGGTAGGTAGGTAGATAGGTAGGTAGGTAGATAGGTAGGTAGGTGGGTAGGTAGGTAGGTAGGTAGGTAGGTAGATAGGTAGGTAGGTAGGTAGGTAGATAGGTAGGTAGGTAGATAGGTAGGTAGGTAGGTAGGTAGATAGGTAGGTAGGTAGGTAGGTAGGTAGGTGGGTAGGTAGGTAGGTAGGTAGGTAGGTAGGTAGGTAGGTGGGTAGGTAGGTAGGTAGGTTGGTAAGTAGGCAGCTTGCCCTACCTATTGCTTAATTAATTATCGAATTACGAAAGTAACTGATTTCTTAGTTAATTGGGAAATCAATAACTTAAGGAAATAAAATTAATTAATTTTATTCATTTTTCAGGTTCACAAGTGGAATTTCTGGAAACGCCTCTATCAATACAAGGACGAAGAAAAGTTGATACGTCTTCAGACTTATTTCAAGTTTCTTTTTGTTAGCAAACCGCTTCATCGCTTACTCTCGACCTACAAAGACAAGTTTATAGGAAATAAAGAAAGCAGTATATCTTCTCGAAACGCAATAGTAAAGTCATATCGACCCTACGACTATTATAACGCTAGCGTAAAAAACGAGGTTAGTTTCCCAGAATTCATAAAATATTTTTCCAGCAATATAACTCGCAACCAGCATTGGCGGCAATATGAGAAGCTCTGCCATCCATGTGTTATCAACTACGACTTCATTGGTCACTTAGAGACCTTGGAAGAGGACGCCCCTCTCCTGCTAAAAATGGCGGGAATTTGACGACCGCGTTACTTTCCCGCCGGTGCACAAGTCAACCAGTTCATTTGAAGTGCTAGAGTACTATACCCAGATCCCTTCTGAATACATAACTCTGATTGGAGAGTTGTATCGCAGTGACTTTGAAATGTTTGGTTACGATTTTCTCGAACAGGTACGACCCCTGCTTAAAACTTCTTCCTCTTTGCAATAGAGATTAACTATGGTACCAAACAAACAACAAATCACTTTAAATTGCAACGTTATCAAGGTGGACCGTTTAATAGATACAGGTAAAGAGGCATCGCGCTATATTCTAGTCCTGAAAAGAAATGTTTTGAAAGAAGCACCCTTTGAGAGTGTTAAAAAACAAAACCTCGACAGCGAAGATGTTCTTAACTCCTCAGCGAAGGTGTGTGCATGAGATAGGGCTGAAGATTGGACATACGGATTTGAGAAACAGAAAACAAAGTGGTTCGCAAAAAATGGAGGAGGCCTCGAGGAGATCCTGCAGAAAATAAAAAGGGCTGACCCACTGAAGAGTTATTGTAGCGCTATTTCGAATAGTAAACCACTACATGAGGGTTACAATTTTATGTCAGTACATTTGAACGGAGAATACATGTGTAGAGAAATGAGAATAAGTTGAACTAAGTGAAGGATAGGGAAGGTGCAAACTAAAGGTATTGCAAAGTGACCATTAAATTACCACGGGTACGAAGCAACCGCTGATCACCTGACGGTTGTAAAATGGAACAACAGTGCACAGCGATAAAACAAGGACGAATGCGCATTTTACGCCACAAGTTTGCCAAGAAAAATGCTGAAAAACTAAATCTGAAAAAATGTCACTTTACATGCAAAGCGAAACGCTTTTTCTGAAAACTTGAGCTTTTGTTAAACATTGAGTGCGGGTTCAAACTAAAGTAACTGTCAGATACAAGTTTTATCGGCGCGAAGTGCGACTTCCAGGGAATTCCTTCATCATTTTCATACAAGCTTCACTCTCGTAAACTCTTCAACAGTACAGATTCTCGTTTCCGCTGAATAAAACAAACAAAGACGCATTTTATAGCTTTAGTCTCAATCTGATGTAAAATATGCACAAAGAGTAACAGAAAAGTGCTTACTTCTAAAATAAGAAAACAAACAGTGTTGCAAATAGTTCATCTTCTTGCCAGTATTTGGTAAATAAACTCCTTCCGGCGGTTGGTATATCGAAGGATAATGTCGGGGCTGAAAAATTGTCCAAAAAATTTTGAGGACAATCTTTCAGCCAGGGCATTGCCCTCCGTCATACCAGCAATCCAGGAAGGTTATTTATTTTATAGCCCTCCGATTAATTTCTACAACGTACACAATTTATTGCAGTAAAGAGAAAACATTCAGTGAGGATCACAACACATTTGCAGCCAGGCAAATCCAAGCTGGTTAATTTACTCGATTATATTACACTGTGATTAGATCTGAAAAGTTACAACCTCAAAAAGGTGACTTCCTTTCTTGTTTCTCTCTGGTCAATAAAGTCGGACGACGGGTATTGATCGCGTGATACCAGCCGCCCGATTTTGTATCACGTGATGTGTTTCGTCCAATGAGCGGGCGCGAAAATTAGTCGGTGGGTTATAACATTTTACTTTACATTCAGACTAACCCTGTAGAAATGTGACTTGTGTGTTTTGTTTTTTTGTTTGTTTGTTTTTGTTTTTTGTTTTTTGTTTTTTAGATCCAGCGGTGAACTCGAAAATGGGGTATTGATTCAAATTCTCGTCCGAACTTATTAATTTTAATTTTCGTATTTTTAAAATATTTTTAGGTAGTTTTAGGTGCTCGGTACGGTGGCTCACAACTCTCACATCAAAACAAAATGCTCACGTCAAATTTAAATCACTCAAAGGAAATTCAAATCACTCATAGCAAATTAGAAACCATTCACATCAAATACAAATTGCTCACAGCAAATACATATCGCTCACATCAAGTACTAATCCCTCACAGCAAATAAAAATCGGTCACAACAAATACAAATCGTTCACAGCAAATACAAATACCCGGCCGTCGCCTGGCCGTCTTCAGTTACCTCTGTCCAGTGGTGCAACAGGTATAAAAATGTTTCTCATACATGAAGTAATATGTAAAATGACAGGCCAAACACCACTTGCGCTAGTTGCTGATTAGAAGTACTGTTATTCTAGCCTTCAAAAAAAGCTGTTCCAAGTATAATCGTAACAGCCTTGTCCATTCCATCAAGGTGATTTAAAGACGGCACAATTAAATTGTGCCGGTAAATTGCGTAGTTGACTTTATTGATCCTGAGACGGCACTCTCAAGCTGTGATACCGTTTGAATTTGCTGTGAGTGATTTGAATTTGCCGTGAGTAATTTGAATTTGCTGTTAGTGATTTGAATTTGATGTGACAGTTGTGGGCCACCGTAGGCTCTGCCATTCAATGGAGTTGAAATAAGCTGTAATAAATTACCAAATTAAACAATCTAACGGAATATAGTTGCCATCAAAATACCTACATAGAAAACACAGCAATCGAAAGAAAAAATTTCCACATTAGCGGAATTGAATTACAAAATATGCAAAGTGTTTTGTAACTGGACTTAATAGGCTCCATAGAAATTTTTCATGACGGCTCGATTATCTGAAATCCTGTTACACACTAAGATAAAACATAATTCCTAAAAGAGAAATTTTGTTGTTAGAAAACACCGGGAATCCTTTATTGACAAGAATTTTTTTCGTATTCTTATTCCAATCGTGAATTTATTTCTTCTATGGAAACCAAGAATATCGATAAACCATCCAAGAGGTCATTAATTTTTAGATCTAATTATTCGCATATTTTACTGCCGAAAATCAATAAGAAAGAACTGGAAGACGTCTTAAACATTTTTTCGAAAGGGCAAGCAAGGAAATTGTAACCCAAAGGATCACACGTGTTTAAAGACAGGGATCTAAAAGAATGTTCAGAGGAAAGTCAGTTCCTAAAAACGCCAAAGGGGTTTTATATTTGCTTATAATATTGACACTTGCCTTGTTGCTTTACTGTGGAAGCTGGAAAATGGCATCGAATGGACCAACGTCCAATAATCATTTCATAGGTAAGGAATGCTCACACCTAAACATCTTGTTGGAATCTAATGTGCTTTTCGTAAAGCAGATTTTGACCACTGCTTACTGCAGTACCGGGTTTTTGAAACATGAAGTCCCAGTTGTTGTTCGCCCTTCAAGACTCGCCTAAATTACAGAGCGACAAAGGAAATTCGTAGAGTTTCTGCTTATTTATGATAGCTTGTATTTTAGAGGTAAGCATTTCTCTATAAACTTATTTCCCGAGCAAATTTTCATCACTATTTTGAGATCATGAGCGAATCACAAATGGCGAATCATCATTCGCCGGCTACGATTACCATTCGTCAATCGCCCATCAAAGAGCGGAAATTAAAGGTCCCTCTCTCCACGCAGATGTATGAAGAAGATTGATTACTCGTTATCATAGTATAAGTGTCATTAAATAGTTTTTTTGTAAAGCTTATTGACACCCTTAAACGTTATGAAAGTATTAATTGAATGCCCTAATTAGCGTGAAATGCAATTCAATATTGACTCTTCGAAGTGAAAGCTTTCGAAATTGCACGTTATATTCTCTGTGTTCTTGCTTTCTTCAGCTACATTACGGACAAATAACTTTGCCTAACATCCCAGAGTCGAAGTAGAAGTGTCATCTAATGTTCAAACTGTGCAAATCAAAGGAGAGCATTTGAAATGTGTTTCATAAAGTTTTATAAATTGTAAGCGGGTTTTAATAAGATGTTAATGCTTTAAAATTTGCAACGTGTGGGTTAACATTTAAGACATTAAATTGTCAGTAAATACGAACCGAGGATACATGTCTAGAGACGCGAAGATACAACTAAACCACCGGATAAGTTGAACCAAGCGAATAAAAAGGAAAGTGTGAAAGTGCCCTAATTAAACTCTACAAAATAAGCATTTTGGCAAAAAGGTTGTTTATTTTACTAAACAAAATGTAAATACAAGGAATTTCAAAGTGACCAGCTAAATGCCACGTGAAATAAACAATCGCTAATCAATAGACTGTTGTGAATTGGAACAATAGAAACAAACCAAAGGGTTTTAAAAATCCTAGTTTTAAGAATAACAATGTAGAAATCTCACAAATTCTCTAGAACTTCCAACTGTGTAAAAAAGCGAAAAGAAACAATAGCAAGGAAAGAAATGCTCTATGCCATTCACCTGAGACAACAGATTCAGAAGTTAAAGGCACTTGTACAGCATAATAAACAGCAGGGATGGCGAATAATGAATTCGAGACTTCGCCAAATGGCAAGACGATCGTTTTCTTGTGCGAGCCCGAGACCCTTTTAATTTTAAACTGGGAGACCGAGGTTTTAGAGTTTTCTAACTTCGAGCCCAAAACTTTCTAGGACATAAAAATTTGAACCCAAACCTTTCAGATCAGTTTTGGGCAACTTAGAGACGTTGCGTAAGCGCAACAGAACTTCGAGATTCATTTTAAAGCATTCTAAAAAGACAAGTCTCTAACACTGAGATCCTGAGATAGCTAGGTCGAAAAAAAAAGAGACTCCGATTTTGCCGAAAATTCGGGATTCCGAGACGCAAAAAATCGGTCAAAAAACGAGACTACAAGACGCTTTCAATTCTGCTGAAATTTTGCGAGACCTCTATCTTTGGTAAGACCATTCGCCCCCTCTAATAGTGCAGAAGGGAAGTACTGCTCAGTAGCTTTCATTTGAATGGTCGCACTTACCGGGCTGTGCCTCCTTTTGTTACTACGCATACGTTCTGCGCATCTCGGGATATTTGGGTGTCTTAAGGAAATTGCCTACTAATACAACAAGATTTTTGCGCGGTTTATGACTATGTGGAAAAAGCAGATCTTGGCAAGGGCTATAAGAATCCAACAAGAAAATTGGGGGTAACCACGCATTTTTCAGAGATAATTGAGCTTAAATTTGGAAAGAAATTGCCATACATTCTTTTTATTTTGACGCATCTTTTGGAATTGTGGTTGCTTAAAAAGCGTGGTTACCCAGATTTTTCTTTTTGTATTCCAATGACCCTTGCTAAGATCCACGTTTTACCCATAGTCATAACCTTTGCAAAAATACATCTGTATTGGAAGGCACCGTCCTTTTCATCCACAGACTCGAAAAAAAAGAACCACCCTGTATGCACAGCAAAAAAACAACAACAACAACAACACGGCAAAGTACTGCTTATGCTTTTCACTTGAATGGTAACACTTTAGGATTTCATCCACAGACTCAAAAGCTAGAACAAAACATGTACAGCGCCACAGAAAAGTACTGCTTCAGTAATAGCGAACTTTCCGGAACCACAAAGTCAAAAGTAAGAGTCCGTTTTTCTCACTACATCTTCTCTAGCTGTCTTCAGAACTTTCAATTGAACCTCCAATAACAGTCCACAGGAAAGTACTGTTCAATAGCGAAGTTTTTCGAGAGAGGTGCGGTATTGCGGAAGATCAAAATATCAATCTCTCCTATCAGTTTTGAAAAATCAAAAATTTCCTTATACATTTCTTATATTATTTTTTGATAATATCATGATCTTTTGAGAGTGATACAAGGCAATGATATTTTTGCACGTAACGCGGACATTAGCCATTAGATTTATTTTCTACAGCCGTAAAATTTTAATGAAAGTGGTGGCCATCTCGAAAGTCCGCTGACCATTTCAAGCATACAGACGATCCCAGTCAAGCTTAGCATCCACTCCTCAAGGAGTGAGTTCGGCAAGCTTAAGGTCATGAAGTCGATGAAGATTATTTTATTCACTTTTTTCACTTCAATTTTCATATTTTTCTTATACTGGAGCATAAATACGCCACCTCACTCAACTAAGGAATACTCAGGTACGGCATTTATATTTCAAATATTTCTTTTTCTTTCATTTCCAAAGGGGAAATCTCGTTTTCCAAGATGTTTGAAAGCAACAAGGCATCACACGATACTTTGAAATAGTCACACTCTAGGATATTATATAGAACCTCAAAATTAGTACTACCTTGCAAGTTAAAAGAAAAACCCGAAATATGAGAGACATCATTTTCGAAAATGCTCGGCAGCAAACATGCAGCACTGCAGGGTACATTGTTGATCAGCCGCCATTTGAATGACCACTCTCTTATTATTACACATAAATTCGAAAGTTAGAACTATCTTGGACAGCATAATAACCGGCACCACTGGAAAGTGCCGCTAAATAGGTATTATTTGAGTCGTCCCAGGTGCCTTGGGGTCTCATTCACAATTTAAAAGTTAGAACAACTTGAACAGCACAATAAACAGCACAAAGTTAAACAGTCTAATCTTCAATCGTCAAACTTTGCGATTTCGAAAAAAAAGCGAGAGAGTCGAAACCACCTTTTACTACAAACTGTTAGACGTTTTCATTTTAATTCGCAGAAGCAAAAAAAACATTGATCTTATAGAAAACAGCTAGACAACGGCAGACTAAGAGAGAACAATTATAGCTTAAGTAACAGACAATTTTTCGAGGGCTTAAAACAATACAGCTGATATATAGATTTAAGTGTGAGGGAAGGGCATTCAAATAAGATTACAAGAGCTCCCACTTTACTGTGGACTAACTCTGGAAGTTACTATAAGCAACCGAGCGCTCCTATTGGCTACCGGTTCGCGGCCTTACTCTCACACTAGTATATAGTGTCTTATACGTAGAAAAGTCGCCAAAGAAAATTGGTGTAAAAAATTTTCTTATCTTATCTTATCTTATCTTCAGTAGTGGGTCTTTTTTAATGTAAATATATAAATGTATATTTATTCAAGATGTTGTCTATACAATAACTATTCCTCTCAACATCGTCCTTCAAACGTACGAAAATAAAGCATAATCACAATCGGAAAGGATATAATAAACATCCTGTTGCCAAAAATATTCATACCCTTTTGCCCAAAAGACAAAGTTGCAGTTGAGGGTGAACTGTCATGTATTGATACAGACGGTTTCACCCGCGTAAACAAACCTCAGCTAATCTAAACGTGGCTTTTATAGTTGCCTAAGTTTTAGCTATAGGGACTAAAAGTCAAAATCACCATACAGAGTGTTATATCTTGTAAACACTACCAGAGCAAAGTACTTCTCAACAGTTTTCATTTGGCATGGTCAAACTTTAGGATTTCATACGCAGACTATAAGAAAATAGAACCACCTTGCATAGCATTATAAACAGTACCACAGGAAAGTACTGTTCGATTGCTCACACTTGAATGGTCACACTTTAGGCTTTCATCTACAGGGTGGAAAGTTAAAACTACTTTGCGTAGCATTCTTAAGAGCACCACAGAAAAATGCTGTTCGGTAGCTTTCATTTGCCATGGTCAAACTTCAAGTTTGGAATTAACCCACAGATTCAAAAATCAAAACTCTACGTCAATTTAACCTCATCTAAGGATCGTCACTAAGGGCTAGTACTACTGAAACGCTTTCAGAACCCCCATCCCCCTGCCCCCCCCCCAAAAAAAAATCCTCCCAACCTTCGCCCGGATTAGCGTCAATTTTAAATTACGTTCTATAGCCAGACGATAAGGATACCTCTAAAACTTTTATGCCCTACGTTTTGACTTTGGTTGATTTCAAACGACCACTTGGAATTTGCTTTAGAAACTTCTTTGAATAAGAGAAACGGGACCCAAGGTTAGATTTTAACCCTGGGTTAGCGTTAACCGGCCTTGAAACAACCCGGCCCTTAATTTTATACAAGGAAATAACTGCTTTTAAATCTACTTTCAGGGACTACACCTACGATAAGAACAATTTCCCAAGAATTTAAGGTAAATGTACATGTCTGAAAAAACATGCTTGTTTTGTTTTCGGTTTGAACTGATTCTCCTTTTCTTTCACGATAAATATGTGAAAATCAAACCAAAAAACAATTTACAATCGGAACACCAAAACAATGTAATAAATTGACACAAGGAAGGCACTTGCAGCTCACCAGATGTTATTTTAGGTCTCTAAGAGTCTTCAACCGCACTTCCACGTTCGTAATGTTAACCCATATCCACATGTGTGTACCTCTTTGGGTTCTCCATATATTTCTCATGGTACTAGTAGGGAGAATTTGAATAAACATCAAGACATTTTCTCTTTGGTGATCCTTTTCTTCATTCGCATGACCTGTATATTTGATTATCCAGTGATATTGTGAGGAGAAATTAAATGCTTGTCACTAATGGGACTTAAAGGATTAACAGCCTATTACAATACAGCCGGTCAGCATGACATGACACACTGTGTAACGTACATTTGTTGATTTGAAATCTGTCATTAATTCTATTGCAGGGAAATTTAAAAACCTTAAACATCAACCCCGAAGAAAGACAAATAGCCAGAAAACGACACTTAAAGGAATACTGCCATAAACACACGTTTAACAAAACTCCACGACCCGAAGAATTCCTCCATCTTGCTGTAGACGATGAACAAAAACTTATCTACTGTGTAATACCAAAGGTCGGGACTACAACATGGAAAAGAGTGTTGGTTCAGCCTCGAGGACTTCAGCCAGGCATCCACCGCTGGGATGCGTGGAAACGTTTAAGCAGCTACACGGCGAAAGAAAGGAAACAACGACTTGAAACGTATTTTAAATTCGTTTTCGTGCGCGAGCCTTTGCAACGGTTGCTTTCTGCATATAAAGACAGGCTAATAAAACATTCAAGTACCACCAGGAAAGAGCGAGGAGATATTGTAAAAGCTTATCGCCCTCAGGAATTTAAGCCAAACGGAAAAAATTTCGTTAGTTTTCGGGAGTTCA
The DNA here is from genome assembly GCA_964017195.1 of Siderastrea radians. NCBI lineage: Eukaryota > Metazoa > Cnidaria > Anthozoa > Scleractinia > Rhizangiidae > Siderastrea > Siderastrea radians. The sequence continues at coordinate 9,866,907 of OZ024899.1, forward strand.
TTCAGTATTATTCCGACAACAAGACCAGAAATCAGCACTGGAGACAATACGAAAAGCTCTGCCATCCATGCATCATCGACTACAACTTCATTGGTTACTTGGAGACATTAGAAGAGGACGCTCCTCTCTTGTTAAAAATGGCGGGAATTGACGGTCGCGTAACTTTTCCGCCAGTTCACAATTCAACAGGTTCATCTGAAGTGTCAAAGTACTTTTCGCAGGTTCCTTCTGAATACATTACCCGGATTGGCGAGCTGTACCGCAGTGATTTTGAAATGTTTGGTTACGAATACCTCGGAGCTGTGACATCACTTTTGAAACGAGCTTAGAGAGTCTTAATGTCAAGAAATACATCACCATCATCACCATCATCATCATCATCATCATCATCATCGTCGTCGTCGTCGTCGTCATTATCATCATCATCATCATCATCGTCATCATCGTCATCATCGTCATCATTATCATCATCATCATCATCATCATCATCATTTTGCAACTCCCCTGCAATACATTCTCCTATGGGTCGACCCGTTAAATACGATTAAAAACATACCAGTACTAACTTAATCTTCCAAAGATATTTAACTTTATTTTATTTTCCCTTTAACAAAGTTATAAGGTAGTTTTAGGTAGTCAGTCGTTGTATGGAGTTGAATTGAACTAAAGTAAATTGTTAGAAATATCAACGCGAGAAAATTGAGTTGTTTTCAATGGGTTCATAGAAAATATGGCGATTGAACGATAGAAAATTTTTCAAACCTACCCAGGTTGCCCTTAGGAGAAATTTCGTTGTTATATAGGACGCGGAAAACTCGCTATTGTCATGGATTTTGTCTGTTTTGGTTTTTTTAACCATACAGGAGGACAAGAGCAAGTTGCCTTTGAGCTCCACTTATTTGCTTATTTAATTAATATAACGATAAGAAAGAACAGAACTAAAATACGGAAATTTTCTCTACTCTTGATCGAGTCCGACAGTTATTATGAAAACATCGCTTTCTCGAGCCTCAAATCGCCAAGTCAGAAAAACAAAACACAAAACAAAATTATAGCAATTTTAAGAACTTTTATTTCATTTACATTTAATTTAGGTTTAGAAGCCCTAAATTTCGCCTTTAGTTTTGCCAGTTTTGATAAGCCTCTAAAGCCATTATAAATGCACAACACATCACACAAACGGAGCTTGTGGGTTAAGTAAACTCCATTCTTCAAAGTAGTCCATGAATCAAATTTTCAGGCAAAGAATCCGACCAAACCAAATTGTGTCAGCTTACAAAAGACCCATAAAAAGGCCCGAACTGAACAACAGAAAGCAACAATAGAAATTGTTTCCCTAGTCATGGTCTCATTGGTTGCTCCAGTGCTAATTGATTTCACGGGTAAAACGTTAAATACATTCATGAATGGTGCGATTGTGTCCACACTTATTACTGGAAGACTCAAAAGAACGTTTGGATAGGTATAAACAAAGGTCGACATAAGCAGTAATCTCGTTTTCCAGAAACTACGTATTTACTATTTAAAACTCGTAATCACAAACCAGTACGAAAACACATTATAAATTGCATATTATGATTAAACTCACAGACACTTCCGATCAATACACTACAAGAGTGGCTTCAAACAACCACGACGACAACAGCAAATTGCTTTTTAACTCTAATTATTCGCATATTTCAACGCCAAAAAAAAAAAAAAGAAAAGAACAACAGGAATGGGTTAAACGACAAAATACAGCATTTTTCAGAGTAAATCTTGAACAGTTAAGAGTAAATATTGCAAATAAATTCTGAAGTCTCATATTTTATTCATGCCTTTGACGACTAAAAAGATGTTACATCGATTGCCGTTCAGCAGTCGTATACACTGTGAACAATTACTGTGTTATGTATTTTGTGATTCGTTACAGTAGTAAATGAACAAGTCTGAAATGTAATGTTGTAGAGCTTATGATCACTGTAACAATTATGATATTTCGTCTTCAGAAATTAGTTGATTAAGGTTCTAAGATACACTTTGTCGATACGATTTAGGTACAAAACAAATGTTCCGCAGAAATTGTCGCTTTATCGGTCGCTAGGAAACAATAAATACCTAAAGAAATATTTGCACTGCCTACTAAGGCGAAGTGTACAGTACCTCAATTCACTCTCATTAGTTCTTGACATCGAAGTCTACGTCCATCATTAATTCCGTATTTTTTTTTCTGGAAACGACTGTCTGCCTTCCTTTTAATCGTTTTTAGTTTTAATTCTTCGTTTTTTTTGCCGATTATGTACCACTTAATATTTCTTGTAGTAATTGCCTTTGAGTCGGTCTGTTTTAAATGACCGTGTAAGGGACACTTCCAATTCACGAGTTTTGGCCAGGATAAATAATCTATTGTTGATGATGTTAGGTTGCAGGCAGAGAATGTCAACTTTAAATCTGTAGAAATGTTCGGATCATTATCAGTAGCTGGGCATGAACCCTTATATAAAAACAGTACAAAAATATAACTTATAGCACCCTATATAATTCGTAGCATGAAAATGACCCTATATAACTCGCACTTGTTATATAGACCCGTTTTGGAACGCCATTTAGAAGACTGCTTATAAACGCCGTTCGTAAGAGTTAACGCCGTTTTTAAGACTGTTTGAAAACACCATTCGTATGCCTGCTTATATACGCTGTGAATAAGAGGATCTATTTGACCTATTTGATCGTAACAGTCCTTATAAACGCCAATCGTAAGTCTTTTCACCAGCCGATCGAAAGAGCCCTTATACAAGCCGATCGAAAGAGCCCTTACACAAGCCGTTCGTAAGAGTCCTTACACAAGCCGATCGAAAGAGCCCTTACACAAGCCGTTCGTAAGAGTCCTTACACAAGCCGATCGAAAGAGCCCTTACACAAGCCGTTCGTAAGAGTCCTCACACAAGGCGATCGTAACAGCCCTTACACAAGCCGATCGTAAGAGTCCTTACACAAGCCGATCGTAAGAGTCCTTACACAAGCCGATCGTAAGAGTCCTTACACAAGCCGATCGAAAGAGCCCTTACACAAGCCGATCGTAAGAGTCATTACACAAGCCGTTCGTAAGAGTCCTTAGACAAGCCGATCGTAAGAGTCCTTACACAAACCGATCGTACGAGCCCTTACACAAGCCGTTCATAAGAGCCCTTACACAAGCCGTTCGTAAGAAGTCCTTATAAACGCCGATCGTAAGAGTCATTATAAACGCCGTTCGTAGTCCTTACAAGAGCCGTTCGTAAGAGTCCTTATAAACGACGTTCGTAAGAGTCCTTACACAAGGCGATCGAAAGAGTCCTTATAAACGACGTTCGTAAGAGTCCTTACAAAAGCCGTTCGTAAGAGTCCTTACACAAGCCGTTCGTAAGAGCCCTTATACAAGCCGATCGTAAGAGTCCTTATAAACGACGTTCCTAAGAGTCCTTACAAAAGCCTTTCGTAAGAGTCCTTACACAAACAGTTCGTAAGTCCTTACACAAACCGATCGAAAGAGCCCTTACACAAGCCGTTCGTAAGAGTCCTTACACAAGACGATCGAAAGAGCCCTTACACAAGCCGATCGTAAGAGCCCTTACACAAGCCGATCGTAAGAGCCCTTACACAAGCCGATCGTAAGACTCCTTACACAAGCCGATCGTAAGAGTCCTTACACAAGCCGATCGTAAGACTCCTTACACAAGCCGATCGTAAGAGTCCTTACACAAGCCGATCGTAAGAGTCCTTACACAAGCCATTCGTAAGAGTCATTACACAAACCGATCGTAAGAGTCCTTACACAAACCGATCGTACGAGCCCTTACACAAACCGTTCATAAGAGCCCTTACACAAGCCGTTCGTAAGATTCCTTACACAAGCCGTTCGTAAGAGTCCTTAGAAGAGCGGATCGTAAGAGCCCTTATAAACGCCGATCGTAAGAGCCCTTATACAAGCCGTTCGTAAGAGCCCTTATAAACGCCGATCGTAAGAGACCTTACACAAACCGTTCGTAAGACTCCTTATAAACGCCGATCGTAAGGGTCCTTACACAAGCTGTTCGTAAGTCCTTACAAAAGTCGTTCGTAAGAGTCCTTATAATCGCCGTTCGTTAGAGTCATTAAGCGCCCTTCTTAAGAGTCCTTATAAACGCCGATCGTAAGAGTCCTTATGAGCGCCGTTTGAAAATTAGTGCAAGCCTTAAAGGCCGTTTGTAGTGATCAGTATAATAAGGTCTTAAAAACGCCGTTATTAAGGGTCAATGCGTTTCAAACTAAGATGGCATTTTTCCAAAAGTCCAAATTCGGTCATTTCGCACTGCTTAAAACATGATTTCCGCCAAAAATTAAAACACTTGAGTGCAGACATCCCTTTTGTCGAAGTTATACCCTGTAAACACGACGAAAGGACATTTTCAAAAAGGTACTAAACCATATTTATTCAGCTCACACTAAAAATCTACATTAAGAAAATTACGGCAAATGGATAGAATCACAAAATGGCCTGTGAAATTTCAGTATATCCTCTAAGGTATTGTACAACAAATTGTAAAATGATAAATGGCCGATTTTGTTCACCCTTCAAGCCATCCGTGCCTCAAGTACGTAATGCACATGTCATTTTAAATATTTATAATACCGCCAGTAGTCATTCATGGACACCACTGTAAAACTTAACTGAAACAAAAGACAAACCTACAAACCGATTTTGATTATTTAGCAAGTCTTCGGCACTAGCTACACTCTCAAAGCTCCAAAAAATCTTAGGCACTTGAGTATACAAAGTATGTATACAATTTTTCCAAATTTTAAGGGGCTATCTCACCAATTTTAGGCATTAATTTGAGAAGCCAAAAGTCATGTTTGTAATGATGAAAACCCAACATAATGGTCGAGTTTTGGTAAAAACTACTGTCTAGCAAAAACCATTCCGATAATATTTTATTCTCATTTCAATAATTCACTTTATTTCTTCTTGGAGTTTTCAGAAAACCATTTGTAGATAAGAAAATCCCAAGACACAAAAATACCTGTGACATAGCCCCTAAAAGTAAATTTAAGCTACCTGAAAAAACATTAATTGTAGTTGTGGATTGATTTCTGATACCCTTGCTAAGATTTGCTTTTTTCACATAATCATAGCCCAAAGTACATTTGTATTAGTAGACAAATTCCTTGAGAAACTAGAATAATATATCAAAGATGCACAGAGTCTATGCACAGTAACAAAAGTTGAATTGAGGTCATTAAAGAGCATTATCATTAATGATTTGTATAGCGAAGGACAGGGTGAATAGAGTGGTGACCGAAAAAGTGAGTCACCCTTTCAAGCCCAGAGTCAGTTATGGAGACATTGATGTGTCTTTAACTTTTGATTCTGTGGGTGAAACATTATGTGTGAAATTAAATCTTGTCAGCAGTAACTTCACATGCTAATGGTAGCACAATGCATTTCACATGCAAGTATTTCACAAAATAAAAAATTGAGATTTGTCTTAATTTTGATTAAGGCACTCTTGAAAGGGAAAGAGTTAAAATAAATAATAGTTTTCTCCATAAATTCAACAATGTATAAAACATTAACGCTGTACCTGTAACACGTCTTGCATTTCTGTTATTATCACCTAAATGTAAACAATAACAAAAAAGGCTCCAGTTACATTTTGTTATATATTTAATCATTTCAAAGTTATGACTGTACAAGGACTTGGACAAAAGATAGCCAAAAAACTAGAACCCTTGCCAGTTTGTTTGTTTGTTAGTTTGTTTTTTTAATTTAAATTTTAATTCAGAAATGAATGCCTTGAAAATTACAATTTATATGGACACACTGGTACAACTGTAACTGGCTGTTAAGTGACAAGCGATCAAACTAAAAAAAAAATGATTTAGTGAAAATATTAAAAACTTATTCTAATCAGATTTAATGTAACTTAAGTTCTTACTTTGGCGGGATGGTCCTGGAATTGCCAGGCGTTCATAATCATCCGGATCCAGATCATTATTCTCCCTGCCTGATTCTGAAAAGTATAACGAAAAGAGTCACGAAATAATTTACTTGTGCCTTACCTCAAGTGATTTCAAGCGGAAAGCACTTAAAAGACTAATGGTTTAAAGAATTGAGACAAAAGCTTAAGTTTTCCTTTTTTTAAATAAGTAACAAGTCTTAATTCACCTTGGTTGCCTGCAGCTGGACGATCCTCGGCATCCTCAACATTTTCGTCTTGACCTGAGAATAAAATAAATAGTTAAGCTCAGAACAAAATCCCCCCCCCCCCCAAAAAAAAAATACATGTAAGATGGTTATAGTTTTTAAAAGCTTAAGCTTAATTAAAGTTGTAAATAACGAAAAACTTGTTTCTGCAACGTGACCGTCGCCATGTTAGTTGCCAGGCTTAACCGGCGAGGTTACAAAGCGAAATTTTTCCCGCCTTAAAGTTTGTCGGCGCAAAGAACGCATGGCTGACTTGAAATGTATTTTAAAATTAAAGTACCGTGCGGTTTGTTAAAGCTTAAGAGAAAAGCACACATATATAAGTGACAGGACGCAATTATCTTTCACAAAGGAAATAAATACCTTCAGCGTTCGCATGTTCCTCGTCCTGGTTTTGCTCCGAGTCCAGAGTCGGAGTATTGAGATCTGCACCGGCATCTTTTGAATGAAAAGAAAGTTTATTGGCTTTTCTCGTACTACTGAGAATAAAAGAAGCATAACGAAAAATAACTCCTTACCTATCTGCCTTCGCATGAAAATCTTTCTGGCTGTTTTGAAATGCAACTTGAGTGTTGCGCCGCAGATGTCTCTACCGGAACATACTTGTGTCAGCACTGATGTGCTACCAACTGGTTTGTAGAAAAACAAGCTGAGAATTCCAATAACATTGACTCTTTTACAAATAAAAATGACTATCAAAGACAGTGGAATCGTGTTACTGCGCTCAGAAACTTACCTCGGAATGTCGTCCGCAACCAGATGCTGTTGAAAAGCATGTAACACCAATTCACTAACGTGTTCGTTGGTGGAATTGTTCGAAAACACCACCTCTTTTATACGTCCAGATCTTTCCAACACGTCACTTGTTCTATTCGAAGGAACCTTAAGGGGATCAACCCATCGCAATAGGATGAATTTTCGCTTCAAGTTTCTTGACCTAGAGGTGGACCTCGATGCCATCGCTCTTCCGCGTGAGATTACCTTCTCGTCTCGAGCGGAAAATCTAATGCGTATTCATTGTGTCATAACAGAAGCATTGTTCGCGTTTCCATAAAAGGTGACATAAACGACTATGCGACATCGTTGACTAGGAAATGATTAAAAGGTGTCACTATTGTAATTGTTCATCCTCCTATTAAAAGCCCGGATTAAAGGTGTCAGTGAACAAGGGATTGCTTATAGAACGTGTCATGATACCGGAGAAAGTAAAAACTTACGCATAAACTAAGGCCTTACGCATATACTATGGGTCTTTATGGGAATCATGGTCACTGACAATAATAGTGAGAAAAAGTGTTAAACCTGCGATCGTTTAAAAAAAAAACCATTCTTCACGGACCTTGAACACTAGATTCCCTCGAGCTTGAGTGTGACCGATCAATCACTCAATCGATAAAATAAATTGTATCACATAACATGCGACATGATCGAGTTACAAAAATTGAAGTATACAGCCACTGAAGGATCAAGTCCAAATTGAGACAGGCCTATTATGAATCTCTTGGAAGTAACCATTCTTTCTAATGGTCCTACCTTAGAATTAATTCGATGGCTACAGGGTCGAAATCTACTGGCTAATCCTCTGAGATGTTTACCTTGTAATCAAGCGATGGAATTGTCAGAAAGAAACCGAAACCATGTAGATGGTTATATATGGTGAGTACAGTTTGATTTAGGCTTTGGTAAAGTTTTTTGTAATATTTTCGGTTCTTGTAAGGAAATTAGTACACACATATGTGCTCTGTGGCCAAAAGTGAAAACGAAATGGATGAAATTTTATTGAATTGTCACAGTCTGTGAAATAGCCTCCCACGCAGTCGTTTTTAGGGGAATCGTGTTACCTTCCTCTCCACAAAGGAGGAGGACCCTGAGGAGGAGGAGGAAAGGGAGGGAAGGTAATATGACCCCCCTCAAAAAACTGCGTGGGACGCTATCTCTAAAAAGGCTCTGCTGTGATATGAATGATGCAATTGTTTGATGGCAGATTAAAGAAGAGAACGGGGCGGCGGCGTTTTCAACACTAGACGATTAATTTCTCCGCGCTATTTTCACAACGCTAAATTTATTTATTTACTTATTTATTATCTATTTATTTGTTTGTTTGTTTATTTATTTAATTACGAGGTACTCCGAACTGATTTTCTGTCCCAGTATATCCCTTAAATCTGTGCTGGGTGGAAGTGAACCAGCTACTTACCTTGCACTCGACCACGTGACGTGGACTCCTTATCCTTGAATACTGAACCAATTTACTTTTTGAAGTCTGTAAATAACGATTCTGCTGTTCAATTTATTTTTCAAGGAGGTGTTCCAGGTGCCACTGCAAAAAATCCCTTCGAAATGGAAGCTTCTTCGCGGAATTTCCAAGACTCCCGCTGGGAAAAATCTTACTTTTGATATATTTATGGAGCGTTCGTGAATTGAGATCAACTGCGGCCCAGATGCTTGGTTTAACTAATAATACAGTTGGGAACGTTTATGGGGTACTCAGGCATTACTGCAAAAGAGATCTACAAGACCGTCCAATTATTCCATTTGGTGGGAACGTCTACATAGTGAAATGCGACGAAAGTCAATTCAAACACCAGTCAAAAGTGAGTATCAAACCTTGGAGATTTTCCCCAACTGTATGTCATGGTGGCTAAACCCACTATATCTGACACGTTATCAAAGGAAACCAAAAGTAGTTCGAGGTAACGTCAATAATAACTGAGAGAGAATATCAGCCAACTGAAGGGAAAGAGTTAATAGTTGGAGTACGATAAAGATTCGTAAAAGTTCTTTTACATGCTATAAGAAGCATAATATGTTCTAGTTTATAAAGAAGCTGTGGTGCTGGGTACGCGCAAAAGTGAAACTTAACAAAATTGAGTATCCGGGAGCTAACATTTCGAGTGTTATCCTTTCGTCAGAGCTGTATGATGCGTAATGTATGATTCACCCTGACGAAGCCTATTAAACGCCCAAAACGTTCCCTTATGAAATTCTTTACGGTGAATTATGTACTCGATGGACAAAATTTGTTTCTTCATAGATTGCATTGATTAAATACAAAAATTATATCTTCTTGTTTCAGAATCAAAGAGGACGAAGACCTAGGGACGACCTGTGGGTGTTTGGGATAATTTCCACCGAATATAGTCCTTGTCGTGGTTATTATCAAGTGGTGCAGCAAAGAGACCGAGTCACTTTGACCCCGATCTTGCAGCGCGTACTCCTTCCAGGCTCTGAGGTGCACTCAGATGACTGGGCTGCTTATCGTAACTTAGAAAATTACGTTCTTAATGTTCGTGTTCATAGAACTGTTATCCATCGAGATAATTTTGTTGATCCTCTCACCGGCATTCACACTCAAGAAGTAGAGTCTGCATGGGCAAGACTGAAATACCACATAAAAAGAGAGAAAGGGATTAGAAGAGGGGACATCCAAGGTTTCCTCGACGAACAAATGTGGAGGGACTGGAGAGGTCAAGATAACGTCTTCTACAATTTGGTTTTAATTCTTCCCAATTACTATCCACTGTAGTAGATACACACAGATAAGCGTCCGATATTGTAAAAAAAAAAGGAGTCGTCGACAACTATGAGCGTTTTACAACTAAAATACGTAGTCGACTCTTAGACAGTTCGATAAAAGTTTGTCTGGCCTCACAATCGAACTGTTTTTTTTTTATTCAAGAACTTCGAAATTTTAAGATAATTGGTTTTCGATTCGAAGAGCAAAAATTGGTTGAACTTGAACATTTCACTGCGGTTTAGGTGTTAGCCATTCGTTTATTTTAATAATTAATCCATAAATGAATAAAGTGAACCGTTTACGGTTTTAATGTTTCGTCAGGAAAAAAATCAGATAAATCTCTTTTCCCTTAATTTTATATTTTTCGGATTATTTCAGGGGTTTATTTACACTGTTGGCACTTTTACTACCGTGTAACTTACAATGACATACTTAGGAGATTACACGTTACATAAATGCCATTAATGATAAAGAGATAAATAGAATGAAGCCGGTAAGGTTGCCTTTGACAATCAAGAGGGGAGTATCTTCTTGTGTATTAAATTGCGTTGTTGTTTATTATCTTTTAATAAAAGATTTCGAAACCACCTGTTGGAACCTCGGCGTAATATTTTTTTGGAACACCTATCATAATTTTGTAGATATTAAATACATACACGGCTAATTTGGGGGGCCGCCGGATCTCCAATTTAATTTGCTGTGATAAGCGAGAGAATCATGTGGCGTATAAATGGAAAACAAATAGCTACGATTTGAAATTCAGTTTAACGATTTCAAAACAGTACTTTGGAATTTTAGAATCCTTGCTCCATTTTTTGACGTATGGATATGGTCAGTTTTTTTGCTGTTATATATACAAGTAGCTGTTCAAAGTGAAGTTAGCAAGTGACACCGAAGCTCCGCATATGGCACAAAGAGGAAGGTGCACTACTTTTCCTTTACGCGAAAGCCGTGTGTAAATTAGAATGAAACCTTACATTGTCTCTCTCCAACCAGATGTACATAGATGGGTATACATTGCTAGGGGCGGGAACCCTGCTATAGACTGGCTATAGCTTCCCGCTCACTGTAGGTGGGGGGGGGGGGGGGGAGTGGGTAGCAATACTCTCAATTGCTTCACGCTATAAATATAAGCCCTTGCCGACTGGGCCTCCTTGGCTCGTGTGCTACTTTACCTACCTCAAAGAAAAAAATGTTGAAAATGGACGTTACTGCAGAAATGTGGGTACCCACTAAATAATTAGTGAGCCCTAGTTGAGTAACCATGGACAGCTGAATCTTTTTCAGTATGCTGCAGCAGTTGTCACTCTTAGTCACATCCTACAAGCCTCATATTTTTGTCTCTTTTTAATAAATTGCCTTAGATTTGGTCATTTCACATATCAAATGGAATATAAAATGAATGGAATATAAAATGAATTTCATATTTTTCCCTGCCCTATGAGAAAAAGAACCTTTGACGCGTTGCGTTTGTTGAAATATGTGTCATTTCTAACATTAACGTATTTTCTCTAGACGTGATAATTAGGGATTGCTTTCATAGCTTAATGGCAAAAGATTGCTCAAATATGCCGGTGGATAGTACGGTACATTAGAAGCCAAAACCGTTTGTTCCTTACCCATGCAGTTAAGGAATTCATGCAAAGAGATCCTGGATCATCCAAGTAAACTCCCAGGCATTTCGTTAGGAAATGAGTTGTTCATTCTAAAATTTGAACCGAAAAACATATTCAGTTTTAACAGCATTTATACTAAGTTTATTTGACAGCGCACTAAGAGAAAAGGAAAACTATGACTGAATAAATAATTGTTATAACGTTGTAGAGCGGGTAAATAGCAAGTAAACAAAATTTAAAAAGACTTCCTCATAAGCTATGTTGCTACGCAGCCGACCTATTTAAATTGATACAATTTTTCATTTTTATTAACTCACTTCTATATTTAAATTTAAACGGGGTTTTTCTAAATTATATCTATAACCAAGCTAAACAATATTGAAATCAGTCATGGACAATGCTAACCTTTTTTGAAGTTTCTTTTTTTTTAATAAAGATCATTTTTGGCAATTAAAATGATTGTAGTTCAGTTTTCTAACAATCTTTAACGAGTTTTTGTTTTTATTTTCAATCTTTACACTGACCAGTAACCAGTTTCTCTTTTCATCTTTTGTCTTTCAACTTCGATTATTTGTTTGGTATGATTGGATAGTATTCCTTGATGAGTTTCATTGGTTTTTTTCAGATCTTCCAGTAGGGATTTATTGAATTTCCAAACGAATTGTTTAAGAGGACAGCGGCTCTCAAGTGGAACGGCAAGAAAACAAGTATCCTGTAGCCGCGGCCAATCTAGCAAGATTAGTTAGGTTCACGGATCGCGAAAAGTTGAAGGAAAAAAGAAAGGGACTGGAAGGAACAGATTTTGTTATTATAAAGACCTATCGTGGGATATCGTTGATGGACGACGTATACAGATCCCTAAACTCAAAGATGCAAAAGGACAAACTTAATGTCAACGGAATTTTGATCACTATGTAAAAAACCCAGGCAAAATATGACAACATTTTTGACAATTTGTCAAATTTTCTTTCGATTTCTAGTATATCTCTTTAAAGCACAAATATCATTGTTTTTTTTTTCCTGTGGGCTTGCATCAAACATTCGCTGACTTTGACCATAGAGTTCGAGGTAAGTCGAGTTCTAGAGCTATCAATGACACGACCATCTTCTGCATTCTAATATTCGTACTCTAAACACATTAATTAAATAAATTTTTAATGACCAATTCAATTTATTGGGAATCTTGTTATAGGTGGTTACTGGGCTGTTGCAGCGTATGTTATTGACAAAAAAGGTAGCACTCCGTGGAAGGCAACCACTTTTCGAGCTAATAACATCTTCAGAAACGCTAACCCTACAAAATGAGCTTCGCAGTCCCTAATAAACTGTGTTTAATTTCCGAGCTTGGTACTTCAGTCTCTACCGCTCCGAATAGCAAGGCAGCAAAACTTATTTTATCTATTTTTATCTACTTTGCGGAATGTTTGTTAACGTAAGGGTTATTTAGTGGGCGATTACTTTGTAAGGCCCACTCTTTTCATAAGCGCAGAATTTTTGACGACCTAATGATCCAACAGTGGGGGTGCGGTGGTGAAGTGGCTAGCGCGTTGTTGTCGTGTTGTTTCCTTAGACAAAAAACTTTACCCCACATTGTCTCTCTCCACTTTGGTGTATAAATGGTTACCGCCGACATACTGCTGAGGGTAACCCTGCGGTGGACTAGCATCCCATCCAGGGGGGAGAAGCAATACTCCGCGTTCATTCATGCTACAGAAACTGGGTTAAGCTCCAGTTGTGTGCGGCCTTCTTGCCTCGAGTGCGACCAATCCTAATGATCCAACTTTGGAACCCCAGTGTGAACCAAGCTCACTCTTATGCATGTAGCGGATGTTCTCCAACACTGAAGATGACTTAATTATTCAAAAACGTCTTTTTTATGCACATTTTTTGACCTTATAAATAGTATATGAACAGGAAACTTAGTAACACCAAGTACTTTTGTAACCAGGGGACACCTTCGTAGCAGACCGGGCACTTTAGTAACAAAATGCGAAACTTTCATTAAGAAAAGAAAAGCTCAAATCCTGTTTTAGGTTTTTTTTGTATTTGTAGGTAAAATACAGTTGGTTTTCACATAGTAGAAATCTTTTACCAATTGAATAAGTATGAAGTGTTTGGTAATTGAGAATTTCTATTAATTTCCTTGTTCGAAAAGGAATGGTTCTTGAAATTGTTGCAAATGACGAAGAACTATATTCTGTAAAGGTGGGGCGAATCTTATGGTCCGATCAGTTAAGGAAAAAATCTTGAAAAATCGCGTAAAAGCACCAGATTTGGTACACATATTTTTGAGACTATATAAAAAAAGGCAGAAGGGTAGCACATGATCCCGGCATCCGGGGTACCGTCGAACGCAAATTTATTTTAAATAACTTGGTAACAGGACAACCAGACTCAATAACAAATTACTTAATGGCAAAATAGAGCTATTTTATAGAACTATTTACCTAGTTTCATCAGCGATCAAAAAATGATAATAAACAGGCATCATATTTTACTTGTCACATCAAATCCATAGATTATGTATATTTTTCTTGTAGGAGATCTGCTCATGAGATTGGGGAGCCTGTGGTCAAATAGATTAATGACCGTCATGTAGCCAACAAAAATAAGCCGGGTTAAGGAAAAAATAAGCTTCTCTCAAACAGGTCAAACAGCTTATTTAACTTTCTTTTGACAATGACGTATCTGGGAGAGAAATGTCGTTTCTAAATCGATTGAATATGTTGGTTCATTTGAAACACTTTTTTCTCTCAGCCACGCATACTGTAAATCTCGAGATCTGTAAAGCTAGACAAACAACACATCAAAAGGCGTAGTTAGAATGACCTGGTGAATTTCAGAATATTTTTACCAAACCGGAGAAGGGGATTTTTATATGTGGGTTATCTGTCTGGTGTAAATAGGCGCCTACTTAACACTGAGGCATTATTTAAAAACGCCCGATCTTTTGGCGGTTGTAGGTGTGAACTGCTAAGGCTGTTAGTTGTATTAAAAGGAAAATTACAACAAATACGTGTGATGGTGAAAAAAAAAAAAAAAAAACGAAACAACAGCTTTTTTTACCTTAATCTCGAAGGGATGAACATGAAATGCTGTCCGAAAGACTCTGGCCTATCACGCTCAATAAGTGTCCCCTCTGATCAACGCGTTATTCAAAAGACCGCTAAACTCCGGTAACTATTTACGTTGCCCCTCGTTATTTAGGCCTTTTCTCTCTCCGTTTATGCATTTTATTCGGAAAACAATAGCGGCGGGTACTTTAGCCTGATTCTGATGTCTTATGCGTTTCTCAGGCGAACGCGCGCCTGAAACATACAAAAAAGCCCTGTTATTCAGACTTTGGTAGAGAGAGGAATTCGATTAATTAATCTTGTTGGTATTAGTGATCTTTCAGAGTAGCCGATGAGGTGCACTGAATTAAGAAAGGTAAGAAGAAGAAAAAACAAAGAAAAACGTACAGTGCTGGGGAAAGTGGTGACCGTTCGCAAGCTGGTTGACTACCGTGAAAGAGAGCTTAGCAAACGCTTGTGCTTCTTATGGTACTCGCTGGTGACATACGATTTCACGATGGCAGATTGAACTGAAAGTTACCAATTTTGTTTAATCAGTCGTTGCATTTTGCCATAAACTGCAGTTGAAAGACTGCAGTACACACGACCCCACAAGCATGTATTTGCTTTAAAACAGATCGTGGTTAAATAAAGGTTTATTATTATTATTGTTATTATTATTATTGTTATTATTATTATTATTATTAAACTATCTATCCCGGTATGTCTTTCTCGACAGTACACTTATGTCTTTCTCGACAGTAAACCTTAAATAAACTCCCTGATCTTTTTCCTTACTGTACTATTAAGTGCTGTCATACAACCGCATGAAAAAATAATAATAAAAGAAAACATTTCTGACAAACACAACGTGGTTTGATAAACTAGGCAGTTAAACTACGTTGCATAACGCACGTAATGTAGGCATCAACACATCACGTAATGTCATATCATGCGAGAAATAGATATGAATTTAATAAGGCAGGTGCCCAGTACAGGTGCATTCAAATGATGAATGAACGAACGAACGAACGAAGGAAAGAAAGAAAGAAAGAAAGAAAGAAAGAAAGAATGAATGAATGAATGAATGAATGAATGAATGAATGAATGAATGAATGAATGAATGAATGAATGAATGAAAGAATGAATGAATGGATGGATGGATGGATGGATGGATGAATGAAATACAGACGGTGTTGTATTAAGGGGACATTCTCGTCAAATTTTTAGGAAATAGGATAAGATTTAAGAGAGAAATAAAAGAGGGATAAAATTTTTGCAGACATTGGTATCCGTCTATTAATTATTAACTTTAAAATTTAATTTTAACTCACCTTTATTTTCTATCAGTTTTCAATTTTCTTAAAATTCATCAATCCCCCCCCCCCAATTTTTTTCTTTGCATTCACTTTAAAAATCGCGAAAAAATTCCTACAGATTTATGGGAACATGCACTACAACCCTATGGGAGCGTTTTTGGATCGAATGAAATTTCGTGGAGATAATTAGAAAAGGGCAAAAACGTTGGGAAAACAGAGCATCTGACCAGAATGCCCCCTTAAGGAGTTCTTAAAGGGGCTATGTCACACTAATATAGTGTCTTTTTAAAAAGCTAAAAAATGTCCTCGCATCAATTGAATTCCAAAAAATACTGGTCTAGCTTTATTATTAAAGACTATCTTACGGCAATGAAACTGTTTCCTGTCGCCTGTTGCTACGGATGGCAAGGATGGAAATGGATTGAAACTTGCAAAAAATTGACCCAAATTTGTCAAGTATTGATGCTGTGTTCTCAAAAATCACCAAAAAATTAGTATGGTTGGCTCTCCCTGCTAAAACTCATTTGATATCTTCATTATAGTTTTATAGGAGCCCTTTGTATTTGAGTAAAGGCACTAGGTAATGATTTTAACACAGAATTTTACCTAAATCTTCGTGATATAGCCCCTTTAAAATACCCACAAATGAATTTTGAAATGGAAATATCATTGTATAAAAAGCTTTTCGTTGATTAATTTCGAATTCAGATAGTCGCGAACTGCTTTGGTATACAGTGAGATGTGAAGGAGTTACAAAAATTCACGACAAGCCTATGCCCGGCAACGCTGACAAGGTGAAGATCCAAGTCGAGATATGCGGCCCAGCCATCTGTGGGCAATTCTGTACCATGATAGAGGAACACCTGCTGGATTCGTTTGCTCTCTCTCCCCCCTCTCGTGAAGTGTCCAGTGGATGGAACAGCAAATACTCAACACTGTCTGTTTCCTGCTCGGCATCCTCGTTGATGCTGACGTTTTCATTTTATTCATGCCATCCGTCCGAAAGCCAGGGCCACGAAAAATCCTTTTCACCTCCCCTTTATTTTAATGAAATCTGGAGTACCCCCATCCCCTTAGACCACGCCCTACCACTCACTGTCATCAAGTATTGCCACCACCACCTCCTCCAGGCAGATCAAATTCACGTTTCTGTTAAAAGACATTATGTTTTTGTCCGTTTTAAGCAAAGGCCCCTTGATATCACGTTTTTTATTTCGGTTTTAGCGACGCAGGGGCACTCAACGGTTCGGTTCAAAAAATATCTGTTCGAAAGGCAAAAAATATGAGATATTCGGATTTAATTTCAGTGTAAGCTAGAGATTTCTTTGGCGAAACATTACCTTGGATTTTTGTAACAAGAGGACTGACTATTCCTATTGTTTGCGTAGGGATAAATATGTCGTTTGCAGTGCAAAATAAGGTAAGCTAGCAGCTTCGTAGAGCCATCAACAGCTCCGAAACTCGGCGGATAATAATCTGTTTCCCAAAATTATCTGCCGCCTGAATGTCCAGCTAAAAACGCCGAACAGTTCGATCTGTACTAGCTTACACAAATATGCCTTTAAAAGCTATGAAACAATTTAGGAAATTAGAAAATGATATTTCAAGTATTTTCCCAAAATTTTCTCTTTGGGTGCTCCTGACGATAGCTATCTCCCTATTTAGCACTTAAGAATTTAAAACAATTCATCAAATTAAGACCTCCAAATTTATTTTGTAGCTAAGTTTACAGTGTTCCCTTGACGTCTTATAGTAAATATGCGGCATTTTCACCTTACAAAACCAGGTCTGCTTCTTTAACCAAAGTAGAAAATTAACACCTTCCTGCGAGTATTGTTCCATCTAACTCGACTCCTTGCTTTGCTGTGTAAGAAGGAGCAGGTGAAGGGGTGGGCGATCATTTCCAATATGTTCCCTCAAACGAGCGATTGTTCGAATAGGAGGTGGGGGGGGGGGGGGTAACCGAGGGAAGGCGGCTGTTTTTCGAGGAAATACGCGGTACGCTAGACAAGAGTGTCCTATGCGCTAATCAGTTGTACAAGTCTAGATCAGGATTCACAAAGCTATCCTATGTCAAGCTGAATCAGAAGTATTGTTTATCAACAACAGGCTTCTGTTTTTCAACAATACATAGGACACATCTTATCTTTGGAGGGCTTCATGAATCCAGCCCTTGTATTGGCTAGGATGTGTAGCCGTCAAGTGTTAGCGGCGTAAGCTGCGATAACGAAACTTTGCCCCTGGCGCGGGCAACAGCGCCATCTACTCCATCCATTCATTCGGTCTAAAGAAGCCAACCATATAAGTCAAAATTAGAAATTCGCTAGCCGTGTTTTGCATGCCTCCTCTCATGGCAAGACATTTCTTTTGCATAAAAATCAATGCCAACATCTGACTAACTAATTTTTGATTGGTCGTCGTTCTTTTAACGCATACCGGTCCACATTTACGAATCAACTACACTGTAGAAAAAGGTTTACATCCACTAACTGTAAAACGTTATACAAAGATTAAAATAATATAACAATCTTAACGCACGCCAAGACTGACGCCCGCCGGAAGTTCACAAAAACGTTAGCAAAAGAACATCCGGTTTGACTGTAATTAATAAGTTGATCATCAACTTGCATTGTGCAATAAAAAGCAGAAAAAGCCACGTTGTAATTCCTTTCAGTGTCGCATTTCGAACATGTCCTCCCAAAAGGCATTCGACAACGTGGACTTCAGCGATATTCCTAAAGAATATATTTGTGAAGTTTGGTAAGTTATAGAAAGCTTCGCTTGCTTCTTTGTGCACCTTTTTAAGTACATGGATCGACTTAAGTATTTTGCTACGTTTCTTGCAGTACATATCCGTTGGTAAATCCACAATCAACAACGTCATGTGGTCACACAATCTGTGGAACTTGTGCTGATAACTTCGGAACCCATGGCCTGGACAAATGCCATAAGTGCCGGGCCCAGTTAATCGGATTCTGTCGAAACATTTTCGCAGAACAGCTACTGGAGAAAGTGGTCTGCACATGCAAGGGCTGCAAAGCCCTGATACCAGTGAAAAACGCGCGAGACCATGTGCTCGGATGCCCAGAAGTGAGAGTGGAGTGCCCCCTATGCCTTATGAAAATAAGACGCGCAGAAAAGGACGAGCACAGGGATACATGCCCTAAGTCAGAAGTTATGTGCATGTGTCAAATAAAGATGAAAAGAGAAGAAATGGCGGACCACATCCAAGGTGCATGCAAGATGACTGATGTGCATTGTCCGCTACGTTGTGGCGCGACAATTAAGAGGTATGACAGTATCATGCACACTGTTACAATTACCTTTCTTTGCGCGTGTCTGTTGAGCAGTCGCCATGAATTAAAGGGGCATAGTAATGCTATTTTAGTTCACTTTACAAATCAAAAATATGTTCCCACATCAATGGACGCTCACAAATGATGGTCTAGTTTTGTTACCAAAGACTATATTACGTCACTGAAAATATTTTCTGTCGGATGGAAATGGATTGCACGTTGAAAAAATTAGGCTTAACATTTTGAATTCTTCCAGCGTGTCGACATTAAATTGATATTAAATGGTCATGGTTTGGTTTCTCTTAATGAAGTTAAGTTTATATGTTCCTTTAAATTTTCAAACACAATGTTGGGCATGGATAAAGTTAGCCACCGATAGTTTTAGCACAGTTTTGACCAAAAATCTGCGAAATCGTCGTGACTATGACCCTTTAATGCGCTAAAAGCTGTAGAGTAACTGCTCAGGGGGTAGACAAAATAGCTGATAAAGGAAAGAATTGAAAAGAACAAGCGAACCTGACGAACACACAAAAATAGGGTTTGTAAACTATCTACTGAAGTAGGTAATCTCGCAACAGTTTCTTGTGATCAGTTGTTTTTGACTAAAATTTTCACTCCCAAATTAAAAAGATACAATACTGCGACATCGTCTTCACGCTTATAGGCGGCAAAATTACCTTAGAGACGACACGCGCCGCTTTTTTTTTATTACGACTGGACTGCGAGTAGTCATATTGCTAGGAGACAAGTTTTCGCACGTGCGTGTATTTCATCAGAATCGCTAAAATTGGAGATAAACTACACGCGCGCGCGCGTGTGTTTATTTCGCCTTCCCCACAATCGTCATCGCCCAAAATGATACACTACTCGCACTCTATCTGACAACCTGATATATGCCCTTTTCTCTCGTTACACGACATTCGCCGATGAGTACCTACTGGTTAGCTGCCTAGTTAGAATTTCCCGTTGGCATAGCTGTCAAGGAAAGCTATTGTTCATGATTGTTGTCCATATAGGAGGGTGGACTGCGTGGAAGGCTAGACATATCAGCGCAAGCTTCAGACCATACAATTTCCCCCAGTTGACTCGCCTAGGAGAAAACGGCTACACTTATATAAATGTAGCCTGCGTGGCAGCCGGCCCAAGCATCGTCTAAACCACTGTCTATACAGGCGGTGTAGGGTGTCTGCGACGTAGGCTAATAAAAATGCTTTTTCGAGTCCATAGTGTGACCACAGCCATTCTCGATGGTACTTTCTCAGTATTAAATGTTATGGGCGCCGTAATTTGTCTGCTAAGTGTTTATGCACCAAAATTAATCACAACAAAAGTGACTATTCCAACGTTTAAGAAGCTTTAAAGATATTGCGCCGTCTATATAATTGGGAAAGTTATCAAGAAATCTAGTTCTTATGAAAGCGACGTCAATGAAAATAACTAATGGTTTCGTCGACCGGTAACAAGCTTGGTCAAAAGAGTAGTCAGAACGAGAAAAAATATTTTCAAGTACGTATTCTCTCCTAATACCAGAAAAAAGGAACACACTATCAATAAACAATAATTTACAATCCCTTCTCTTAAGATATCTAGTGCCTTCGCACACCATGGCCTGCCAGCGAAAACTGGAAAAATGTCATGTCGCTGGTTGCGGTGAGAGCTTAAGGAAGGAAGACCAGCATTTGCACAGAGAAAGCCAACGGGAACGCCACCTGCGACTAATTGAAACAGAAAGAGCAAGGATCTTGTGGAGTTCAGAGAGGGTGAGCCAGGGAAAGTAAAACTAAAGATATGGGCGTGTCTTGTAATCCGCCTAATGGCATCACTACAAATAACCCTGATATCCACAAAGGGAAAAAAAATTGGTCAGGCCAAATCAAAATATACATGAAACGTACCACTTGGTGAAATAAAAAACTACACGCTGACTAATCAAGCTTTTCTAGCGAAATTTAACAATGCAGTTGAAAGTATGCTAGGAAATTCTGAATTTATGTCTAGGGAAATCTCAAGAGTATTTATTCTCACATGAAATGGTTGTAGAGTTGGACAAGAACGAGAACATTTGTTAAAAATTTGTAGATTACACGACACCACAAAAAGAAAAGAGAGAGACACAATATTTTTTTTACCCGCGAGACTTTTGGTTGGTTTGTTTTCGTTTGGGCTCACTATCGGAATTGATTTACTTGTACGAAAGTATTTTCCGTGGAACGTAGGGATATGACAAGTGCTGCGTCATTTGTTAACTGACATAAGGTACAAACTACTTTCAATAGGGACTATAATGGACAGTCATTCTATTGTTTTTAGGGCTGCATCAGAATATAGGACTCCCATGGGCTTATAATGGTGAAAGCGTGTCCTCTATGAGAGTGTGGGGAATTCTGATGGACTTATTTTGGGGCGACTTGATATAGGAATTTTAAGGATAATAAAGGGGGAAAATTAGGTAGCAACTAAATGAAAACCTTTTTCACACAGACCTCGCTATGCATAGACGAGTCCGCAAAAATAACGAAGAACAATTTTCTAACCAAATCTACAATGTGTTAATTACAGGGGCTGTTAGGCGTGAAGCCAGTCCGCACCAACCTGAAATGTGTCTTTCGATGGAGTATCCCATCTGGATTGAGCGGGAAATTAAAGTCTCCTGTCTTTAAAAAATTTGACAGACAGTGGAGACTTACATATCACCAGGGAGTGATTATGCTGCAATATGTGCAAGGCCTGGAAATCATAGCGATTGTCGTAACGTAAGTATCATCAATAAGTGTGATTCAATGTGACGAAATTCCTTGAAAAATCAGCCGTCTTCTACAATGTCCTCCCTCGAAGCAATATTTAAACCTAACAGAAAAAAATCTTTTCCTCCCACCTCTTTACACCATACTTTACTTGACCAAAATGACCTCATCATGTTCATCTATGTAGTTATGATAAGTAATAGAAAAAGTAAACAAAATTGACTTTATTTTGTTGAGGGACCTGATTGTAGGGGCTCGAATTTGACCGGACTAGTCACAGGTATTCTTGTTTTTTCTCTGCATTTTCCTGTATGGTGCCAAGGAATTGTCTTAGTTGCATTTCTTATGATCGCCCATCAGGGCTACAGGAAAAGAAAACTTTGGAAATCCTGGACTGCAAGAAAATTACCTTTTCAGATAGCAGATGCGCTCATTATTAATAATTGATACTCTGAAACCAAAAAAAAAAAAAAAGAACTTAACAGTTGTTCTTTCAACAGCTTCATTGTGAAGTCCAGGGGTGGAAAAGAGATCCTTTATCAGGAAGCTACACCCTACAGAGTAATCCTAAAAGAGGGAGAACATGTGGAAATTAACCTGACATCAGACAATCCAGAAACTGTCACCGTGAAAATTGAGGTGACAGAACCTGAATACATTAAACTCCTGTAATGTTCTTACACGTATATGCTTTCATTTGAAAACGGGCATGATTTTTCTACGATCACATTTTTCTTTCTTTTTTTTGGACCCCTTTTCTACAACAAGACCTTCAACTTTATATCCAGAAGACAAAAATATAGTGACGTTTACTATTTTTACTCAAATTTAACTCTTATCTTTTTGACGCAAAATCGAATTGATTGGAGTATGAAACTTGACCATGGAATTTTTTTCCTTCACAAAAACGGGCGATCGGAGTTGCGAGAAGCTTTCATCGCACACGTCATTATATATTCAAGTGTCTGAGAGAGAGCTTTGAGAGTGTTGCTAGCGCCGAAAACTTAACAAATAATCAAAATCGGTTCATCTCAGGTACCGGAGAGCATACAAATGTTCCTTTGTTTCAGTTAAGATTTACAGTGGTGTCCGTGAGTCAATTCTATATTGTAAATATTTTGGATGACATGGCTATTATGTACTTAAGGCACGGAGGGCTTGAAGGGTCCACGAAATCAGTCATTTATCGTTTTACCATTTGTTATACAAAACCTTAGAGAATAAACTGTAACTTCATAGGCCATTTTGTGACGCTATCCATTAGCCGTAATTTTTTACTGTAGATTTTTATTGTGAACTCAATAAATATGGTTTATTACAACAACGTTTTGAAATTGTACTTTCGTCGTGTTTACAGGGTACAACTTGAGGAAAAAAGCCATCTTGGTTTGAAAAGCTTTGCCCCTTACGAACGGCGTTCTTAAGGCCTCTTACGAACGACCATTATAAGGATTACTACAAACGACCTTTTAAGGACTCTAACATAAGGACTATTTCAATCGGAGTGTTTAAGGACTCTTACGATCGTCCTTTGTTAGGACTCTTAAAATCGGCGTTTATAAGGACTTTTACATAAGGATTAAACGGAGGTTTTAAGGACTCTTACGATCGGCGTTTGTTATGACTCTTAAGATCGGCGTTTTAAAGCACCCTTACGATCGGCGTTTATAAGGACTCTTAAAATCGGCATTTGTAAGGACTCTTACGATCGGCTTTTATAAGGACTCTTGAGGACTCTTACGATCGGCGTTTATAAGGACTCTTACGAACGGCTTTTGTAAGGACTCTTACGAACGGCGTTTATAAGGACTTTTACGATCGGCGTTTATAAGGACTCTTACGAACGGCTTTAGTAAGGACTCTTACGAACGGTTTTTGTAAGGACTCTTACGATCGGCTTGTGTAAGGACTCTTACGATCGGCTTGTGTAAGGACTCTTACGATCGGCTTGTGTAAGGACTCTTACGAACGTCGTTTATAAGGACTCTTACGATCGGCTTGTGTAAGGACTCTTACGAACGTCGTTTATAAGGACTCTTACGAACGGCTTTTGTAAGGAATCTTACGAACAGCGTTTATAAGGACTATTACGATTGGCGTTTATAAGGACTCTTACGAACGGCGTTTATAAGGACTCTTACGAACGGCTTTTGTAAGGACTCTTTTGAACAGCGTTTATAAGGACTCTTACGAACGGCTTTTGTAAGGAATCTTACGAAAGTCGTTTATAAGGACTCTTACGATCGGCGTTTATAAGGACTCTTACGAACGGCTTGTGTAAGGACTCTTACGAACGTCGTTTATAAGGACTCTTACGATCGGCGTTTATAAGGACTCTTACGAACGGCTTGTGTAAGGACTCTTACGAACGGCGTTTATAAGGGCTCTTACGATCGGCTTGTGTAAGGACTCTTACGAACTGCTTTTGTAAGGACTCTTACGAACTGCTTGTGTAAGGACTCTTACGAACGGCGTTTATAAGGACTCTTACGTTCGGCGTTTATAAGGACTCTTACGATCGGCTTGTGTAAGGACTCTTACGAACTGCTTGTGTAAGGACTCTTACGAACGGCTTGTGTAAGGACTCTTACGAACGGCGTTTATAAGGACTCTTACGAACGGCTTGTGTAAGGACTCTTACGAACGTCGTTTATAAGGACTCTTACGAACTGCCTGTGTAAGGACTCTTACGAACGGCGTTTATAAGGACTCTTACGAACTGCCTGTGTAAGGACTCTTACGAACGGCGTTTATAAGGACTCTTACGATCGGCTTGTGTAAGGACTCTTACGAACGGCGTTTACAAGGACTCTTACGATCGGCTTGTGTAAGGACTCTTACGAACGGCGTTTATAAGGACTCTTACGATCGGCTTGTGTAAGGACTCTTACGAACGGCGTTTACAAGGACTCTTACGATCGGCTTGTGTAAGGACTCTTACGAACTGCCTGTGTAAGGACTCTTACGAACGGCGTTTATAAGGACTCTTACGATCGGCTTGTGTAAGGGCTCCTTCGATCGGCTGGCGTTTATAAGGACTCTTACTATCGGCGTTTATAAGGACTCTTACTATCGGCGTTTGTAAGACTTTTAACTGAAAGGGCGTTCGTAAGGACCCTGAAACGACAAATAGATCCTCTTATTCACAGCGTCCGAATGGTGTTTTCAAACAGTCTTAAAAACGGCGTTAACTCTTTCGAACGGCGTTTATAAGCAGTCTTCTAAATGGCGTTCCAAAACGGGTCTATATAACAAGTGCGAGTTATATAGGGTCATTTTCATGCTACGAATTATATAGGGTGCTATAAGTTATATTTTTGTACTGTTTTTATATAAGGGTTCATGCCCAGCTACTGATAATGATCCAAATGTTCTTCCTTCTTTTTTTTTCAGCCAGGTACTTTGTGAACGAGGGAGAAAATCTGACCTAAAAAGGTTGCGACACTGTTTACCTGGTTGAAGGAAAATAAACCAATCATTCTCGTGCGCAAGCGTACTTTCGCATCAGACTTAAAGCGCAAGGCACTACGCACAATTTAAATATTGATAAGAGTTTGAAATCACACTGGACTTGTGTTCTCTTAAAAGAGCGCGCAAAGAAATTACCGAGCACAAAAGATCACACGTCTTAAAAGACAGACATCTAAAACAATGCTTTGCAGAAAACCAGTTACAAAACCAAAAGTGATTTTATGTTTGCTTTTCTTACCAACTGTCGCTTTGTTGTTTTGCTACAGAACCTGGAAAATGGCATCAAACGGACCACCGTCAAATAATTATTTGGGTAAGGAAAGTTTACTCAAGTCTTCAGGGTACTTGATGTGTTTTTATTAGCTAACAATAACGAGTGGCGGACAACAGAACATGAAAGATCTGATCTGATATGATCTCCATTCAGATGAAGACTGAACAATTGTTTTACATTACCTTTTCTCTTCGGGTACAATAGGTCTAAATAATGTGCTTCGGAAACTTTAAAAATTGGAAGCGGCTTGGTAAATCCGTGCATTGATATTTTTTGGCAATGCCCACCAGTACTAAATTTGTGTAAATTTCTTCCTCAGCACGCGCATCACGTGGCATGACATTGCGACATGATTGTGTGTACAGTAAGGATGCGCATCAACAACTGGTGCTCACAGAATTGTTAGTGAGTATGCTCTCAGGATACATGTTCATCAGCTTTCATTTCAATGGTCATAATTTAGTACAGTATAACTAACAGAACAACAGGGAGCACTGCTTAACAACAGACTTTCGCCACAACGTCCTTAGTAGCAGATCGTTAACAATAGCGTCTAGCTTTCGCTGAATCTTACAATTGAACTACCACCAGCGGTCAATTCTTCTACAGCAGCTAACAGTTTGTGTTCCGGTCGCGGGTCAATTAGCAATAAGTAGCTCAAACGAATCTATTTCTTCTCGACTCAGGATGACCATCTTTAGACATAATGACAAAGATTTCCTGCAGCGTCTTATGGTAATGTGAAGATAGAGTGTAAGTTAACGCTGAAATGATAAATATCCGACGTTTCGACAACACTGCCTTCATCAGGGTCTGAAAACATTACCATTTAAACATGACCATTATAGAGGCTGAGACTAGTGATTTGTTTGTTACAGATGCCGTAGAAAGGCAGAACGTCAGGAAAAAGATCATGAAAGAATACTGTCTAACACATTCATATGAGGCGAAACCACCAAGCACACGGAACAGTGTGGGTTTTATTGTTGTTGATGATGAAAACAAGATCATTTATTGCACCATTCCTTAAGTCAGTACCACAACATGGAAAAAGCTGCTAATAGACCTTCGTAGTCACAAGAGAAACAAAGTATGTATATTTAGGAACAAAGTGTGAAAAATGTATAGTAGAATGTATATGTACAAACAAAAAAGGGGTTAGTTTCTAAAGAAACTGCGGTGCTGCGTCGGCGGGGAAGTAAAACACAGAACTTTGGATTATCAACTGAGTTGATGACGTATTCTGGCCGCCGTAAATAGATTGAAAGCTGACGTTTCGAGCGCTAGCCCCTCGTCAGAGGGGCAAATTCCACCAAAATTTCGACTTACATAAATTGAAAAACCTTGACCCTAAAAAAAACTTTAAAAGGTCGGCAATCCACAAATTAAACTCCTGCAAAAACGTTCTGCTGTACCAAAAAGAACGTAATACTACACCATATTCTTGACCTCAAGTAGACACCATTAACGATTCAACTTCTTTCTCTACTCAGTGAGTGAGTGAATGTGGACACAAAGTCAACTCAGTAGTATTTCAGTACAATTTCTGTTTCAAAGTGCAACCTGGACACTCTTAGTAGATATTTGCCGCCAAATGCCGCCACTAAGTCAATGCCGCGAATCTCACAGCGTACACGGATTAATCTTGGGTTCCTAGTCTGTCGTGACAGATACCTAGCAAGGCAGGTAGGTAGGTAGGTAGGTAGGTAGGTAGGTAGGTAGGTAGGTAGGTAGGTAGGTAGGTAGGGAGGTAGGTAGGTAGGTAGGTAGGGAGGGAGGGAGGTAGGTAGGTAGGTAGGTAGGTAGGTAGGTAGGCAGGGAGGTAGGTAGGTAGGTAGGTAGGTAAGTAGGTAGGTAGGTAAGTAGGTAGGTAGGTAGAAGGGCAGTTTGCATTACCTGTTGTTTAATCAATTATTTATGAAGTTTACTAATTACGTAGTTAATTATGAAATCAAGTACTTAACTTATTGATTAATTAATTTTATTTCCCTTTTTAGGTTCACACGTGGAATGCGTGGAAGCGCCTCTATCAATACACGGACGAAGAAAAAGCAATCCGTCTTCAGACTTATTTCAAGTTTCTTTTCGTTCGAGAGCCGCTTTATCGCTTACTCTCGGCCTTCAAAGACCAGTTTATAGGAAATGATCTAGGAGTAAGTAGATTTTATCGAAACAAAATAGTCAAGTCATATCGACCCTCCGACTATTATAACACTAGCGTAAAAAATCTGGTTAGCTTTCCGGAATTCATAAAGTATTTTTCCAGTAATATATATCGCGACCAGCATTGGCGACAATACGAAAAGCTCTGCCATCCATGCGTCATCGACTACGATTTCATTGGTCACTTAGAGACCTTGGATGAGGACGCCCCACTCCTACTAAAAATGGCGGGAATTGACGACCGCGTAACTTTCCCGCAAGTACACAAGTCAACCAGTTCATCTGAAGTGTTAGAGTACTATTCCCAGGTCCCTTCTGAATGCATAGCTCGGATTGGAGAGTTGTATCGCAGCGACTTTGAAATGTTTGGTTATGATTTTCTCGGAGAGGTACGACCTCTGCTTAAAAATTCTTCGTCGTCGCATTAGAGATTGCTCATGGCAGCAAACAATCACAATACGTCACTTTAAATTGTAATGTTTCAAAGTCGACCGTTTACTAGATACAAGTAAAGCCTTCCATCTCGTGGTCCTCAAAAGAAATGATTTGAAAAAAGCAACTTTTGAAACTTTTAAAAAAGAGGATGTTGATCTCGACGGCGAACGAAGCAACCGCTGAAGCAAACGTAAAAAAAAAAAGAATCTCCATAGCGAACGGAGCGACCGCTGACTCAAAAGATTGTTTGGATAGGTACAGACAAAGGTCGACATTAGCCACAATCTCGTTTTTAGAAACCACGTATTTACTACCTAATGCTCGTAATCACAAAACAGTGCACAAGCAAACGAAAAAGGGAAAGAATATTCTGTATTTCCTTCATCCACCGGGAAGTAAGTCACAATTTTTCAACACTATCTACCAGTACTATCTATCTCCATACCGGTTTCTTCGATTCACGACAACAAACTCAAAATATTTGCTTTAAGATATAGCTTTTCCTCCGGTGATCAGAAATAACTCCTGATCCTAACAAGACAGGTTATAATTCAATTACCATTCGTTATAACCACTCACACACACTCGCGAAATAACCACAATCCAACAAGTACACGTACAAACAAAAGTCTAACAAAGTATCAAATAGACAGCACAAAACCAGCTAACCGTCAAATGAATGTCTACAAGTTACATACATACATACATACTTTATTGTTACCTCCCCAATGGGGCTTTTCAGGAACAATTACTTAAATTACTAAGTTACTAATAACTATACAATCAAAAGTAATCAAATTTAACAATAATAAACAACAATAATAATTTTTTTTTATAAATCGAATAATAATCTTTAAACAGCAAGCATTCATCATAAAAGTGCTTTTCATAACGCCCCTGTATGGAAGTGAATAAATAAATATAGATTTACATAAATAAAAACAAAAAATAAGAGCTAAGAGGTGAAAAAATAAAAACAGCGAGTTTGGCACATTTTTTCCCCACATATTACCCCAAGTGCACATCCGCCACCGTTATTCCTGTCAATCCCTCGCTTGCGCGATGGAAAACAAAAGTGTTCCACAATATTTGCTTTCATGTAATGTCCACGTTTTCCTCTTCATTCTGTTACTTCTGATCAATATGCTACAGGAGTTGCTGAAACCAACCACCCAGACAATAGGAAATTGCTTCTTAGCTCTAATGATTCGCATATTACAACGTCAGAAAAAAAAAACCCGACAAAATATGGCATTTTTGGGAGCAAATCTTTAACAACAAAGAGTAAATCATGAAAGTTAATTATAAAGACGCATATTTTCTTCATGCTTTTGACAACTAACAACGTGTCACATCGATTGCTGGTATCGCATACATTGTCGATAAAAGAATTTTATGTTTTATGCATTTTGTGATTCGTTAGAATTGCCCTTTTCACAGTTTACTTTTCTCATTTGCATTACAATATAATTGAACGTGGTTGTGAGGCAATTTCGGGCAAATAGTGCAAAATTGCCCGAAATTGCCTCACATCCACGATCAAAAACTTTGTGATGCAAATGAGAAAAGGTAACCGTGAAAAAGGCTATTAGTAAATGAACAAGTTTGAAACGTAATATTGTACAGCTTCTGGTCATTGTAACGTTTCCGATTGTTCGTCCTCAGCTATAAGTTGATTGATGTTTTAAGGTAAACTCGCTTCATACGATTTAAGTACAAAACAAATGCTCTGCAGTGATTGCACCTTTATCAGTTGCTAGTAGTCAGTCCTAACCTATAGAAATATTTCCATTGGTTACCATGACAATGTGTACAGCAAATCAATTCGTTCACATATGTTCTTCAGCTAGCATTCTACGTTCCTCAGTAATTCATTATTTTCCTGGAAATGTTTTTCTACCTTCCTTGATGACCTACAGGCCAAGGCATTGTGTAAAATTTTAAGGTGATAACGGTTTGACATCTGAATAGCAGTTTCCAATTGAACTTAAAAAAGCAAGCAAAGAAGTTGCAGCGCAAAGGATCACACGTCTTTGTACACGGAAATCTGAAATAATGGTTTTCGTAAAACCAGTTACAAACGCCAAAGTGACTTTTTGTTTGCTTTTCCTGTTAACTCTCGCTTTGTTGTTTTACTACGGAAACTGGAAAATGGCATCAAACGGATCAGCGTCAAGTAATTATTTAGGTAAGAAAAGTTTATTCTTCAAAGTCGTCTGGGTACTTGATGTGTTTTTGTCAGCTAACGATAACGAGTGGCGGTCCACCGAACGTGAAAGACCGGAAAAGCTTTTCTTCATTCAGATGTATTAATACGGTTGAACACTCGTTTTATATTACCTTTTCTTTTCGGGTGCAATAGGCCAATATAATTTCTCTTTACATTCCAGTGTCAAAACAGTATACCATGTAACGTTTAACCCACTTACTCCCAAACTTTTCCCGGCCATTTTAAGCAAAGACGCTGTAATTTTGGCTCTTGTCTGCTTAAATCCAGGTCCATACGTCTGTAACTTCCTCTACAGCATGGAGACTAAACTTTTCTTCCCTTTCTGAGGCTCTTTCTCTCTGAGGCAAATTTGATTTCGGGGATGCGCACAATTCAAAAATTTAGAAATTGAAAAATACCGTATCAGGTCGTCTTTCCTGGTTTTAGCGCTCAGTTCCGTTGTTTTTGGTTCTAAGTTCGATGTTCTGTTTTTTCGTTTGTAGGCCATTTGATAATCTTTCCTTGGATTAGAAAAGATTTCACCTAAACTTTCAGGAAAGTGGAAATTTTGAACTAGAGGTGTCACCCAGTGCCAAGGCCAAGTTTTGCAGCAAGTTCACAAGTTTTCCTTTTTTGTGTAACTCTGGTCTATTTTAAGTGAGCGCTTCAGTTTAGGCACTTTTTGTAAGACGTGTGTCAGGTGCGTCAACTGGTTATCAAAGAGATCTGCTGTCACTCAAAGTGATGACGTCACAAACTGAACAAGGACCATGGCCCTTTACGCGCGGTTTTGGGAGGCAAGGGAGTCAATGGGTTAAAAATGTAAAATTCAAAAGATAGCTACTGAGATGTGCTTCGAAAGTTTTACAAATTAGAAGCAGGTCTAAGTAAATCCATGCATTGATATTTCAATTCCCACCAGCGCTATTTTTCTAAATTTCTTCCTCAGCGTGCGCGCTCCATGCATGCGTGCGCAGTAAGGATGCGGGATGCACGTTTATCAGCTTTCATTTGAATGGTCATAATTTAGGGCTTCATCCACAAATTTAAATCTTACAGTATAATTAGCAACAACAGGGAGTACTAATTAATAACAGACTTTCGTCCACAACGTCAAAAGTAACGGACCGTGAATAAACGCGGGATTTTTCTCACCATTGTTTTGTCTAGCTTTCGATGAACTTTACAATTGAACTAACACCAGCGGTCAATTCTTCTCCAGCAACTAGGAGTTTGTGTTACGGTCGCGGGTCCATTAGCAATAAGTAGCTCCCAAGAATCTATTTCTTGTTCACTCAGGGTGACCATTTTAGAGATAATGACAAAGATTTCCTGCGCAGCGTTTTATGGTAATGTAAAGAGAAAGTGTAAGTTAGCGCTGAAATGATAAATATCCGACGTTTCGGCAACACTCCCTTCATCAGCGTCTGAAAACATTACAATTTATACATGACCATTATAAAGACTGAGACTCGTGATTGTTTGTTACAGATGCCGTAGAAAGGCAGAACGCCAGGAAAAACATCATGAAAGAATACTGCCTCACACATTCATAGGAGGCGAAACCAGCAAGCACACGGAACAGTTTGGGTTTTATTGTTGTTGATGATGAAAACAAGATCATTTATTGTACCATTCCTAAAGCCAGCACTACGACGTGGAAAACAGTTCTTTTAAACCTTCGTGGTCTCAAGAGAAACAAAGTATGTATATGAACAGTTTCTAAAGAAACTGTGGTGCTGCTTCGGTGGGCAAGTGAAACGCAAAACTTTGGATTATCACCTAAGTTGATAACGTAAATTGCCCACTGTAAAGAGATTGAAAGCCGAAGTTTCGAGCGTTACCTCTTTGTCATAGGGGCAAATCCCACAAAAATTCCAAATTCTATAAATCGAAAAAACTTGATCCTCTTGTCGCCAAGCAACATATAAAACTCCAACAAAAACGCTCCGTTGTACCAAAAAAACGCAATGCTAGACGATATTATTAACCTTAAGTAGACACCTTTTCTTTAAGGAAACTTTTAAAAATACGATTCAACTTGTTTCCCTACTGTGGATACAAAGTCAACTCAGTAGTATCTCAGTACATTTTCTGTTTCAAAGTGCAACGTGGACGCTCCCAGAAGATATTTGCCGCCAAATGCCGCCACTAAGTCAAAGCCGGGAATCTGAAAGCTTACACTTATTAGTCTTGGGTCTCTTGTCTGTCGTGATAGTTACCTAGCAAGGTAGGTAGGTAGGTAGGTAGGTAGGTAGGGAGGGAGGGAGGTAGGTAGGTAGGTAGGGAGGTAAGTAAGTAGGAAGGTAGGCAGGCAGGTAGGCAGGTAGGTAGGTAGGTAGGTAGGTAGGTAGAGAGGTAGGTAGGTAGGGAGGTAGGTAGGTAGGTAGGGAGGCAGGTAGGTAGGTAGGTAGGTAGTTAGGGAGGTAGGTAGGGAGGGAGGTAGGTAGGGAGGTAGGTAGGTAGGGAGGTAGGTAGGTAGGTAGGTAGGTAGGGAGGGAGGTAGGTAGGGAGGTAGGTAGGTAGGTAGGGAGGGAGGTAGGTAGGTAGGTAGAGAGGTAGGAAGGTAGGTAGGTAGGTAGGGAGGTAGGTAGGTAGGCAGGGAGGGAGGTAGGTAGGGAGGGAGGAAGGTAGGCAGGTAGGGAGGGAGGTAGGTAGGTAGGGAGGTAGGCAGGTAGGGAGGGAGGTAGGGAGGGAGGGAGGGAGATAGGGAAGGAGGGAGGTAGGTAGGGAGGTAGGCAGGTAGGGAGGGAGGTAGGTAGGGAGGGAGGGAGGTAGGGAGGGAGGGAGGGAGGTAGGGAGGTAGGCAGGTAGGTAGGTAGGTAGGTAGGTAGGAAGGTAGGTAGGTAGGTAGGTAGATAGGTAGGTAGGTAGGGAGGGAGGTAGGTAGGTAGGTAGGCTGCTTTACCTATTGTTCAATTAATAGTATGGTAATGGTAATGGTATAGTAATTAATTTCTTAGTTAATTGTGAAATCAATAACTTAAGGTGGCTCCCTAGAGTTTTATGATCGCGCGCAGCCTGGGCACTAGAATGGCGCGAGCTTTTAAATTCGTGCGACGTCCACGCAAAAAATGGAAAATAAAACAAAACATGGCTTCCCTGTTTAGAAACATTGCCCAAAAAAACTTAAACTGTCTTGAAGCCGCTAATGTAAGGAGTTTGCTTAGCACAGGGCACAGATTTGTGAAAAGAGAAAATGTTACACGAGTTACGAGTCATTTATCTGAAAGTGAACAAAGGAGACTAATGTCGCGCATGCGCACAATTCTATTTGAAATGCCTTGAATTTCATTCGAAACGCGGGAAGAGAGGAGATGGCGGCGGTCGTGCTGACAGCTTTGATTTCATTGAATGTTTATCCTGTGTTCTGGGGCAAAGGACGCCGTAAGAATGTATAGTTGTTGAATAACTTCCAAATTTAGGTCATCATCTCAGCTTTTCCGTCAAGATAATTCATCGTGAGGAAAATCGTAGCAAGGGATTGCAAATCTGAGAAATGAGACGAGTCAGAAGAGGCGACGGTGAATTGAAAACTCGTGATAAGCAGACGAAAGTTTTGCCTTCCTGTCTTTGTTTTTCATCATCTTAACAGACTTCAACGCAAGACCAAGTACTGTTTAACAATAAAGTAAGTTGAACGTGAATGGAAATGCGTAATGTTTGTCGCATTGAAGGATAATTTGTGCTTGAAAGGGACAGGAAGACAAATTCCTTGACAAGAGGAAGGTAAAAAGTGGCGTCCGCCTCGTAAACTACCTGTTTTGGGGTTGTGAATGATTTCTGACGTTAAAA
This sequence comes from Siderastrea radians, assembly GCA_964017195.1. Taxonomy (NCBI): domain Eukaryota; kingdom Metazoa; phylum Cnidaria; class Anthozoa; order Scleractinia; family Rhizangiidae; genus Siderastrea; species Siderastrea radians. The sequence goes on from OZ024899.1 coordinate 9,901,004, forward strand.
AAACGGAACATATAGCCGAGGCAAAAGTAAAAATCGATACGATCAAGGAATTATATGGTTTTTGCTGCTTAAGCGAAACTATTGTGCCCAGACGTAAGCAGTTAACAGCGCAACTGCAATAGAAAAGCTCAATTTTATTCCAAACAAATATTTTGCTTCAAGTATCCGAGACTTTTGTCGTGAGTTTTGGTACACGAAATCCCTTTTGCTGGTAACAGTTTATTAATTAAGGAAGCGACTTTTCAAGAAAAGATATTGATAAAAGTGGCAGGGCTCAACAGGGAGTCGTCAAGGTGTGTATCACTGTCAACGACATACGATGAAAATTACGCTACGGTCGCACCTCAGTCTACTTTGCTTCGTTAGCCATGAAACAGTAGGAAATATCGATTCTTATCAGGGGTTTTTTAATTGTATTGCCACGATTTGTAAAAAGGAAACCCAACAAGTTGACGCGCCAGCAGAAAACTGTGAAAAAAATAACTCGAATCTTGTCGCCAGATAGGTGTTGTTTGGGCTATATATCCTACAATAGGACTTGGTACAGCGATCGCTTTCAACCGAGAATAGAATAATAAGGTAAGAATAAGTTAGGCTAAACAGTGTTAACTTTAAAGTGGCAAGGCGTGCGGAAAGGAACGGGGAAAGTGAGGCTACAAGAACATCAAAATAAGTTCCGTGAGATGAAAGAAACAAGGACAAGAGCTGCAGCTGTTATCAATAAAAGCACGCGGAATGAGAAATTTAAACTTAAAGTGATCGGTGCTTCACCAAAAACCTACGAATTAGTTATAATACTGAAGAAAACTACCCAATTAGTGATGTTCTAGGAACTGTTTAAAGTTTATTAAGGAACAATACAAAGAAATTTCACCTCCATGTCTTTTAAACAGACCTATTCATAATGTGTCGAATTTGCTCTTTACATGTTAAGCTTAAAGTACATTGTGAGTTGTATTAATTTTAATGATTGTACACTGTGTTTAATACTAAACAAGATTCATATAGATACATTTCCAATTAGAAAAGTTTAATTCCAGACATAAAATGTACACATAGCATCTACTAAAAATAGAAAATAATGATCATGTTTGAAAAGAGCACACACAAATCTAGAAAGAACAAATAAATTATTTGTCCTACTCTTTACTTGACTTTTAAAAGGAACATATTAATTAAAAAGTTATTTGCCTTTAAAACCCAGCAAAATAACCAGTAACAGTTCTTTTGTGTTTAATTTACACTGTAAAATTTACCTGTGCTTGAAGTAATGAAACATTTGGTTCTCTTTTATTTAAAAAAAATACACATAACCTATCTAGAAGATCACTAAAATTGTAGAAAAGCCGCTCTTTCTTTTCTTACCTAAAATACTAATAACTATATTTGTAACATGAACTCTCAGTATGAAAAAGAATACATGCACATGATTTTGGTTTGTCTTTCTTGGGAATATGTCTGAATTCACACAAAGACCTACAACTCCAAGCTGGCTTGATAGCTCAGTTGGTAAGAGTGCTGCACTGCTATCATAAATAAATAAATAAATAAATAAACACTTTATTTCAGTAGGGTGCATAATTACAGTCAAACTGTGGTCTCCCTTATGGCCCTACGAAACGTCCAGGTCGAATTGGAATTTGGAAATGTTGGTTTTTATGGAGGGAGGAAAACCAGAGTACCCGGAGAAAACCCTCGGAGCAAGGACGAGAACCAACAACAAACTCAATCCACATAAATTATGACACCGGGACCGGGAATCGAACCCAGCCCACGCTGGTGGAAGGCGAGTCAGAGGTGGATCCAGGGGAGGGGTTGAGGGGGTTGCAACCCCCCCTTTGAGCAGCATTTTTTTTTTGTTATTTAGTTTAATTTCCCTCTTAAGGCGTTTTAGAGGGAAAAATCGGAAACTTTATTTTTTGGGGGGAGGGGCATGGCTCCGGACCCCTTAAGAGCTCGTGCCAGAGGCACGGGGGCCGTAACTGGCCTTTCACACCATTGGCGTTAAAGGTTACTACAATAGTGTACAACCCCCCCTTTCAGAAATTCCTGGATCCGCCCCTGTACTCGGCTCTCACCACTGCGCCATCCCTGCTCCCCCATTGGGTTTACATGTATATCCCAACCAAGGCTGTATTTTTTCAGACTTTTTTTGCAGTTGCCTAAGTTGCACACACAGCTGCCATGGTCTTCCATTTCGTTAAACTCCTAATCTGCTAAAATGAAAAGCTAGAGTATGTGGGACCAGTTAGGGACTCGTCAGGGGGAGGGCAATGAAATGTTATGGACCCAAAATCAACTTTGAGCCCTCAGAGGACTGGTTGTTTTGGATGACCATAAGACAAGGCAAGTTCCTTTATTTCCTTTAACAAACTTAGGAGGACAACAAGGACAAAGTTACAAGTTACAAGTTAAAGTTAAGAGTTGCCAAGTTTTATTTGCCATTTCTAACCACTTGCAATGTATTTTGTGGAGTCAGCTTCTTGAAAACTTACTGACAAGACAACAACTATGTGAAAATCCTTTGGTTCACAAACGTTTTCTAAGAATATAAATCAACAGCCCAAACATAAGCTCATGAACTTATTATATTCAAGGTTACTGGGTGTTGGTCTTCTTTAAAATCTCCTCCTGAAAGAAAAGGTTTCAAGACTGGTAAGACTGATGGAAAACTATGATTGGTGCTAACTGTGTACATAACCTAAGGCTTCCTGTTGCCATTAAAATTAGACTCCTTTATTTAAAATTTTAAAGGGTAGCTCTTTCAGAAGTCAAGGCATTTACTATCAATAGGAGCCCTTATAGTGTTAAAGCATAATTATGCATCGTAATTGTCCAATCAGGATAAAGCAAGACTTTCCTGGGATAAAGCTATTAATATTAATCGATTCATAAGTGAGGTGCGAAGTAACGGTCGAGTTGCTTTTTGATGCTTCATGTTGTGTGTGAACGTGTGAATTAAGATACTGATTTTTAGATGCTCGCAGACCAGTTCATTTAGAACTAATACCAGGATTCTACTGCCCTGAATAAAATTATATAACATAACCACCTTTCTGTCAAAAAAAATAAACTAAGGTAGTTTTAGATTATGCAAGGCAAAAATTGACGGGAAAAACACTTTACTGGTGACAAACACAAATGAAATCATACAAAACTGAGTTAATTCCAACAAGGAATCCTTTGGTGTAAATAAGGCAACAAGAGGCCCATTGGCTAATGAGACTAGACTCTTGCTTTACAGATTTTAACGGCCAAAAAGTCAATGTTTGTACACATCAAATGTTCTCTTTATGTCCTTAAAATTCTTCAAGAACAGTCCATCGGATGACTACAGAATGAAAAACTTCTAAATGAAGATCAAACGGAAAACCGAGCGGGGTCCTTGTAAATTTTATTATCTGAAAGTGTGAACTGAAATGATATTGTACAAGTTTATTTTGATGTTATTTTAGCTGAGATAATTCCCGTTTGCCTGCATTGTTAATCAACTAGTGATTAACTGCAGGTCTTCTAAAGTAGTTTCATGTTTTTTTGCACCTCTTTGACTCTGAGATTACTTGACCGCTGAGTGACCGCCACGGCCCCTTCAAACAAGGAAAGTTCACTGATCGATTGATGTGTAGCAAAAGCTAACAAAAACTTGCAAGCGAACACTAATTTTTAAAATTGTGAGTAGGATAGCTTACCTGCTTCGGTAAAAACGGCAGCTGTAAGACTTCGAATATCTCTGTCCTCTCAGTCTTTGAATCCCTCCTGATTTTATTATGACATCTAATCTTGTCTCCCTCACTTCATAGAACCATATATTTTCTTGCGGTGTGAAGGAAAAATTTTCCTGCTCACAAATGCAAAAGCCCGTGCTAAACACTCGTTTTCCGCTTTAAAATACCTTAAACCAATTTCTTTACGCCACCGAGAAGTTAGAAAAGCGCCTGGAATTGCCATATGTACCAAAAAGGTTAAGAATAAGTGATCAAGCAATGAAAACTACGTCTTTTACTCAGGCCGCCATCTTTGTTTATTTCACTGGCGCGCACGTTTCAGGAATCTGGGTACTAGGAAAATGATTAACCAATCAGACAAAAGTCTCCTTTGTTCTGAAAGTGTCGATCCTCATAAGCGTGAATCTCATCGTAAACAAAGCAGGTACTCTCTGTACAGCTTGTTTGCAGTCTTGGGTATAGCTGCGGCTAGCTCCAACGATGCGGAAGAAAACGATTCTCCGCCCACATCATCCGTCAGTGAGAGCCTCTCCGCTCCTTCCTTCCCGCCCTCGCTCCACGAGGTTTGCTGACTCTCTCGCATTGTTTAAAGCACTGGTCAGAAAAAAAGTTTCCTATTTGCAGAATTCCGATGGTACCTTTCCAAAGACCAACTAATCATCCTTGTACAGTTTCTTGTTTCAAACATCCTTCGAAGTCCACGATGCATTAGAAGATGTTCTCGCGCTACGAAAAATAATTTTTGAGTCACGGCTTGAAGTTTCGACGAAAACAATAATCGAGAACTCGGGTCTTGTAACAGCAAGCCATGCAGCTGAGGACGTGATGTATTTAGATCGCCGTCATCTTTTAATGCAGTCGTTCAAAAGTAATCTCCACCATCCACAATACCTAAAGAAGAACATGGTTGAAAAAATATCCGGAAGTGGACTGGCATTTGAAGATCTGAAAACAGTGTACAGTAAGTTTGGAAAAGAAGGACTTATTGCGATCCTCTCAAAACTACCATCCTCATCCACATCGCCATCACCACGAGTAACGAATTTTGGCTACAGTAGTCAAGTACTTCGAAGAAAACATCCAGCATTAGGTAAGGAACTGAATCTTTCATCCTTTCCTTTTAAAACTGGCGAGATACTACGGCAATAATACGCCCTCCGTACGTCGAAAATGGCTTTCGTATTTCCAAGAAATCCACATGTTTTCGATAGCTTTGCGTATGCGGGCGTGATGGCTCGCGTGAACAGCGCGTAAACCTGAGAACCGCGCGTGTTTTCCTGATTTTTGTGACGTCAGCGCAGCAAAAATATGTAAAATTAACGGTGCATTTTCACGCGTTTCCTTCGGTAAATTTTTTTGAAAATTGGCTCATTTCTAAAAAGATGCAGTACCTATCAAATGTCCTCTTTTTGTTGAAATTTGTCAGAGCTAACTGCCCTTATTGAGAAAAATAACAAATTACGGAATACTGACAAAACCGTCTGAACGACCCCATGTTTTTTCCACTTCAAAATATCCGGCAATATCGCTTACATAATGTGGCAAAAATTGAAAACGTTTCACCGAAGAAAAGGAAAAATATTAAGGATTAATGACCAAAAATAACAAAATAATTGCCTGTTAATAGATGCGATGTTGCCATGGCAACGGCCGTAATCCAAAAAAATACGCCCGATAAATAAACCTTATTACGTTGGTACCCATACCGGTGAATCTCTATAACAAAAGCTAAAAGGCAAAATAACTAGGGTTTCTTTTATAAACCACCCTAGCTAGGAGGAGATATTAGTAAATACTCTAGCGAGCCACCTTAAGGGCCCATTACAGTATCTTTTGAGGCCGTTGCTAGGCAAAAATGAGTTTGCTGTAACTCAACACATGTATGCTTTCATTGGACCAAATTTGGACAGCATTCATTGAGGGCAAATATGGTTCAGTTTATGACGTCATCGGACCACGCCCAATATCATGTGATCAGAAACAGAAAAATGCGTTTTTACTTAAAGACTTCCCTTTTCGTCCATAATTTCTTGTACCATACCATTTCATAAGCCGTCTTAAAGAAATTTGAAAAATGAAAAATGTGCTTCTTTACCACTCTTTTGGGTATAATTTTTTGTTTTCTGTTTTTTCGCAAAAAGGATGCTTAAATTTCGAGAATAAAAGATGTTTTTTTGGATTCTTTTAAAATGCAGCAGCTACGTTTACTTCTCGACGAGAAAAGTACATTTTTCGTGGCACCGGAAGTGACGCTCGTTTTTTCAATGGCCAGGTGCCTAAGCGTTAAATGGCTAGGTAGCTAAGGCGATAATTTTCCCATTCTTGGCATAGTGGACAGTAGCTCAGCTGTTGTTGGAATAATGGCCGCGAGTCAGATAAAAGCCGTCGAACTGGATGTGTAATGATGATTGGTTTTCCCGTTGGATTGCTTCAGTTCTCGCTTCTTTCACGCTCCAGTCGGCGATCTGTTTTACGAACGGCGCAAGCCATTCAACAATGTGGATCCACTGAGTCGAACTGACGTGGTCAAGACTGAGAGACCCGAGAATTTTATGATAAGCTTAATCTTTGAAATACTGCCCACTGACAAGGAATGAAAGAGCAACGAAATTACGTATTGCAGACCTTGGACGCCGGTTGTGGCTTTCACGACAGAGGTATCACTCTTCAAACTGAATTTTTCTTCACATCGACTACACTCGAAGTCGAACTCTTCAACTTTGTTTTGTTTTACCGAGCAAAATTCATATTTCTCCTTTCCACAGTCACAGTCTTTTAGATCGCTTAAATTACTTTTCGCTTATTTCTCAAGTGAGGTTGAGGTTATTAGCAGACGTTGCCCATCAGATGTATCGAGCTCACCATTATTTGTCAGGTTTTCTATCGTGTGCTTTCATAATAGCATTATCAATGTGGGCATGAAATTCGCGCGATAGAGCTGCTTTCAAGGACAATTTACAAGCTTCTTTTCTTGCTGTATGCTGCTCCACGCTGTCTTGCAACAGTGGCTGCAAGTCAATGGCCTCGAGAGCTTCGTTTATTGAAGAGCTGTCTAAACACTAGAGTTGCTCAGGTTCGGAAGGACATTTCACAGGTTCGCACATCGATCACAGATTTCTCGCAAGCGACGTCACGTCAGGTAGTTTGGGAGCAGTCGAAGTCACCGCTGCGGACAGCAGGGATATCTTTATGGGTTCGGGATGATGGCACAATACTTATTTCGATTTGCCACCGCATCATTGACATTTCTATTCCCGACCTGACACAAAATCCTTGAATGTCGGCTTTTCGCGATCTGCATTTCCCCATCGACTTGAAGCCATCGCTGCGCTTTCTGTTTCATGACGAGCTTCCAGCCGCCCAAAACCTATTATGCAAATTAGCTGAGGGCACATTGAATGTGCCCTCAGCTAATTTGCATAAGTAACTTTATGCCATGGTTTGACACCTTGTAGCTTCATGAAGATGGGATGAGGTGTTATTTCAATTAGTTGTGTGCTGTAAAAGATGACAATGCTGAGTGATGTTTATTACAATTCATTGCGGAAAAAAATAATTTGGCTTCTCAGTCACTTTGTTTAGTAGCCTGCGTAGCTGGCGGTATTTTTCCTTGCGAAGGCAAAAACGAGCGCGAACAATATCGCATCCTACGCTTACTAATTTAATAGGCTAAGCTGGTAATAATGATTACGACAGAACCATGATGTCGAAAAACATTTATTTTAATTTTTCGGGGTATTATTTGCCTTGCTCCAGCACCAAACACTACAAGCTAAGGCTTAGGCGAGATGACACAATACATCGCCTATTTAAGCCAGTTGTTATCGCTCGATCGCTTTTGATTGCTGCAACGACAGAATAAGCCAAAGTGCGATGTTATACATTCCGCTTCCAGGTATCTGCTACCCAGGGAAGACAGAATAAGTTAAAGCGCAATGTTAGACAATCCGCTTCCAGGTATCTGCTACCCAAGGAAGACAGAATAAGCTAAAACGTTAGATAACATTCCGCTTCCAGGTATCTGCTACCCAAGGAAGACAGAATAAGCTAAAGCGCAATGTTAGACATTCCGCTTCCAGGTATCTGCTACCCACAACACAACAACAACAACACACTTTATTTGCTTTCCCAATTACAAATGGTATTGCAAAAGTATAGGAAAATAATGATAATAATAATACGAATTACATCTAAAGATATGTAAGGGTAAGTAATAGGATCAACTAATTGACGATTGTTGCGATTGTCGATTCATTTCTTAGTGCAAAAGCTTCATAAATGAAGTAACCTAATTTTTTACAGAGAAAGGCATCTATATTATTAAAGAGAAATATAATTTTTTGATTGGCATCTGAAGAACTAAAATCAGAATAATTTCTAACAATGTAGTCTATTAGAGATTTTCTAATTGTATTATATCTACTACAATTAAGTACAAAATGTTCTTCGTTTTCAACTTCATTTGAGCTGCAGTTTTGACAGATTCTCAGATGCTCAGGAAGTTTAGGATAAGAATGTCTACCAGTTTCAATTCGTAGGTTATGGTTGCCTACTCTAAGTTTTGCTACTGCCCGACGATGTTTAAGATTTGTAATTAGTTCTAGTGAGTTAGAGGGAGTAATATCTGTTTTAAAAGTAGAGTAAAATTTCAGTTTTTTGTTACATCTAATCAATTCATGTTGATGCTTTTCTAAACCAGTTTTAAAGTTTTCGATTATTTTGGATTGACACTTTTTAGTTTTTAATCTATCTCCTTTTGTATCAATCATAGTTTGAAGATCAGTAGAGAAATCGGTACCATATTGTTTAAGTATATCATAGATGGAGAACATAAAGCATTTTTTTCCAGAGTCTGCCAGTTGAGTTGAAATTTGAAGGCATTGTCTGGCAACGCTTGAATTCGGAAGGTTTAGTAAGTGAAGCCAAAACTTGAGTGTATTAGAGAAAATAGTTAGTTTGAGAGGGAGTCTTCCGGTTTCATTTCTTGCTGCGACATTCGATGCTCTTCTATTAAGGCAAAGATAAGATTTGTAAAATTGCGAGTGAAAGCGTTCGATAGGATCTTTCTCCCATTTGTTAAGATTGAGGCTATCATATGCCCCCCATATTTCTGAACCATATAAAAGAACGGGTAGAAAGACAGCATTAAATAAGAAATTACATTTGGATATAGAGAGTTTGTTGAATTCAATATACCTTTTGAATGCAAATACTGAACGTCTAGATTTTTCGACTAAACTCTTTTTTGAGGAGGTGAAACTCCCATTCGAGCTAAATATTGTTCCCAGGTAGGTGTAATCTGAGGTATTAATAATTTGGTTTCCATTTAAAAAGAAAGAATATTTTTCCCGGGTGCTTTTACGGTTCTGCTTTTGAAAAATTAAAACTTTTGTTTTCCAAAGATTTATTTTCAACAGCCATTTTTGTACGTAATTTTGGAGTGTGTCGATTTGCTTTTGAAGACCTGAAGCACTTTGAGATATAAGGACTAGATCATCCGCATAAAATAAACAATTAAGTGGATCCCCATTTGGTAGGGTAATTGCGTCTGTATCACGAGAGTTATCTAGAGTAAAAGGAAAGTCGTTTAAATATAGATTGAATAGTAGAGGAGACAGAATACATTCTTGTCTTACACCCCTGTTGTAATTAAAGAATTGGGTCCTACGATTTCCGCACTTTATGGCGCATTTGGATCTAGAGTACATGTCTGAAATCAGTTGATAAAAGTGTCCACCTAGTTTATAGGTAATCAGCTTTGAAAGTAAACCATCATGCCATATAGAGTCAAAAGCTTTTTGAAAATCAACAAAACAGCAAAATAATTTTCCCTTATTTGCATTAGTTACATATTTGTCAATAAGAGTTCGTAAAGAGAAAATGTGATCCGATAACCGAAATCCCTCTATGAAACCAATTTGTGAGGGATGTAATAGATTTTTGTTTTTGGTGAGATTTTGTAGTCTATTATTTAAAAGGGCTGTAAAAAGTTTTCCAAGGCAACTAGTCACGCAGATGCCCCTGTAATTAGTTGGATTTGACTTTTCCCCTGATTTAAAGATAGGTGTAATCAGTCCCAGGGACCAACAATCAGGAAACATTCCTGCATCAAGAATAAGATTAAAGAGTCTTTTCAGTGAGGTCATCAATAGGTGACCGCCACTTTTTAACATTTCATTTCGTATTCGGTCTGTACCAGCCGCCTTCTTGTTCTTTAGTTTTTTAATGCCGTTTCTTATTTCACTCTCCGTAAAAGGATTGTCAAGTTCATTATAATGCAATAGAGACTGTTGTTTACGTTTTAGTTCTTCTATAACAGTCTCTTGTGTTTTGGAAAAGGTTTCTTCACTTGGAGCAGAGAGTAGTTGTTGAAAGTGTGTTAACAGTTCATCCACAGGGACATTTGAATCAGCTGTATTGGAAGCCGATTTTGACATGGTTTTTAAAGTGGACCAAAATTGTGTGGGGTCATTTGTTTTGACGAGTTCTTGTATTTGAGTATCTTGGTATCTTTGCCTTTTATGTTGTAGCATGGATTTATATTGTCGTTTTACCGTTAAATATTCTTGTCTTGTCTCTTCATCATGAGGATACGTCTGCTTTTTGTTCGAAATACGTCTCAAACGTTTTCGTAAATTTTTGCAATCTTTATCAAACCAGACTTGTAATGGTTGTAATGATTTCTTTGCAGCAGCATCTTTTATCCTTGTAAATTTATCTACAGCCTTGTTAATGTCACCTATTTGAGTTAAATTTTCTTTTTCAAAAACAGAGATCATGTTTTGCACTTCAGTAGACTGTAGAGCTGAAATAAATTTTTCTTTAGAATCTGGATTCCATTTAAATTGTCTCGGTAGGTTGAAGAGAGTTTCCGTTGGTTTTGTGTTCTCCTTAAGCGTGAGGGAGTCCTTAACTTTTATCCAGGAAACTAACTGGCAATGGTCCGAAAATGGGGAGGGGTGACGAGCCACAAAATTCTGAAAGATGTTCATTGTCTCATGGTCTGTTATGATGTAGTCAACTGTGCTTATTCCTTGACTTCCGTGAAATGTTATTTTTCCAAGAAAGTCGCCCTTGCAACGGCCGTTCAGTATTCTTAAGTCTAATGATTTGCATATTTCGATTAGGGTTTTACCATGTTCATTTATGTGGCCATCAAAACTATTCCTGTTTGGTACTTGTCTTGGTAAGGGAAAATTGTCGTGTGGTATAAAATCATTAAGTCCTTCGACTATAAAATAATTTTCTGTTCCAGTACGGGCATTAAAATCACCCATTAGTACAATCGAATAATCGTTCTTTAGGTTATTAATATCTTTTTCGAGATTGGTGAAGATGTCTGGGTCGAAATAAGGTGAGTCTCTTGGTGGAATGTAGACCGAACAGAATAGTATGTCTTTGTCTGTTTGAAATAGGTTAGAAGCTATTCGACACCAAATGTAATTAGGGGTTTGTTTCAAAAGTTCGACATATGGTGTTAAAAAGTTTTTAACTGCAACTAAGATCCCCCCTGAGCATCTTCCAGGTCTTTTTGTGTTTCTTTTCATTGGAGGACTCATTGCTACAATTTTGAAATCAGGTACATCTATGTCGTCACATCCCCATACTTCAGATAAGCTGATAATGTGACACTCATTGATTTGGTTTAAGAAATTAGGATCATTCAATTTATATCCGAAAGCCGAGTTTTTTAAGCCACTGACGTTCCAGCAACTTAGCTTGCATATATTTTTCACAGGGGCGGGACCCTGCGAAAAACACATTATAGAGAATCTAACTAGCAATAAATGGCAAGAACTATAGCGTAAAAATGGGCAAAGTGCAAGAATAATCAAGGAAAGAAAACAAAAACGAGATTAATTAATTAATTAAATAAATTATAAATTATAGTTAAACGTTTTGTGTATCAAGCTTACTTAGGATTGACGAATCATCTCATAGAGTTTTATTAGCTGTGTTAGAGTGTCACTGTCCATATTTCCAGTTGGTGGCTTGACTACCTCCGCGTATGTTTTTGTGACTCTGGGTGGTAGGTGATTGAATGGTGGACCATTTGTTTCAGGAGTGAAAGGCTTGACATTTGGGGCCATCAGTAGCGGTGGAGGGTGACTGATTGGCGGCATCCGTGGTTTTGTGTTCAATTGGGGATTGGTACGCCTCGAGATCCGGTTGAAGACACAGTCCTTGAGGTTCGAGACCAGTAGTCCTATTTTGTGTTTTTTTAAGTGTTTTCTGTCGTGTAGCATTGTACTCGTAATGTTTTCGTTGTTAACAAAGTGGACATTTGGGTAGGATCGTAGGCGGCTTAATTGGCTGTTAAGTTGAGAACGAGTAGCGTCGAACTGGTCGTTGCGTACCAGAAGCGAAGAAATGATGATCTTGGTATGTAGGAATTTCTGTGCGGTCAGGTCGATCAAGGCCTGAAAGTTATCAAAACAGACCTCTGGGGGGGATTTCTCAAGGTCATTAGTTCCAGTGTGAATTATAAGTGATGAAGGACTTCCAAGGTTTTGGTTAGTAACAGATTCGATCACTGAAGAAATCGTCGGTGTAAAGATTTTTTTCATGTTTTTTCCCCGCGAGAATTTATCTTGTTGAATGAATTTTCCATTGGAGTCGATAAGAAGGACTACCCTTGCGAACTGAATTCCCAGAAAAGATGGAATTCCTAGGAATTCTTAAGAATTCCTAGGAATTCCAAACGATTCCAAGACATGCAAATTAGGAAAAACATAAAAGCTTGGAATTTCTGGGAATATATGGCAATGTGTTAAAACTGTACTTGGAATTATTAGAAATTCCTAGGAATTCCCAATAATACCAAAACTGATAATGAAAGGGCTTGGGAATGTCTGAGAATATATGGGAATGGCTAAATTAAATGGCTTGGGCTAATAAAAATGGTTGGGAATTTCTGAGAATAAATAGGAATGACTCAATTAAATATGAGAAATATTGGCAATTTACTTGGAATAGCAACTTTAAGTCTCTGACTTAAATACTTGACAGACTTCAAGTTGAGGATATTTCAGTAAAATGTCTTTGGAACTTCCAGGAAGTTATAAAAAGGACATTTAATGTATCACACAGTCAAACAAGTCTTAACTTGTTTTCTAAACATTGAGGTATTCCTGAACCTTTGAGGACGGGTCAGGCAAACAAAATTGAAAGGTACATACATGACTCAAAAATTAATAAATAAATAAATTCCTTATGTAAATTATGTGTTAGTTCACTTGTTGAATTGAGGACACCAACTGAATAAAGGATGAATACATACATGCACCAAAGCAGCAAAAGCATCTTATTATGCTACTATTTTCTGTTTACAAAAAAAGTATATCCTTAAAAATTGTCCATGACACAAGTAACTATAAAGTATCTTAAAAAAAAATATTGTTCATGACACAGCTTCAACCACACTCCATTGAAGTTAGGCAGTGTGCTAGGCATGGATTTGCAGAGTTCCCTTCGAGAAAGAACACTTTTTTCCACAATGTCCTCTTCCTTTGCCAGTTGAAATTTACCTCTGAAAATAAAGAATAAAATAAAAGTAAACGAGAAGTCATGAAATGATGCCTTCAAATAAACACTATTATCATACCACCGTACGACCTCACTCATGCAATTTTATTGAAAACATACTCAGGAGATGAGGTGTGTAGGGGCAGATACATGTAGGTTGGTGTGAGGTGGTCCAGAAGAGCTGTCCAGCTCCGCACACATTGTCACCTGATTACTATAGTGTGCACGCAAGTCTTCATTCATTTAGTATTTATCAAGACCTTTCCGTAACTTTCCAATCAAATTCAGCCTTAAAATGGTGGTATGATAAAATACTTCTTGACTACGCTGTAAGTTAGGTCAGGCCGGACAGCAAAATATTTGGATCTCGGTCATGGCGCATGGAACTACTCTGCCCGTATTCCATGCGCTAGAGCCAAATACTTTCCCATCCAGCCCTCCCACTCAGTCAATAAGTACATATTATTATTAGGAGACAATTACACAACAACGACTTTTAAGAGCGCATCACGTAATTGATGACAGGACTTGTGATTATTTCACTCTAATAACTTCACTTTCTTGTGGATTTCATGTTAGTAAAGAAAATGAATACAACAGTAGGTAATGTCGAGGAAGGGATTTAAGAACCCCCAGCTACTTATTTACAAGTGCATCAATGTTTTGAATATGAACAAAAGAGACCACTCTTATTCAATGAGATACAAATGGGGTCAGATATTCTTAATTTTTTGCTTGTCGACCACAGGGTCAGCTGTACCCAATCTTTTGACTGAGTAACAGTTTGATTAATATTAGTGTTTGTGCTGCTGCACTGTATACAAAGCGAGCTGTTGTAAAGATCGTTTCTGAACTGGATGCAGAACGAGAGTGCTCCTTGATGATATAAAGCTGTATAAACTCGAGCATACAAATAATTCTTTTATTCAACCTATTCAATGGCAAGAAAAGTCGATATCTCCGAATTATATTCTATATTCCTCTAAAAGTCTAACTCATTATTAAAATTTGAATATGTTTCAAATGAAGCTCCCTTTTTTTCACAGGATGTTTATGTGTGGGCGCCATACTCGGCTTTTCTGTCGACACAACATGGGCCATTCCATTTAATGTCTGCCACTCCCCCCCCCCCCCCCCCCCCACTCCCATTGAGGTACAGGGAAATCCTAAAGGGAAGGGAGGGGGTTTCAAAAGTCATTTATGAAGGAGTAGCTATGTCGGTTCCTTTGATCTCTCAAAAACATCTCCCTTTTTTAGTGGGGGTGCATACATGAAATGGAATGGCCCAATGGCGTCCAACTGCATAAGACATAGTTTAGAATCTGTTCAAGAAATTAAAGATTAATACTGTACCTTTATGTAAGAGAAGGTAGCTCTGCATCGAATACTACAACTCTTCAACCACTGGAATAAAAATACTATCCATGTTTTCCTTTCTGGCGTACATAAACGACACGGCGATAGCCACCAAATACAAACAATCCGAACACTCCAGGAAAGAATCACTGGTCACTGGTTACGCGCGCCTGCAATTTTCAAGCGTGCGGTTGTAAGTCACATGACCTCTTGAAAGCGGCCCGGTCGCATGGCTGTCTTACCGGTGAGGCGGCCATTTTCAAATTACGTTGATCAATATGTCAAGAGTTGCAAGTTTATCATACGCGAAAATGGTTTATTACACTATTCTTTTGGACTACTTTCGCTTACGATAAGTGAGGCTCAACCCAAATTGCTTCAGTGGAAGTTGATAGTAAAGATGGTGGATAATTGTTCGATTCAAGATGGTTGTAAACGGACTAACCGATTTCAAGGTGAGTAACTTACATTTTATTTTCTATCGAGGGCTTAAACAAATTAGTTCCCTTCTTTGCGACATTCTGCCAAATGAGTGTAACAAGCCTTAATACAGTGTGTAAAGCGTGCAATTCTTCAAGGAACAGAAATCAAAAGGGCCGTTGTTCAGTAAAATTGCCCCCAGGGTGGACAGTGTTATGCACCTATCAATGGTTTGCCCCAGGATGGGGGGGGCGGGCAACCCCAGGGGAATTTGAAATTTTTTGGAATCCAGAGTTGAATTCCCCACCCCTGGGCACCTAGTGAATGTCAAATTTCACATATCTCCTCTTAAATTTCTAACCCAGCAGACCATTTTAGATGTCATAATCCCTACCCTGGGAGAACTTACGATGTCAAATTCCCGTGGGTTGCCCGCCCCCCCCATCCTGGGGCAAACCATTGATAGGTGCATTAATTCTCACGGCTATCGTTACTTTTAGGGGACTCGCGCTACATAGAAAAAAAACCAGTGAAAAACTGTTTGAATGCACGCGCAAAAATGACGAGTGACAAATTTGCCGAGCGTTTATTAGCGAGAAAAACAAATGAAAACAAAACGAAAAACGGTTTAACACTCATCTACAGTATTTAGGGTTAAGCACTGATCGATAGTGATTAGGCCTAAGAACTCATCTATACTTCTGTTTAGGGTTAAGCACTGATTCTACGACAGTTAGCTTTGTTATTGTTGAATTTAGTTATTTCTAAACTTTGTACAATTAATTGAATTCGTCATTTTTGCGAGTGAATTAAATTCGTCATTTTTGCGCGTGCATTCAGACAATTTTTTCTCTATACAGCGCGAGTCCCCTAAAAGTAACGAAAAGCCATTCTCACTGGTTAAAAGTAATAACGAATTCAAAACCATGTGTTAGTAGAGTGACTAACGCTTTTCATAATAAGTTTAGTTGAAGGTAATTTCATGTTGCCTACACGCTAAGCAACAATTCAGTTTCTCTCAGATATGTGAGCACATTAAATTGAATGCATTAAAAGCCTACATCTGTAAATTGTTCTTCAATGACCAGTCAAAGGTGATTGAACTTGAAATGAACATACATTTGCCAATTTAAAAGGAGTGAGTTCTTAAACGTTTTGTGTGATTTAAATATATTATTGATTTTTTAAATCAAAGATACTGATATGTAACAACATGATTTCATAAAATTAGAATGAGACCTAGAATAATAGCAACTTCAGGTCTTTCCCATTTGCATTTGACAATGCTCCAGTGGCTTAAGGTGGAATTTTGTGCATTTCTAAAAGTTTCCTTTTTAAGGGGTTTGCATATGGAAGATTTTCATTGCAATCAACAATTTTAACAATTTTAAGTGGTTACCAGATTCATGGGTTTGTTCCAAGCATTTGTGAATGTCCAGTGTGTGCCTAGATACATGTACTGAGCAATAATTTATCATGTGGGCATATAAAACCCCAAAACGTGAAACTCACATTGTCAAGAGGGTTAAAGACACATGTTTGATTGAAGCAGAGTTCAGCCATCTATTACACGTTGCATAGCTTTAAAAATGTTAAAACTTCAATTTCTTGACGAAAGGGGTCTTTGGATCACACTCCATGATGCGAAACACAACACCCTGCGACAGAATTAAACACAATATTAAGCCGGACCGGGCATTACAAACATCAGGAAAGAAACTCATCATGTTGCAGATTATAGTAATTTAGATTCTTTAATAATTGTTTGTGACAAATTCAAATATGAGAGGCTGAAAAACCTATCGAGTTCTTAAATGAGGTAAATTCAACGTACCTTACATGTCGCTTAACAGACAATCCGAGGTCATATTTAACTGAACTCCATCATATAGTGATCTGAGAAAGATTGATGTGACCTCAAGATCAAAGTCTTGGAAATGCGACATTATTTTAAGTTGTAATGCTCAATTCAGTCACCATTTGAAAATCCTCCAAACTAAACCCACTACAAAAATGCAAGAAGCAGCATTGGTCGAAAGACTGAGATACACACATGTATATAAAGTGCAGTGGACAAAGATGTGAAGTACATGTGTGTACAGTGTAGGAGTCGTGCAGGCCTTCCAACCCCATTTTATAACTGAAAAATTCACATAGTCTTTGGGTAGGGTGTGATGAAGAATTCTTGTTACCAATTTGGCAACTAATTTTCAGGATTTGGTTGACAATGCAGAAAGTTTAGGCACATTGGCAACTTTATTAGGCGCAATTTCGTGCCCTGTGTAAAGTGTGTTGAACTGACTCTACAGTCTGTAGTTAGCCTGCGAGCAGGCACACTTAGTGTGCTATTCACACGAGTATCTTGGCGGCAGAAGTCGGTGAGCAAAGCGAGCCAGCGAGAAGAATGGGGCGAGGAAAAGTGAGCCTGCACGAAAGCCGTTGAATTTTGAATTCCGCCCCTGTGAGGTGACAAGACTTAACTGTCAAGGTATCAATTATCTAACCAATCAGCAAGCGAAGCAAAATTTAAACAAATGCCACAGCAGATTTTCACACTCGAGAGGATCGAGTTCTTTATGAGTGTGCCAGAATAGTATAAAAGAAAATTATAAACACAGTTGACAATTTTTGCCGCATTTAAATTAGACTTGCCGCAAGTCGACCTCACGAGTTTCAGAGCACAAAAGCCGTAAAGTGAGTGGAGCAAGCTTTTTAGGCTGTGAAGCGGTGGAGCGACGAAGTCCTGCAACATATAAAATGGGACAAAGGACTTTTTTGAAAGTGTACATTTTAAAAATGTGTTCTATTCGAAATCAGTATACACTGTAGAAGTTAAAAATATCAAACTCCAGGGATATGAAACTTGCAATAACAAAGAGTATCGAGCTGCTACCTCAGAAGACTAATCACCCTTACATTATGCGTTGCAAACATCTGTAACCAGGAACAAGCGATACCATCTTCCCACAATGACAAATAACCGAACTCAGTGTAACAATGACTGCAAGATAATGCCCACTGCATGGTCAAAAAAAGATGTTACATTTCCTGTTATTAGAGAGATCCCAAGAAGATAGGCTTGAAAACCACCATGCACTAAAACCAGTGTGGCTGATATTCCAAAAAATTACACAAAACTGCAATCGCTAACCAGACGCAACCAGCTGAGTCACGTTAAGAAATTGAATCGATTGAAAAACTGACAGACTGTGAACAGTTGTCCTATTTTCCTTCTCGCTAAAATTAGAATAAGAAAGATACTGCTCGCAGTCTAAGAAACCGGTAAGGTGACAACCAGTAACACCACTTTGCTTGTTATTTGTCACAATAATTAAGTCTGTTATCATGTGTCATTTCAAACCAATCAGAATGCTGCGTTCATGGACGAATGCAGAGAATTCCAAATTCAGTGGCTTTTCTGCGGGCTCACTTTTCCTCGCACCATTCTCGCCGGCCCGCTTTGCTTGCCAACTTCCGCCGCCAACATACTTGCACGAATAGCACACTAAGTGAGCCTGCTCGCAGGCTAGATTCTAGTTAGTTCTTTGCATGACTGGCATGAACCAAATATTAGTTAAACTTACTGAACATCTTTTGTATCACACTAATTTTTTTAAGGTCATTGCCCTGTATTGCATTGCGCATCCTTAATGCACACGATTTGTGGCGTCATTGGTGCGCGCTCAAA
The DNA here is from genome assembly GCA_964017195.1 of Siderastrea radians. NCBI lineage: Eukaryota > Metazoa > Cnidaria > Anthozoa > Scleractinia > Rhizangiidae > Siderastrea > Siderastrea radians. The sequence goes on from OZ024899.1 coordinate 9,919,718, forward strand.
GCGTGCGCATGTCTAGGGAATAATGGATTTCCTATGAGGCTAAGCTCACCAGGGAAAAGAAAGGTCATTTACTCTTAAACAAGCACGGTGACCTATCTTTTTTCCACTTATTTTTGACCTACCATTCATCCTCTTTTTGTTCAAAGAGTTAGAAAAAAAACACATGTTCAAAAAAAGGTTATTGCTAGAAACACATTACTCATGGAGATGAAATCACGACCTCGAGAACACGCACATGAGGAAGGTTTGAAGTCAATTTTGTCTGATGCTTCGAGCATCTGCCAGAAAACATCTAGTAAATTGTTCCTTGTTATCGGTATTTCACATCTAGTAGATTGTTTCAAGATTTGCATTAATTATGTGCTTCCTGTTCCTATGGAAAGTAGCATAAACTGATCAAATACACATGTGTTTGTCAGGAAAAATTGCCTGGAATTATGGGCTAACTTGAGACGATGATATCTCGTGAACGGACATGGGGACCTATTCTTTTTATTTTATATTTCAAAACATTGCACGATAGATAACAACTAGTGAAAGTTTGACAAAAACTATATGTTAAATTTTATTTCGGGGGAATGACCTTAATTCTTGTTTTGATTGATTGTTTTGATGGCTGACACTGTTAGTTACATACTAGAACTTAAATTTCAGTTAAAACTGAACCTCTGCATGCATACATGTATACATCTACATTGCTCCTTCAACAATCTCCTAGGATCTGCAAAGTACTGTACTACATGTACTGTGGTGTAGATAGAATTAGAGTATGGTTTACGTTCACCTTAGCTTAATATAAGTGCATGGTAAATAAATTTATTGTTTATGAGCCAAAGTTTTATTAATCAGAATATTTTTCTTCAGGGTCTACATATGTACACATTGTATGTACTCCCAGTTCTACAGCAAAACAGTTTGTTGATTCACATTGTACATGGCAAAGAAATGCATCACACTTGATCAGGTAAGTTACTCAAACATATACATTAGAATGCTCATTGTAACACTTCAATTTGTATTGCTTATATCTGTTTTCTTTAAACATACCGGTAGTACGTGTAACATGTAATTAGGCTTTGGGTCGCAGGCTTTTCTTCAGGGATTATGACAGAATTACGTACACAGAGTTTGGAGTTGTTGAACTTTTCCATGGATTCATGTCATATCAAGGCAATATCTCCTTGGTGATAACTGCTTGAATTAATAAGACATGAATACTTCATGTAGATTATAGTGGACTACATGTACATGTACATTGTGACTACAATATTGAACAGTCACTGAAACAAACACCATGTGCTAAATATTGTAAATAACTACAGAGATTGGTCATGCATTAACCAAAAATGATTATATTTTTTAAGATGGTGGAGTAACCAGGATGAAACATTAAAAATTTCAAAAATGTGCTCAACATGTTGTGTATAGCAAGCAGAACATTATTTTATGGTAAATAATCCCTTGACTTAAATCAAACCCCTGACCCTCTTCACTCCAGCTGAACTACATGATACATTTTACTAAATAAATTAAGCTGCAAGGAAACTGGTAGTGAGATAGATAATCTTACTAGGTTCATACTACATCATGTCCTGCATTTTGCTAGAAAGGGCAGTGTTGAGGGCATCCTGACTGTATGGTGACCTTGTAAGCAATGACCTACAATATAGCTCCTTCTAGACTCGTGTAAGCTTCATTCTGTACAATAAATGTGGTTAGAGCTCTTGATTGGTAAACGGGAACACCTCAGATTCAGCTTTTCTGGGGGTCTCATTCCATTTCAACACCTACATCTACACTCATAGGTCCAGGTGGATGGTAAAATACCATGTACACAGACCTCCTGCATTTGGTTGATACGCCAAACATTAAGCCTTAAGCCAAACATTTTCTTGTCGTACCTTCCCACTCATTCAATTAGAACATAATTATTAGTTTGAAAATTTTGAGAAACCATACATGAACATGTGAAAGCCATCACCATGTATTCACTAACTTACAGTGTTCTTTTATGGTGTATCAGAAAATTCTTCTCTGGTTAGTGGTTTTAAGGATTTGAAATGGTCTATCACTGTAATGCTAAAGCAATGTGAATGTCACTCAAGTGAGAGCTTAGCCTCAGATATCATTCTTATTGTGCCACTCAGGCTTCCACATCTTTGGAACACACTACTTGATTGTTTACTTTATTTTGTTTACTAATTGAACTGTAATTGTAAATGTTGTGGTTCAAATTTTTCTTTAGTTTGAAACTTTTCAAACCAGATTAATTTTTATTTTCCTTTGCCTTAGATTTTGGTAATGAATCTGAGACAAAGGGAAATAAAAATTATACTGGTTTGAAAATTTTTAAACCAAAGAAAAATTTGAACCACAAGCTGTACCTGTACATATGTACCTTATATTTTATTGAGAATTAACGCTGCAACCTATTAATAATGTTGAGTGTATGACAGGTCTAGGATTTATATAAAATTTCGATTTTTTTTTCCTAGGACCACATGTATAAGGCCATCAGAGGACCGAACTCAAAAGACTGCTAACAGCAAGTGAACTAAAGGCAGCCAAAACAGATAAGACCTATATGTAAAATCAGTGAAGGCGGTACTTGATGATTGTTGAATTGTATTTCCAATTTTGCCTCATAAACAAAAATATAAGGTACAAAATGATATTGAACTAATGTTATCATTTAACTCCTGTTGAAGATATGTTGAAAACAGACATTCTGAGGTAAACTGAATGTGCCCTTGTACCAAGAGCCCGGGAAAACTAGGGTTTTGCCCCGGTCCAAGCCTGGTTAAAAAACCAGACCCTCGATTTGTCTACTTTAAATATCAGCAACTGGCCTTTAAATTGAGGGATATTGCATCGTGTCCAACAGCTGTTTTTTTGTTACCATTTTGGGTCAAGTTTCTAATGTTTCCCCCACTTATTTAAGAAATTCCCATTTATTCCCACAAATTCCTGACCATATTCCTATTTTTTTCCACATATTCCCAAAAATTCCCAGTTATTCTTTAACATTCCTTGGAATTCCTAGGAATTTCTGAAAGTAACTGGGAATTCTGTTTTTGATTTTCTTTTAGTTGGAATTCCGAGGAATTCCTAGGAATTTCAAGACAGCACCATTTAAGCTTGGAATTCCTAAGAATTCTTAGGAATTCCAAGTCCAAATTTACCGTGAAAATTCACACCTCAGATTCTTAGGAATTCCTAGGAATTCTCAGGAATTCCTAAGAATTTTTTCCTAGGAATTCTTAGGATATTCTTAGGAATTCCTAGGAATTCTCAGAGTTATTTCGCAAGGGTATGTCATTGTTTTGAGAAGATTCGATGTGTTCTGGAGGATGGTTATTGTTGAGTTGTACTGGAGGATGGTTATTGTTGAGTTGCGGGTTGAGTTTGGGGGCAGAATCTTCATGATCTAACAGATGGGATTCTTGAATAGGATTGTGGACAGAATTTTCGGCATCCACAGGATGGTTTTCTTGATCAATTGTTAGTAGCACATTGAAGGGATTATTAGGCAATGAATTCTTTCCTGATGTTTCCGGTTGCTCAGCGGGTGTAGCGTCCCGTGCAGCGTTTACAAAAGTGGTGTTATTGGTTACAGCCTCTAAATTGTCCACTCGTTTGATAGTTCCTTTTTGAAGCTGTTTAATGTTTTGGATGTCGTTCTTGAGCTTGACGTTCTCAGCTAGAAGAGAGTCGTAGTTTGTTTCTAAATCTATAACACGTGCTGAGAGAAATTCGATCTTCACTTTGAATGTGTTTTCGAGTTGAGCTATTTTATCCGCCAAGACATCCATTTTGCCATTATACAGATCGTTTGTCGTAGAAACAGTGTTTTTTACTTCCGTAAAGTCTGTTTCAAGATCTGCAACAACAGATTTTAGTGCTGTCAAGGAGGCTTTACTTCTGGTGGAAAGACCTCTAACAGAGTCAACCGAATTCCTTCTCTTCCGGAGAAAACATGGCGTTGAAGGTGGAGTGTTACGCAATGATTTTGTTTTCAAGGTTTCATCGGCCTCATCTTCGGAGAGATTCTCTTCAAAACTAGGTTTCGTTTTCTTGTTGAATTTTGACAATTCGGAAGCTTCCTTTAAGTGTCGTAATGTGAGTTCATTTTCTGCAACGCGCTCGTGAAAATCTTCTTCTCCGTTTGTTGCTGCTTTGCCATGGTAAATGTCGAAGATTTGATCCATTCTTTCCTTTAGACGTGGAAACTCTTTTTCGTACCACAGCTCATAGGAGGATCCTTGGCACATTATGACGCCAGTTGTTAAATAAATAGTAATTGTGAAGAGTAGGGTGCGATGTTCGCCCGACTGTCCTGACTGATGGCTTACTTTCAGCTCGATATGTTCGAACGCTGTATCATCTTTGTTAACGTGATCGATCCACTTAATGTGAAAACTTTGGTTGCTGCTGGGTAGCTCATAGTAATGGTCTTGAAGGGCTTTGACCCAGAACAGAATTCTATCTTCCGAGGTCGTAAATGCAACACACCGTGCCGACGGCCTGTAATGACCTGGATCTATTTCTTCATGCTTGAGCTTTCTTTGTTTGCCACTTTTTGAACCAAACGGTTTGATTTTGTATTTACCTTGCACTTCGTCCATTTTTTGATAGTTCAACGCCTATGAAGAAGCACGCAGAACCTCAAAAATGAACGAACGTTTACAGAGCCATGCGGTATTGTCCGCACGACGCCATATTACACCACCCAATATTACACTATTATATAGGCAGGTACAAAACTCGGACCGGATCAACTCGGATCGCTTGATCCGGGTCGGATCAACTCGGATCAACTCGGATCAACCCGGATCGACCCGGATCAACCCAGATTGACTTAAATTATAATACAATAAAAGAAAAGGGATACTATTACGCATTTATCATGAAAATATAGCTGTCCTCGTTCTCCTGCGCCGTTTTGTCGAGCCGCCGACGAGCCGCCATTTGCTTTCGTAGTCCCAGGGCTTCGCGGACTACGAAACTAGTGTCCAGTCTCAAGTCGCGTTCTCGGGCACAATGGTCCCCAACGTATTATAGCATTGCTTATTTTTATGGCAGATGATGTTGCTCCAGACGAGATATTCAGTCCTTTAACTTCAAGCCATGCCAAGTGAACTTCAAAACTGCCAATTGAACATATTGCCGTAGTGGTAAATATTTATTTGGGCAAGTGTATGTGTTTGAAACTTGCGGTTCAAAAAAGAAAAATAAAAATAAAAGGGAAACCTTAGATCATTTTGGCCCGTTGACATTTAGACTCTCTCTTCAGCAGAGGCCTTTATCGCCATCATGTTACAAAAACTTGAAAGGCCAAACACGACTCCTATTGGTTAAGATCGATAAAACGTTGACCTTCAAAGCTTTGCTCTAACGAGCAGAAGGGCGGTACTCTGTTACAAACGGTAAAACTCTTTTGCTCGCTTTTTGTTTATTCTGTAGCGCCAACATTCTTTCGCTAAATTTAACTTTTGAGAGAGTCTTGTCTACGAGGTTATCCGGGTAACATCTGTCCCGTAATCTACGCTTGAATTGTGTAATGTTTTCTTTAAAAGTAGCTTTTGAGGAATTGGTTCTCAGAAGACGCAATGCTTCGCCTTTGATAAAGCCTTTCCTGACGCCTGGAGGGTGGCAGGATGTAAAGTGCGTGTATTGGAAAGTTTCTGTCAGTTTGAAGTGCGTGCGAACGTCGAGAATAGATTCTTCCTTAAATCTTTCGCCCTTGTATACGCATGTATCCAGGAAAGTTATTTCTGTATCTGAAATTTCAGCCGTGAATTTTATGGTCGGGTGATAGTTATTTGCTAGCTCTATGAACGCGGTTATTTCCTCTTTGTTTAAGTTCCATAGAGAAAAGACGTCATCGATGTATCTTTTCCAAATGAGTGGCTTTTTAGAACTGCGCTCAGTAATTTCCGTTTCGACCGCGGCCATGAAAATGTTGGCAAAAGATACTGCCATTTTTGTGCCCATTGCGGTACGGTGTGTTTGAAGAAAAGTTTTTACGTTAAAATGGAAAGAGTTTTCTTTTAAGATAAGCCTGAGCATATCTCTGAGGTGGAGTGTAGGTATAGGAGGTTTGTTTAGGTGGAATGTTTCGTATGTTTTACAGACAATAGTGATTCCTTCCTCCCGTGGGATGTTAGTATATAGGCTAGCAACGTCCGTGGACACAAGCATTGTGTCTTTTTTCGACCTTTGTTTTCTCTATAAAGTTCAAAAATAAGCAAAGTTATACATAAAGGACAAATGAAACTACCCTTTTCTAGACATATTACGTAAAGAGATGTGATATGTATTGAAAGATGGCCAAGATCAGGCTGAATTTTACCTTCGTCTCCATCCATGTTGCGCAGATGACAACAGCACGTGTGCCCGAGAACGCGACTTGAGACTGGACACCTGAGACTCGATCCGCGAGGCCCTGGCACTAGGAAAACAAAATGGCGGCTCTACAAAACAGCGCAGGAAAGCAAGTATACTTGCCAACTTTTTGTGATTCATAGGCGTGACATTTTTATCCTGAGAGTGTCAAGATTTTTCGTAGGCGACCGATAATATCCGAAGATGTCCGACGATTTCCGAAGACGTCCGAAGATTTCCAAAGCCGTTCCGAAGACGTTCCGATTTATGGCCAGTAAACCGATGCTTTGATCATTTAATCGAGTATGACCATGTCTCCATGGCTTTCCCTACTAAAATCCGAGATTTCGCGAAAGTAAGATCATTATTTTCTCGCATTAGTTCGAGTTTATTTAAATACTTTATATTTTTTTTTCAAATGAGTCGGCTAAGACTGTAAAGGCTCAAACTTTTCCACCAGGCGTGAGAAATGGGAACGCAGGCGTGAGTAGGCGTGAGATCGCAGTTTTCGATCCGCAGGCGTGACAATCACGCCTTAGGCGTGACACTTGGCAGGTATAAGCAAGGACTGCTTTATTTTCATGACTGTCAATCCATAAATGCGTAAAAGTATCCTTTTTCTTTTGTTAAGTATCCCTTTTCTTTTATTGTGTTCAAATTTAAGTCGATCCGGGTTGATCCGGGTCGATCCGGGTCGATCCGGGTTGATCCGAGTTGATCCGACCCGGATCAAGCGATCCGAGTTGATCCGGTCCGAGTTTTGTACCTGCCTCTATTATATTACAATATTACGCCATATTACACCACCCAAGGAAGGCAGAATAAAGCTAAAGCGCGATGTTAGACATTCCGCTTCCAGGTATCTGCTACCCAGGGAAGACAGAATAAGTTAAAGCGCAATGTTAGACATTCCGCTTCCAGGTATCTGCTACCCAAGGAAGACAGAATAAGCTAAAGCGTTAGACAACATTCCGCTTCCAGGTATCTGCTACCCAAGGAAGACGGAATAAGCTAAAGCGCAATGTTAGACATTCCGCTTCCAGGTATCTGCTACCCAAGGAAGACAGAATAAGCTATTAAAAGCGCGATGTTAAGCATTCCGCTTCCAGGTATCTGCTACCCAAGGAAGACAGAATAAGCTATTAAAAGCGCGATGTTAAACATTCCGCTTCCAGGTATCTGCTACCCAAGGAAGACAGAATAAGCTAAAGTGCGATGTTAGACATTCCTCTTCCAGGTATATGCTACCCAAGGAAGACAGAATAAGATTAAGCAGGATGTTAAACTTAAGGCTTCCAGGTATATTCTACCCAAGGAAAACTGAATAAGCTAAAGCGCAATGATAGCGATCAAAGTTTCCAGGTACAGCATATTATCTAAGGAAATCAGAATAAAGAACGCGATGCTAATATTTCGTCTCAAGGCATGTACAAAATCGTAATTATGATTGCTACTTACCAAAGGCCTCTTGTCTCTTTTTGTCTCGATTCCATAGCATCGTAGATCGGTCACGTCGTTAAGACGCAACGATTTTCAAAACCTCATATTTCCCGCCAGCATTGTGTTACACGCAAAACACAAACGCAATATCATGTTTTGAAGAAAACCTGGTATTACCCAAGATGTCGCTCAATAATTAGGTTGAAAACCTTCTATACTTGAAATACAGGAAGTAAAATATCAAAAGGAAAACTCAATAAAGCTGGGGAATGTTAATACATGATACCAGTGTAGCTCGAATAAATTATAATCGGAGTCATGAAAGCGCCACGTCCCATGCGTCCTCTAACATACATTTCTTCACATAAAAATCAATAGCCTTAGTCTAAAAACTGATCAATGTCGGGTTCTTTGCTCGACCTACATACAAATCAACGCACCTTAGTAAAGCAAATTAATATGCGCAGCTTTCTAAGAGGCATCGAGGAGAATTTGCAGGCTTACGTAAATAAATAATAAATTCCCGCCAGATAATTCTCACACAAAATTATGATTCTGTTTTGACAGCCTGCCCAGGAAAATCTACTAAAATCACCCGGTTTTGATTGCCACAAAGGACTGTGGTGGCGGTCTAGCAAAGAAAATATATCAGAAAACTGAAACGACGAACATCATTACAAACGGCGTGACAAGACTGAATAATTCTCTGGTTCTGTTTTGGGTCTCGTTTCCTGGCGTATGGTGACAAATCGTGCAACTTAAACCCTTTCTGTTGTTGGCATTCGACAGAGCCAGAAGAAGGTTAACCGAAAATCAGACTTACTAACCTTAAAATTCCCGCACTTGCGCTGACTGCGCCGGTTCTTTCCTGTAATAATTTTTGCTTTACGACGTGATCGCTTTTCTCATAATCTTAATGTATGTCACGCTGTTAAATAACCGCACGGACACATGCCGACCGCACGTGTTGATATAATTCTTTACATTGCTGACAGAAATGATTCGCGTCAAATATCGCTTTTAATGAATACATGCTGCGAATTTTTTTCATGGCCTAAGTTCCTCATGGTGCGTACGTGGATAGCTTCGAGCTCATTTTCAACTGAAACACCCAGTTTAAGAAATAAAGGCACAACTCACAGGTTGTAAACGTAAAGCAGAAAATTAAAATCAATTAGAAAAGTAAACAAAAATGTTTCTTTTGTGTTTGTCGCAACGAAATAAAAAACAGTTGTCGGCGACTTGAATGGACGGGCCGGCGCCGGGACGCCAGAAAGCGCGCGAAAAATTTCAGGCCGACCGGAAGTAAAATTGCACGTGCATGGCAACCGCGTATCATAGCAACGAGATACTGTAATGGGCCCTTAAGGAATTAGAATTCATTAATTGACTCATTAATTTTATTCATTTTTCAGGTTCACAAGTGGAATCTCTGGAAACGCCTCGACCAATACACAGACGAAGAAAAGGCGATACGTCTTCAGACTTATTTCAAGTTTCTCTTTGTTCGCGAACCCCTTCACCGCTTACTCTCGGCCTACAAAGACAAGTTTATAGGAAATAAAGAAAGCAGAAGATCTTCTCGAAACGCAATAGCAAAGTCATATCGACCCTACGACTATTATAACGCTAGCGTAAAAAACGATCTTAGCTTCCCGGAATTCATAAAATATTTTTCCAGCAATATATCTCGTAACCAGTATTGGCGGCAATATGAAAAGCTCTGCCACCCATGCATCATCAACTACGATTTTATTGGTCACTTAGAGACATTGGAAAAGGACGCCCCTCCCCTGCTAAAAATGGCGGGAATTGACGACCGCGTAACTTTCCCGCCCGTGCACAAGTCAACCAGTTCATTTGAAGTGTTAGAGTACTATTCCCAGGTTCCCTCTGCATACATAACTCGGATTGGAGAGTTGTATCGCAGCGACTTTGAAATGTTTGGTTATGACTTTTTCAGAGAGGTACGACCTCTGATTAAAATTCTTCTGATCATTTTTCCAATAGAGATTAACAATGGCAGCAAACAAACAATAAATCACTTCAAATTGCAACGTTATCAAGGTGGACCGTTCAATTGATACAGGTAAAGCGGTATCGCGCTATATTCTAGACCTGAAAAGAAATGTTTTGAAAGAAGCACCCTTTGAGATCGTTAAAAACAGAACCTCGACAGCGACGTCGTTAATAAGTCTTCAGTGAAGGTGTGTGAATGAGACAGGGCTGAAGATTGGACATGCGGACTTGAGAAACAAAAAAAGAAAGTGGTTCCCAAAAAAATAGAGGAAGCCTCGAGGAGATCCTGCAGAAAATAAAAAGGGCTGACCCACTGAAGAGTTGTTGTAGCGCTATTTCATATAGTAAACCACTACATGAGGGTTATAATTTTATTTGTAAGTACATTCGAACCGAGAATATATGTGTAGAGAAACGAGAATAAGTTGAACTAAGTGAAGGACAGGCACTTAGTGGTCAAAGTGACCATTAAATTACTATGGGTACAAAGCAACCGCTGATCACTTGACGGTTGTAAAATGGAACAACAGTGCACAGCGGTAAACGAAGGACGCATGCGCATTTTACGCCACAAGTTTGCCAAGAAAAATACTGAAAAAATAAATCTGAAAAATGTAACTTTACATGCAAAGCGATACGCTGTTTCTGAAAACTTGAGCTTTTGTTAAACATTGAGTACGGGTACAAACTAAAGTAACTGTCAGGCACAAGTTTTATCGGCGCGAAGTTCGATTTACCAGGGAATTCCTTCATCGTTTTCATACAAGCTTCACACTCGTAAACTCTTTAACAGTATAGAATAAAAATAACAAAGACGCATTTTTATTGCGTTAGTCTCAATCTGATGAGAGTATTCTTCGTGACTGCAGTTAAATGTGTGTGTTCATTGGCACAATGTGACTACGCGATGAGTCGTTGTGTCAACCCACAATTGACCATCGCTCACCACTTGAGTTCTCGTAGCTCAGTGGTAAGAGCATCCGACTAGTGTACGGAAGGTCCTGGGTTCTAATCCCATCTGGAACTCAGAATTTTTTTCTGAGTTTCCTCTCTCCACACATCATTCTATTTTCATTTATTTCGTACTTTAAAATATTTTTAGGTAGTTTTAGGTGCTCGGTACGGTGGATCACATCTGTCAGATTAAAACAAAATGCTCACATCAAATTTAAATCACTCAAAGGAAATTCAAATCACTTATAGCAAATTACAAACCGTTCACATCAAATACAAATCGTCCACATCAAATACAAATTGCTCACAGCAAATACATATCGCTCACCTTAAGTACTAATCCCTCACGGCAAATAAAAATCGGTCACAACAAATACAAATCGTTCACAGCAAATACAAATACCCGGCCGTCGCCTGGCTGTCTTCAGATACCTCTGTCCAGTGGTGCAACACGTAAAAAAATATTTCTCATACATGAAGTAGCATGTAAAATGACAGGCCAAACACGACTCGCGCTAGTTGCTGATTAGAATTTATTCTAGCCTTCAAAAAAAGCTGTGCCAAGTACAATCGTAACAGCCGTGTCCCTTCGATCAAGATGATTTAAAGGCGACACAATTAAATTGATCTTGAGACAGTACTCTCAAGCTGTGATACCGTTTGAAGTTGCTGTGAGTGATTTAAATTTGCTGTGAGTAATTTGAATTTGCTGTTAGTGATTTGAATTTGATGTGACAGTTGTGGGCCACCATAGGCTCTGCCATTCAATGGAGTTGAAATAAGCAGCAATAAATTACCAAATTAAACAATCTAACGGAATTCAGTCCGGCGCCATCAAATACCTACATAGAAAACACAGCGATCTAACGATGGAAAAATTTTCCACATTAGTGGAACTGAATTACTAAATATGCAAAAATGTTTTGAAACTGGACTTAATAGGCTCCATAGAAATTTTTCATGACGGCTCGACCATCTGAAATCCTGTTACACAGATAAAACAAAATTCTCAAAAGAGAAATTTCGTTATAAGAAAACACCGGGAATCCTGTATTGACAAGAATTTTTTTTCGTATTCTTATTCCAATCGTTAATTTATTTCTTCTATGGAAACCAAGAATATCGATAAACCATCCCAGAGGTCATCACTTTTTAGATCTAATTATTCGCATATTTTACTGCCGAAAATCAATAAGAAAGAACTGGAAGACGTCTTAAACTTTTTTCGAAAGGACAAGCAAGGAAACTGAAAGGCAAAGGGTCACACGTGTTTAAAGACAGGGATCTAAGAGAATGTTTAGAGGAAAGTCAGTTCGTGAGAACGCCAAAGGGGTTTTATATTTGCTTGTCTTTTTAACACTTGCCTTATTGCTTTACTATGGAACCTGGACAATGGCATCGAATGGATCAGCGTCTAATAATCATGACATAGGTAAGGAATGCTCACACCTAAACATCTTGAGGGAATCTAATGTGTTTTTCGTAGAGCAAATTTCACTGCTTACTGCAGTGCCGGGTTTTTGAAACATGAAGTCGTGAAGTCTCGCCTATAATTACAGAGCGACAAAGAAAATTCGTAGAGTTTCTGATAGTTTATATTTAAGAAAGTAAGTATTTCTCTACAAACCTATTTTGCAAGCAAATCTTCATCACTATTTTGAGATCATGAGCGAATCAGGCGAATCATCATTCGCCGCCTATGATTCACCAGCCGTCAATCGCCCACCAAAGAGCGGAAGGGTCCCTCTCTCCACACGTTATATCTCACACCTTTAGTACAAGTGTCATCAAATGGTTTTTGTCAAGCTTATTGACACCCTTAAACGCTACGAAATTATTCATTGAAAGCCCTTAGCGTGAAATGCAGTTCAATACTGACTAATCGCAGTGAAAGCTTTCGAAATTGCACGTTATATTCTCTGAGTTGTTGCTTTCTTCGGCTACATTACGGACAAATAACTTCTCTTTACGTGCTAGAGTCAAAGTACTAGTGTGATCTAATGTCTAAACTGTGAAAATCAGAGGAGAGCCATTGAGATGTGCTTCAGAAGTTTTAAAAATTGTAAGCGGGTTTTAATATGTTGTTAATGGTCCAAATTTGCAATGTGTGGGTTAACATTTAAGACATTAAATTGTCAGTAAATACGAACCGAGGATACATGTCTAGAGACGCGAAGATACGACTAAACCATCGGATAAGTCGAACCAAGCGAATAAAAAGGAAAGTACGAAAGCGTCTTAATTAAACTCTACAAAATAAGCATTTTAGCAAAAAGGTTGTTTATTTTATTGGGCAAAATGTAAATACAAGGAACTTTAAAGTGATCAGCTAACTGCCACGTGAAATAAACAACCGCTGATCAATAGACTGTTGTGAATTGGAACAACAGAATCAAACCAAAGGCTTTTAAAAATTCTAGTTTTGAGAATAACAATGTAGAAATCTGACAAATTCTCTAGAACTTCCAACTGAGTACAAAGTCGGAAACAAACAATAGCAAGGAAAGTAATGCTCTATTATTACCTTTCAGCTAAGACAACACACCCAAGATGCATGGCGAGACGATCGTTTTCTTGTGCGAGCCCGAGACCATTTTACTTTTTAAAGACCGAACTTTTAGAGTTTTTTATCTTCAAGCCCAAAACTTTCTAGGACATAAAAATTTGAACCCCAAACCTTTATAGCTTTCTAAAAAGTCAAGGTTCTAAGACGGAGATCCTGAGATGCCTTAAGTCGAAAAAAATCAAGAATCCGAGACTGTTTTGCCGAAAATTCGTGATTCCGAGACGCAAAGAATCGGTCAAAAAACGAGACTGCGAGACGCTTACAATTCAACTGAAATTTTGCGAGACCTCTTTTTTTGGTAAGACCTTTCGCCATCCCTAACAGTAAAAAAGTGTAATACTGCACAGTAGCTTTCATTTGAATGGTCACACTTTAGAGTTTCTTCCACAGACTCAGAAAAACATAGAACAACCTTGCATGCACAGCCTAACAAACAGCACCACAGGAAAGGACTGCTCACAGTGCTCGATGTAGCTTTCATTTGAATGGTCGCACTTAAGAGTTTCATCCATAGACTCCAAAATAAGAGCCACCTTGTATGCACGGCAAAAAAAAAACAACAACAACAACACCACGGCAAAGTACTGCTCGGTGCTTTTCACTTCAAAGGTCGCAATTTAAGACTTCATCCACAAGCTCAAAAGTTACAACAAAACATGTACAACATAATACACAGAGCCACACAAAAGTACTGCTTAATAGCGAACTTTCCGGAACCACAAAGACAAAAGTAAGAGTCCATTATTCTTACTACATCCGCTGGCTGTATTCAGAACTTTCAATTGAACCTCCATTAACAGTCCACAGGAAAGTACCTGTTCAATAGCGAAGTTTCATTCACAAAGTCAAAAGTAAGAGTCCCTCGTTTATAGTCCTTATATAATCCTTCTCTAGTTTCGTCAGAACTTACAAAAAACAACTAAACCTCCCTTTACAGCCGCCAAGGTTTAGTGTTCCAATCGCGGATACATTTAAAATAAACAACTCAGTATTGTAATTATTATTATTATTATTATTATTATTATTATTATTATTATTATTATTATTATTATTATTATTATTATTATTGTTATTATTATTATTATTATTATTAATGTTTCCCACAACGACTCAGGGTGACCATTGCTGGGATTGATGCTCGTGATTTATTTGATGCAGATGCCGTAGAAAGGCAAAACGCCAGGAAAAAGATCATGAAAGAATACTGTCTCACACATTCATATGAGGCGAAACCAGCAAGCACACGGAACAGTTCGGGATTTATTGTTGTTGATGATGAAAACAAGATCATTTATTGCACCATTCCCAAAGTCAGCACTACAACATGGAAACAGGTGCTATTAGACCTTCGAGGTTTCAAGAGAAACAAGGTATGTATATTTACAGTAGTACAAGAAATCCCACCGAAAAATGTCAACCTTCCTAAATCGAAAAAAGAAACACTTGATACTGGTAAACTGTAGAAGGTCGCCAATCCACACTAAAACTCCTACAAAAACGTTTCTGTTATACGAGAAAGAACGTAATGCTAAACCATAGTTTTAACCTAGAAAATGTACACACCTTTTGTTTAAGGAAACTGAAATACGATTCAGCTTATTTACACAAGGTCAACTAAGTGGTAATTGAATAAATTTTCTACTTCAAAGTGCATCCTGTATTTATTACTCTGGGACTCCCAGTAGATATTTGCCGCCAAATGCTGCTATACTCATTTGAAGCCGCCAATTAATCTGATAGCCTAGCATATTAATCCTGGGTCCCTAGTCTGTTGTGCCAGTACCTAGCAAGCTACCGGGTAGGCAGGCAGACAGCTTACTCTACCTATTAACTAATTCATTCACTCATTGATTCATTCGTTGATTCATTCATTGATTCATTCGTTGATTAATTCATTGATTCTTTCATTGATTCATTCATTGATTCATTCATTGATTCATTCATGATTCACTCACTCACTCACTCACTCACTCACTCACTCACTCACTCACTCACTCACCCACCCACCCACCCACTCACTCACCCGCCCACCCACCCACCCACCCACCCACCCACCCACCCACTCACTCACTCACTCACTCACTCACTCACTCACGCACGCACGCACGCATTCATTCATTCACTCATTCATTCATTTGTTCATCTATTTATTTCTTTATCTACCAGGTTCACAAGTGGGATCTCTGGAAACGCCTCTATCAATACACGGACGAAGAAAAGGCGATACGTCTTCAGACCTATTTCAAATTTGTTTTCGTTCGCGAACCGCTTCATCGCTTACTCTCGGCCTACAAAGACAAGTTTATAGGAAATGATCTAGGGGTCAGTAGATTTTATCGAAACAAAATAGTCGAGTCATATCGACCACACGACTATTATAACGCTAGCGTAAAAAATCTGGTTAGCTTTCCGGAATTCATAAAATATTTTTCCAGCGACATATATCGCGACCAGCATTGGCGACAATACGAAAAGCTCTGCCATCCATGCGTCATCAACTACGATTTCATTGGTCACTTAGAGACCTTGGAAGAGGACGCTCCTCTCCTACTAAAAATGGCGGGAATTGACGACCGTGTCACTTTCCCGCCAGTGCACAAGTCAACCACTTCATCTGAAGTGTTAGAGTACTATTCCCAGATCCCATCTGAATACATATCTCGGATTGGAGAGTTGTATCGCAGCGACTTTGAAATGTTTGGTTATGATTTTCTCGGAGAGGTACGACCTCTGCTTAAAAATTCTTCGTCGTCGCATTAGAGATTGATTATGTCAGCAAACAAACAATACGTCACTTTAAATTGTAATGTTAACTAGATGCAAGTGCAAGTTAACTAGATGCAAGTGAATCCTTCCATCTCGTGGTCCTCAAAAGAAATGGTTTGAAAAAAGCAACTTTTGGAACTTTTTAAAAAGAGGGTCTCGACAGCGAACGAAGCAACCGCTGAAGCAAATTTTAAAAAAAAGCGAATCTCCATAGCGAACGGAGCGACCGCTGACTCAAAGAGTGTTTGGATAGGTACAGACAAAGGTCGACATAAGCCACAATCTCGTTTTTTAGAAACCACGTGTTTAATAATTTTTTTTATAAATCGAATAATAATCTTCAAACAGCGTGCGTTCATCACAAAAGTGGTTTTCCTAACTCCCCTGTATGCAAGTGAATAAATAAATATAGCTTTACATAAATAGAAAAAATAAAAAAAAAATCAGCGAGTTTCGCACATTTTTGTCCCACATATTACCCCAAGTGCGCATCCGCCACCGTTATTCCTATCAATCCCTCGCTTTCGCGATGGAAAACAAAAGTGTTCGACAACATTTGCTTTCATGTAATGTCCACGTTTTCCTCTTCATTCTGTTACTTCCGATCAATATGCTACAGGAGTTGCTTAAACAAACCACCCAGACAATAGGAAATTGCTTTTTAGCTCTAATTATTCGCATATTACAACGCCGAAAAAAAAAAGAATGACAAAATATGGCATTTTTGGGAGCAAATCTTAAACAGTAAAGAGTAAATCTTGAAAGTAAATTATGAAGACGCATATTTTCTTCATACTTTTCACAACTAACAAGGTGTCACATCGATTGCTAGTATCGCATACATTGTCAATACAAAAAAACTTATTCAGTTGTGTATTTTGTGATTCGTTAGAGTAGTAAATGAACAAGTTTGAAGTATAACATTGTAGAGCTTCTGATCACTAACGTTTTTCGATTGTTCGTCCTCAGCTTTAAGTTGATTGATGTTTTAAGATAAACTCGCTTGATACGATTTGGGTACAAAACAAATGCTCTGCAGTAATAAATGCTTTCCAACGTAACAGCGTGTAGTTGGAAAGCGTTTTCATTACGGTTCGTAGCATTTTCATCACGTTTGTGGTAGCCTTTTGTTCTTAATTATTTTGACACTTTAGATTACGTAACTACGTTTGACGGTATGCTAATAAATATTTGTATAAATATCGAGGTATTAGCATTTGTTGGCTATCTCGCCTTTTGGACAGTCGCCGGGTGGAACCAAACTTAAAATTATGAATTAAGTCTAAAGCTCTAACCCTCGGAGCTCTATACGCTGCATTCGATCGAGGAGTACGTTCCCGGGCTTTTTTGTCCCAATGGGGTTTTTTATTCCGGGTTTTCGTACCGGGCGGCGTATCAAAGCATCGTATTTTCTTTTCATATGTTTTTTCCTAGCTTTCATTTTTTTCGTTATGCTTTTTATTCATGTAACTGCACTTGCACTGTCTTTTAATTTCATTTTCTATAGTACTGTACGTGTATCCGTGTTGATCTTAAGTATTAAATATATTTCGTTATATTTATTATTTGTTTAAGATCATTGTAATTATTCGGTTTTTCTTCGTTTTACCTTGTGCATCAGTTGCGGTGTTATTCCGCTTACGTTATCACAATTTATTGTAAATACTTGCACTCTTTATAATCTTGTTTAATAAAGCGCTGGTTCATGCATATGCTGTCCATCAGGCACCCAGCACGAGTCACACTCCATGATTGTCGTTGTGTTATTACTTGCGCTTTTTGCGCGGTGTGGGAAGGGTAGTAATGAATTGCACCTTTATCAGTTGCCAGGAGTCAGTCCTAACCTATAGAAATATTTGCATTGGTTACCATGACAATGTGTACAACAAATCATTTCGTTCATAGATGTTCTTGAGCTAAAAGTCTACATTCCTCAGTAATTCATTATTTTCCTGGAAATGTTTTTCTACCTTCCTTGATGACCTACAGGGCAAGGCATTATGTAAAATTTTAAGGTGATAACGATTTGACATCTGAATGGCAGTTTCCAACTGAACTTAAAAAAGCACACAAAGAAGTTGCAGCGCAAAGGATCACACGTCTTTGTACACGGAAATCTGAAACAATGGTTTTCGTAAAACCAGTTACAAACGCCAAAGTGACTTTTTGTTTGCTTTTCCTGTTAGCTTTCGCTTTGTTGTTTTACTACGGAACCTGGAAAATGGCATCAAGCGGATCAGCGTCAAATAATTATTTAGGTAAGGAAAGTTTTTTCATCGAAGTCTTTAGCGTACTTGATGTGTTTCTTTTAGCTAACGAAAACGAGTGGCGGTCCACCGAAGATGAAAGACCGGAAATACTTTTTCTCCATTCAGATGTATTACTTGTAATAAGGTTGAACACTCGTTTTATATTACCTTTTCTTTTCGGGTGCAATAGGTCTAAATAATCTCTCTTTACATCCCAGTGTCAAAACAGTATACTATGTAACGTTTAACCCATTTACTCCCAAACTTTTTCAGGCCATTTTAAGTAACGACGCTGTAATTTGGCTCCTGTCTGCTTACATCCAGGTCCATACGTCTGTAACTTCCTCTACAGCATGGAAACTAAACTTCTCTTCCGTTTCTGAGGTTCTTTAGCAATTTTGATTTCGGGGATGCGCACAATTCAAAAATTTTGATATTGAAAAACACCGCATCAGGTCGTCTTTCCTGGTTTTAGCGCTCAGTTCCGTTGTTTTTGGTTCTAAGTTCGATTTTTTTTTAGTTTGTAGACCATTTGATAATCTTTCCTTGGATTAAAAAAGATTTCACCTAAACTTTCAGGAAAGTGGAAATTTTGAACTAGAGGTGTCATCCAGTGCCAAGGCCAAGTTTTGCATCAAGCTCACAAGTTTTCCTTTTTTGTGTAACTCTGGTCTTTTTTAAGTGAGCGCTTCAGTTTAGGCACTTTTTGTTAGATGTGTGCCAGGTGCATCAACTGATTATCAAAGAGATCTGCTGTTACTCAAAGTGATGACGTCACAAACTGAACAAGGACCATGGTCCTTTACGCGCGCGTTTGGAAGGCACGCCGGGTAGTCAATGGGTTAAAATGTAAAATTCAAAAGATAGCTACTGAGATGTGCTTCGAAAGTTTAACAAACTAGGAGGAGGTCTAAGTAAATCCATGCATTGATATTTCAATTCCCACCAGCAGTATATTTCTTTAAATTTCTTCCTCAGCGCGCACGCTCCATGCATGATGTGGCATGGCATTGCGACAACATTGTGTGCGCAGTAAGGTTGCGGGATACATATTCATCAGCTTTCATTTGAATGGTCATAATTTAGGGCTTCATCCACAGATTCAAATCTTACCGTATAATTAAAAACAACAGGGAGTACTTATTAATAACAGACTTTCGTCCACAACGTCAAACGGACCGTTAATAATAGCGGGATTTTTCTCACCATTGTTTTGTCTACAGTAGCTTCGCTGAACTTTACAATTGAACTAACACCCGGGGTCAATTCTTCTCCAGCAGCTAGGAGTTTGTGTTACGGTCGCGGGTCCATTGGCAATAAGTAGCTCCAAGGAATATATTTCTTGTTCACTCAGGGTGACCATTTTAGAGATAATGACAAAGATTTCCTGCGCAGCATCTTATGGTAATGTAAAGAGAAAGTGTAAGTTAACGCTGAAATGATAAATATCCAACGTTGCGGCAACACTCCCTTCATCAGCTTCTGAAAACATTACCATTTATACCATTATAAAGACTGAGACTCGTGATTGTTTGTTACAGATGCCGTAGAAAGGCAGAACACCAGGAAAAACATCATGAAAGAATACTGTCTCACACATTCATATGAGGCGAAACCAGCAAGCACACGGAACAGTTTGGGTTTTATTGTTGTTGACGATGAAAACAAGATCATTTATTGCACCATTCCTAAAGTCAGCACTACGGCGTGGAAAACAGTTCTTTTAAACCTTCGTGGTCTCAACAGAAACAAAGTATGTATATGTACAGCTTCTGAAGAAACTGTGGTGCTGCTTCGGTGGGCAAGTGAAATGCAAAACATTGGATTATCACCTGAGTTGATAACGTAAATTGCCCACCGTAAAGAGATTGAAAGCCGACGTTTCGAGCGTTACCCCTTCGTCAGAGGGGCAAATCCCACAAAAATTCCAACTTCCATAAATCGAAAAAACATGATCCTGGAAAACTATAGGAGGTCGCCAACCAACAAATAAAACTCCAACAAAAACGTTCCGCTGTACCAAAAAAACAAGCAATGCTAGACAATATTCCTAACCTTAACACCTTTTCTTTAAGGAAACTTTTCAAAATACGGTTCAACTTGTTTCTCTACTGTGGATACAAAGTCAACTCAGTAGTATCTCAGTACATTTTGTGTTTCAAAGTGCAACGTGGGCGCTCCCAGAAGATATTTGCTGCCAAATGCCACCACTAAGTCAAAGCCGGGAATCTGATAGCTTACACTTATTAGTATTGGGTCTCTTGTCTGTCGTGATAGATACCTAGCAAGGTAGGTAGGTAGGTAGGTAGGGAGGTAGGTAGGTAGGTAGGTAGGGAGGTAAGTAGGTAGGAAGGTAGGTAGGTAGGTAGGCAGCTAGGCAGGTAGGTAGGTAGGTAGGTAGGTAGGGAGGTAGAGAGGTAGGTAGGTAGGTAGGGAGGGAGGTAGGGAGGTAGGGAGGTAGGTAGGTAGGTAGGTAGAGAGGGAGGTAGGTAGGTAGGTAGGGAGGTAGAGAGGTAGGTAGGTAGGTAGGTAGGTAGGGAGATAGAGAGGTAGGTAGGTAGGTAGGTAGGTAGGAAGGTAGGTAGGGAGATAGGTAGGTAGGAAGGTAGGTAGGTAGGCAGCTAGGCAGGTAGGTAGGTAGGTAGGTAGGGAGGTAGAGAGGTAGGTAGGTAGGTAGGTAGGTAGGGAGGGAGGTAGGTAGGTAGGTAGGTAGGTAGGGAGATAGAGAGGTAGGTAGGTAGGTAGGTAGGAAGGTAGGTAGGGAGATAGGTAGGTAAGTAGGTAGGGAGGTAAGTAGGTAGGGAGGTAGGTAGGTAGGGAGGTAGGTAGGTAGGGAGGTAGGTAGGTAGGGAGGTAGGTAGGTAGCTTGCTTTACGTATTGTTCAATTAATAGTATGGAATTACGAAAGTAATTAATTTCTTAGTTAATTGTGAAATCAGTAACTTAAGGTATTTATTAATTAATTGATTAATTAATTTAATTCATTTTTCAGGTTCACAAGTGGAATGTCTGGAAACGCCTCTATCAATACACGGACGAAGAAAAGGCGATACGTCTTCAGACTTATTTCAAGTTTCTTTTTGTTTGAGAACCACTTCATCGCTTACTCTCGGCCTACAAAGATAAGTTTATAGCAAATAAACAAAGCAGTAGATCTTCTCGAAACGCAATAGTAAAGTCATATCGACCTTACGACTATTATAACGCTAGCGTAAAAAACAAGGTTAGCTTCCCAGAATTCATAAAATATTTTTCCAGCAACATATCTCGCAACCATCATTGGCGGCAATATGAAAAGCTCTGCTATCCATGCCTCATCAACTACGATTTTATTGGTCACTTAGAGACCTTAGAAGAGGACGCCCCTCTCCTGCTAAAAATGGCGGGAATTGACGACCGCGTTACTTTCCCGCTAGTTCACAAGTCAACCAGTTCATCTGAAGTGTTAGAGTACTATTCCCAGGTCCCTTCTGAATACATAACCCGGATTGGAGAGTTGTATCGCAGCGACTTTGAAATGTTTGGTTACGATTTTCTCGGAGAAGTACGACCTCTGCTTAAAAATTCTTCGTCTTTGCAATAGAAATTAACTATGGCAGCAAACAAACAATAGGCCACTTCAAATTGCAACGTCATAAAAGTGGACCGTTCAACAGACACCGGTAAAGCGGTATCGCGCTACCTTCTAGTCCTGAAAAAAAAATGTTTTGAAAGAAGCACCCTTTGGGATTGTTACAAAAAAAACAGAACCTCGACAGCGAAGTTGTGAATAACTCTTCAGTTAAGGTGTGTGGATGAGATAGGGCTTAACATTGGACATGCTGATTTGAGAAACAGAAAACAAAGTGGTTCGCAAAAAAATGGAGGAGACCTCGAGGAGATCCTGCAGAGAATAAAAAGGGCTAGTCCACTGAAGAGTTATTGTAGCGCTATTTCGTACAGTAAACCACTGCATGAGGGTTATAATTTTGTGAGTACATTCGAACCAAGAATACATGCGTAGCGAAATGAGAATAAGTTGAACAGAGTGAAGGATAGGGAAGGTCCGAATTAAAGGCATTGGAAAGTGACCGTTAAATTACCACGGGCACAAAGCAACCACTGATCACGGTTGTAAAATGGAACAGCAGTTCACAGCGGTAAACGAAGGACGCATGGTTATTTTACGCCACAAGTTTGCCAAGAAAAATACTGAAGAAATAAATCTGAAAAATGTCACTCTACATGCAAAGCGTTTCTGAAAACTTGAGCTTTTGTTAAAGATCGAGTGTGGGTTCAAACTTAACCCTTTAAGTTCCAATATCAGCATGCATTTTCTTATGGTGCTAGTTGGGAGAATTGCATAAAAATAAAAACATTTCACCTTTCGTGATCATTTCTTTTATTCTCATGATCTGCTTGTTTGATTAAGTAGTGATATTGTAGGGAGAAATTAGATGTTTGTCACTGTTGAGGCTTGAAGGGCGAAGTAACTGTCAGCCACAAGTTTTATCGGCGCGAAGTTCGATTTACCAGGGCATTTCCTACATTTACAGCGGTCAAACGCACGACCCCTGCGCAATTCCCGCGATAATTGTACAAACGAAAATACTGACAAATGTCGAGAGTTTCACTTTAACCGCAAAAGACAACGCCGTTTGTGAAAACTTAAGCTTTTTACGTTGAGTATGTGTTGAAAATGAAGTAACTGACATTCGCAAGTTTTATCGGCGAGAAATTTGGTTTATTAGGACATTTTCTGCATCATTTTCATACGAACTTCGCACTCGTTAACGTTTGCTGCAAGGCTCTGGAAGACCGGAAGTGACGTAACTTTTTGAGTTTGACCGCTGTAGTTTTCCTACATTGTTTTCACACGAGCTTCACACTTGTAAACGCTTGAACAAAATAGATTGTAGTTTACCGCTGAATAACAATAATAAGGACGCATTTTAATAGCGTTAGTCTCAATTTGATGTTAAATATACACACACAGCAGCAAGAAAGTGTTTACTTCTAAAATAAGACAACAAACGGAGTTGCAAATAGTTCATCTTCTTCCCGATATTAATTTTAGTAAATAAACTCCTTCTGACGGCTGGTATATCGGAGGATAATGCCCGAGGCTGGATGATTGTCCAAAAAAAAAAAAAGAGGACAATCTTTCAGAAAAGGGCATTATCATCCGACATACCAGCAAGCCAGGAAGGTTATTTATTTTATAGGCCTCCGCGGATTAATATCCACAACGCACACTCTTTATTGTAGTAAAGAGAAAACATTTAGTGACGATCTCAGCAAATTTGCACCTAAACAAATCCGAGCTGGTTAGTTTACTCCATTTTATTACGCAGTGATTAGATCTGAAAAGTTAAAACCTGACAATTAAAGTGACTTCCTTTCTTGTTTTTCTCTCGTCCGTACTTGTAAAATCGGACGACGGATATCAAATCGGACGACGGGTAACGATCGCCTGATACCTGCCGTCCGATTATGTATGTGTTTCGTCCAATGAGCAGGTGCAAAAATTAATTGGTGAGTTATAATAATTTACCTCAAATTGAGACTAACCCTGTAATAATGCGACTGTTATAACTTAGAATTATATGAAGATCATCGTAGTGAAGGTGAAGAAACCTGAAAAAAAAAATTCAGGCTTGAACGGGTATCGAACACATGACCTCTGCGATACCGGTGCTGCGCTCTAACCAACTGAGCTATCAAGCTAACTGGGAGCTGGTCAATTGAGAGTTCGTATTTATCCCCTAGATGATCATAGATTTACTGCGATGATCTTCATATAATTCTATCTTTATCCGCAGTTCAAATATATGATTATTTTCATATATTAACGTTCATTTCTCCATCTACGGGATAAATACGATCTCTCAATTGACCAGCTCCCAGTTGGCTTGATAGCTCAGTTGGTTAGAGCGCTGCACTGGTATCGCAGAGGTCATGGGTTCGATTCCCGTTCAAGTCTGAATTTTTTTTCAGGTTTCTTCTTTTCAACTGCTTAAGTTGAAACACCTTCACTGCGATGATCTTCATATAATTCTATCTTTACCCGCAGTTCAAATATATGATTACTTCCATATATTCTAATGTTCATTTGTTATAACTTACAAAATAAAACAACTTCACAGAATTCAGTTACCATCAAAGTACCTACATAGAAAACACAGCGATCAAAAGAAAAAAATTTCCACATAAGCGGAATTGAATTACAAAATATGCAAAGTGTTTTGTAACTGGACTTAATAGGCTCCATAGAAATTTTTCACGACGGCTCGACCATCCGAAATCCTGTTACACACTCAGATAAAACATAATTCCTAAAAGAGAAATTTCGTTGTTAAAAAACACTGGGAATGTATTGACAATAATATTTTTCGTATTCTTTTTTTCCAATCGTGAATCTATGCGCCGATCAATTCGAAACTTCAACATTCTCCCCGGTAATACCCCAGGCACTTGACTGTGCATCGTGCCCGGGGAGGGGGGAATCTCAACGTTGCGTTGGAAGGGTGGGGAATTTGAACCGGATTTATCTCTTGTTCTGACGTAATACGCCCGTGAGTTTTCTCGGTTTTTGCAGGGTTTGACGGATTTACAAGACAGAATTTCAGTTTGCCTTTGTTAGTGAATAACGCTTTCAAAAGGGTCTTTAAAAGAAGTTTGAAGGTGTCATTACAGCATCTCTCTCTAAAAGGCGCGAACAGTGGTTGATTGAAGACTAAATTGTATTTGAGAAGAGGTAGTTCAGTACTTATTGGTGGGGCATTTGAACGGCTTTTTTGCCCCGAGGTGGGAATTTGAACAAGTCAATCTTCAAAAGTTGAAATGCCCGGGGGGTTGCCCAGGGGGGGATGTTGAACTTTCGAATTGATCGGCGCATTATTTCTTCTATGGAAACCAAGCATATCGATAAACCATCCAAGGGGCCATTAATTTTAAGATCTAATTATTCGCATATTTTTCTGCCGAAAATCAATAAGAAAGAACTGGAAGAAGTCTTAAGCCTTTTTTCGAAAGGGCAAGCAAGGAAATTGTAACCCAAAGGATCACACGTGTTTAAAGACAGGGATCCAAAAGAATGTTCAGAGCAAAGTCAGTTCCTAGAAACGCCAAAGGGGTTTTATATTTGCTTATAATATTGACACTTGCCTTGTTGCTTTACTGTGGAACCTGGAAAATGGCATCGAATAGACCAACGTCCAATAATCATTTCATAGGTAAGGAATGCTTACACCTAAACGTCTTGTTGGAATCTAATGTGCTTTTCATAAAGAAGATTTCACTGCTTTCTGCAGCGCCGGGGTTTTGAAACATGAAGTCCCAGTTATCGTTCGCCCCTCGAGACTCGCCGCGGCTATAATTACAAAGTGACAAAGAAAATTCGTAGAGTTTCTGCTTATTTACGATAATTGATATTTTGGAAAGTAAGTGTTCCTCTATTAACTTATTTCACCAGCAAATTTCCATCATTATTATGTGATCATGAGAGAATCGCAAATGGCGAATCATCATTCGCCGGCTAAGATTAGCCAGTAATCATTCGCCCATCAAAGAGCGGAAGGGTCCCTCTCTCCACACAGATGTATGAAGAAGATTGATAACTCGTTATATCTCACCTATAGTATGTGTCACCAAATAGTTTTTTGTAAAGCTTATTTACACCTTTTTGAAACGTTATGAAAGTATTATCTGAAAGTCCTTAGAGCGAAGTCCAATTCAAAACTGACTCATCGCAGTAAAAGCTTTCGAAATTGCGCGTTATATTCTCTGTGTTCTTACTTTTCTTCGGCTACGTTACGGACAAAATCGTTTCGCTTAACATCCTAGAGTCAAAGTGGTAGTGTCATCTGATGTTTAAGCTGTGAAAATCAAAGGAGAGAAATTAAAATGTGTTTCAGAAGTTTTAAAAATTGTAAGCGGATTTTAATAAGATGTGTTAAGTCATTAAATTGTCAGTAAATGTCATTTACTAGGAATTTCAAAGTGACCAGCTACTAAATTGCCACGTGAAATAAGCGACCGCTGGTCAACAGGCTGTTGTAAATTGGAACAACAGCTACTGAATCAAACCAAATTCTAGTTCTTAAAATAACAATGTAGAAGTGTGACAAATTCTCTAGAACTTCCCAGCTAAGTAAACAATCAAAAACAAACAATAACAAAGGAAATTATTGCCTTACACCTTTCATCTGAGACAGCACACCCAGTTAGGACTTCACATCGCAACAGATTCAGAAGTTGAAAGCACCAGTACAGAATAATAAACAGAAGGGATGGCGAAAGGTAAATTATTCGAGACTTCGCAAGATGGCGAGACGATCGTTTTCTTGGACAAGCGCTAGAGCCTTTTAATTTTTAAATTGCGAGACAAGTTTTTAGAGTATTCTAACGTCAAGCATAAAACTTTTTAAGACAAAAAAAATTGGAACCCCAAACCTATGAGATCAGTTTTGGGCAACTTAGAGAATTTTTTTTTTTTACCTTATTCAATACTTCACATTACTTACAGTACACATTACAGTTATTAACGCAACTTATGCAGTTGCGAAAAGAAAGCCTGAAAAAATCAGGCTTTTTTTTTTTCAGGCTTTCTTTTCGCAACTGCATAAGTTGCGTTAATAACTGCGAGGATCTTCTTTACACTTATTTCTTCATTCCGCAGTTCAAATATATGAGTTTGATATATTAATAATTTCAGTGCACATTACATTATATAACGTTGGTGACATTACTTTGCATTACGTTACACCGTGTTACACAAGCATACTACGTTACACACTTTTTAATTACACATTACTTACACCACACGTTACAACCTAGTACAATCTCCAGATAACTTGAAAATCTAATACATTATATTACAAAAAGTTGATAATAGGTTTCTTAAGCGCATCAGAACTTCGAGATTCATTTTATAGCTTTCTGAAAAGTCAAGGCTCTAAGACTGAGATCCTAAAAAAATCGAGACTCTTTGACCCAAACTGTTTTGCCGAAAATTCGGAATTCCGAGACGCAAAGGATCGGTCAAAAAACGAGACTACGAGACGCTTACAACTCAACTGAAATTTTGCGAGACCTCTATTTTTGGTAAGACCATTCGCCATCCCTAACAGTAAAAAAGGAAAGTACTGCTCAGTAGCTTTCATTTGGATGGTCAAACTTAAGGGTTTCATCCACAGACTCAAGAGTTAGAACCACCTTGTACAGCATAATAGGCACTACCACAGGAAAGTACTGCTCAGTAGCTTTCATTTGAATAGTCAAACTTTAGGATTTCATCCACAGACTCAAAAGCTAAAACAAAACATGTAGAGCATAATAAACAGCGCGCCACAGAAAAGTACTGTTTTATTGTGAACTTTCCCGAACCACAAAGTCAAAAGTAAGAGTCCGTTTTTCTCAATACATCTTCTCTAGCTGTCTTCAGAACTTTCAATTGAACCGCCATTAACAGTCCACAGGAAAGAAACACAGGAAACTACTGTTCAATAGCGATTTTTTACGGATCCACAAAGTTAAAAGTAAGTGTCCGTTATTCTCACTACACCTTCTCTAGCTGTCTTTAGAACCTTCAATTGAACCTGTATTAACAGTCCACAGGAAAGTACCTGTTCAATAGCGAAGTTTGATCACAAAGTCAAACGTAAGAGTCCCTCGTTAATAACGGTTTTCTTTTAAAATCGTTCTCTAGTTTCGTCAGATCTTACAACTAAAACTCCCTTTATAGCGGCCACGGTTTAGCGTTCCATTCGCGGATCCATTCAAAATAAACAACTCATTGTAATTAATGTTTTCCACAACGACTCAGGGTGACCATTGTTGGGATTGAGACTAGTGATTTATTTGTTACAGATGCCGTAGAAAGGCAGAACGCTAGGAAAAAGATGATGAAAGAATACTGCCTCACACATTCATATGAGGCGAAACCACCAACCACCAGGAACAGTTTGGGATTTATTGTTGTTGATGATGAAAACAAGATCATTTATTGCACCATTCCTAAAGTCAGCACTACAACATGGAAACGGGTGCTATTAGTCCTTCGCGGTCTCAAGAGAAACAAGGTATGTATATTTACAGTAGTACAAGAAATCCCACCGAAAAAATTAACCTTCCTAAATCGAAAACAAAAATTGATTCTGGTAAACTGTAGAAGGTCGCCAATCCACACCAAAACTCCTACAAAAACGTTTCTGTTATACGACAAAGAAGATAATGCTAAACCATATTTTCAACCTAGAAAATGTAGTCACCTTTTCTTTAAGGAAACTGAAATACGATTCAACTTATTTACACAGAGTCAACTTATTAGTAATTAACTAAATTTTCTGTTTCAAAGTGCATCCTGTATTTATTACTCCTAGCACTCCCAGTAGATATTTGCCGCCAAATGCTACCGCCAAATGCTGCTTACATATATTAATCCTGGGTCCCTAGTTTGTTGTGCCAGATACCTAGCAAGCTACCGGGTAGGTAGGGAGGTAGGCAGGCAGCTTGCTCTACCTGTTAACTAATTCATTGATTCATTGATTCATTGATTCATTGATTCATTGATTCATTGATTCATTGATTCATTCATTCATTCATTCATTTATTCATTCCGCACTCACTCATTCATTCATTCATTCATTCATTCATTCATTCATTCATTCATTCATTCATTCATTCATTCATTCATTCATTCATTCATTCATTCATTCACTGATTCATTCATTCGTTCGTTCGTTCGTTCGTTCGCTCGTTCGTTCCTTCTTTCGTTCATTCATTCATTCGCTCGTTCGTTCGTTCATTCATTCATTCATTCATTCGTTCGTTCGTTCATTAGTTCGCTCGTTCGTTCCTTCATTCGTTCATTCATTCATTCGCTCGTTCGTTCATTCCTTCGTTCTTTCGTTCATTCATTCATTCGTTCATTCGTTCATTCATTCATTCATTCATTCATTCATTCATTCATTCATTCATTCATTTGTTCATCTATTTGTTTCTTTATCTACCAGGTTCACACGTGGAATCTCTGGAAACGCCTCTATCAATACAAGGGCGAAGAAAAAGCGATACGTCTTCAGACTTATTTCAAGTTCCTTTTCGTTCGCGAGCCGCTTCATCGCTTACTCTCGGCCTACAAAGACAAGTTTATAGGAAATGATTTAGGAGTCAGCAGTTCTTCACGAAACGCAATAGTAAAGTCATATCGACCACACGATTATTATAACGCTAGCGTAAAAAATCTGGTTAGCTTTCCGGAATTCATAAAATATTATTCCAGCAATATATCTCGCAACCAGCATTGGCGACAATATGAAAAGCTCTGCCATCCGTGCGTCATCAACTACGATTTTATTGGTCACTTAGAGACATTGGAAGAGGACGCCCCTCTCCTGCTAAAAATGGCGGGAATTGACGACCGCGTAACTTTCCCGCCAGTGCACAAGTCAACTAGTTCATCTGAAGTGTTAGAGTACTATTCCCAGGTCCCTTCTGAATACATAACTCGGATTGGAGAGTTGTATCGCAGCGACTTTGAAATGTTTGGTTATGATTTTCTCGGAGAGGTACGACCTCTGCTTAATAAAAATTCTTCGACATGACAACCACATTTTGCTATGAAATCAGATCCTAACCATTTTTAAGCTGGTTGTACCAAAAAATGTCTTTTTCCTTCTATATACGTAGTTCTGTTTGCGATCTGATAGAGAATCCGATGGAAATCCTCAAGTTTATCCTCAGAATTTCTCAGATAAGGCCATTAGTGAAAGGAATGTCTTCCATCTTGTTTTGAAAGTTTGAAAATTCATGGCAATACTATAAATGGAAATACCATAAACTCCGTTAAATATAGTTAATAAATTATACAAACCACATCCATATAACTTAAAATCAGTGGGAAATATTATCCCTAAGCTGACATTAAATCAGTAAACGCGCAGCCGTCATGGGAGCGTTGCGTGACGACCACTAATAACAGCTGCGTCGGAGGCTACAATAAAGTACAATCCTAACGAATATGTACCAGGAATATCATTGAAGTTCGTCGTGGGATGAAAGTAGTGTCTGAGCCCGTGAAACGCGTTGATAGCGGCATCCATGTAGAACTCAGGCGTGAATTCAAATAAAGGCCCTCTTGTAGCGGCACGTTGAACGGATGATATGATACACTGAAGCATCCAGTGAACATCGGTCTGTTTCTCCTGCCGTGAATTAAAACAATAAGGTAAGAGAACAAGATCTTCCAATCCAAAACAGCAATGTTCATCAATATCGAGAGAATGGAGAGAAAGTTTACCCTCGAGTGGAAGGAAGCCAATAACAAGACCACACTCGCCATAGCCTGCATAGCAGTCGTTTTCGCTTCCTTTCAGCCAAGCGGGAGACGCGCGAGGGCATGGGGCGAATGCTTCTCCCGCTTGGCTAAAAGGAAACGGAAACGACTGCTACGCAGCCTACACTCGCCACGGAGGCACACGCTGTTGAAGGAGTTAGGCAGCTCTGATGAAGTCTGTGTGTTCCCCGAGAAGCACAGAGGATTAAGCAAGCAAGTAATAAAGTTAATCTTGTAAGGAGAACACGAACTACAGGCACACGTGCACACGGCTCGACCTTTACCAGGTTTCCGTATCATGAAGCAACTGGGAGTATTGCTACTCCCCCCTGGATGGGATGCTAGTCCTTCGCAGAGTTACCCCTAGCAGTATGTCACCAGTACCCATTTTCTTATGCATTTATACACCGGAGTGGAGAGGAACAATGCGGAGTAAAGCTTCCTGTCTAAGAAAATAATATGATGGCAGGGACCAGCCCTCGAACCATCGACCGTTAGTTCAAAGTCCAAAGCGCAATTAAGCCACTATACCATCGCGCCCCCACAAATCATTGGTAACTTTGATCGTGAAACTCTGCCAAAGAACAACTTCAGAAAGCACACAGCTCTTTGACGGACGGACGGACGGACGGACGGACGGACAGACGGACAGACAGACAGATGGACGGACGAGGGGAAATTGGCCGGAAGGACATACGAATTGGGATACGTATTTTTGCGTGAGGCAGATTGGACATACACAATGCAACGTCAACACTAACCTTGGTAAAGATAAGAGTGGAGACCCGAGCCATATGTCTTGCACAGATTGTGGTTTTTTTGCATGAACACTCTCTTGGATCTTTCCAGCTCCGTTAGCACGTCTGTTCTCTAAAAACAACAAGAGGCAAAAATAAACGTCAATTGCACATATAGTGGACTCCTCCCATCTCGAACACGCGACGGAAACCAAAAGCTGTTCCAGACAAGGGAAGTTCAACCAATCAAACAATGAAAATGAGTTTCATTAACAGAAAGAGGGGAATTCGAGATAACAAGGGTTCGAGATAGTGGCGATCTATTGTATGCCACATACAAATGATAGATTTTATGGATTTTTTCGTCTCCGTTTAAACTACTTAAAAGAACGGAAATAAGTAAAAAAAACAGTAAGACCCTGAATTAACCGTCAATCGACAAAGACACAAAGAGCGACCTTCAGACATGAATTACAAAAAAGAAAAGAAGATTGGGTGAGGAATAAAAACAGGTTTGGACTTTATAGGCATGGTCTAAAGAATATATTACGAAATCTTTTTTTTTTTTTGGTGGGGGGAGGGGGGGGGGTTGTTTGTTTGGGTTCTTGATTATTTTTCTGCTTTGTTTTCGTTCAAATGTTGGCTGGGGTTGGGAGAAGATACCAAGAAGATACAGAAGACGATACAGAAGATACAGAAGATACAGTCTTTTCTCTGTAACAATACCTCAGGATCACAGCGTCTGATTTTGGCCATTGTCTCTTCCAGTGCTTTGACATTTTGCTTCATATTATCTCGCACTACCCTTGTCTTTTTTGTTTTGTTTGTTTGTTTGTTTGTTTGAGCAGGTTCCAGTCCGTAATCTTAAATCCAAGAACGGACTATCAGTCACCCGATCCCCTGTCCGGATAAAATACTTTAAGAAATCGTGAAGCAAAGGCGTACACTTGTGTGGTTTAATGTAGTCATTAACAATAAAAAGTATCATAGACGAACGTAATAGGTCATTTTAAAAAATTTCCGTCTCGGTAAGGAATCCTGGAGGTCCAGTGTGATAAGCGAGAAACATCTGCAGCATTCCACAGCTGAATTTTGCTACTGGTCGAAAAAATGCTATAAAAGATTTGATTGCTGTTGACCTTGATTTGAAATAATAGCTTTGTACAGTTATAAATCATTTGTCACACGATATGGTCACTTTTAACGTTGATTGTCTCTCTCCTCCGCAGAGGCCTCCTACAGTCGCGCCTTGACTGCACGCTCCTGCTCCCGTATCTTTCTTTCACTGGCGTTTACTGACAGGAACCTCTGCGGAGGAGAGAGGTTGATTGTGGTGTTTCGACCGCTTACTGACGGTCTTCATCCGGTGATAGGAACAATTGGCAGCAGACGAACTCTCAAACTCGCCATCAAATAAACAGGCGACGCAGGCGCCGATACTGCGGGTTTGAAGCCACACAACATTCAAAAATTGAACGAAAACCATCTGGACTGGAATTCAATAAACACTTCCCTCCAGGAAACATCTATAAGTCACACTTGCAAAAAATGGTTCGTACTTTTGACAGTTGTTTGTGTACAGCAATGTAATAAAGCATGACGACGCCATCCAGCATTTCAACCAATGACGGATCGAGGTTACGGTCTTCACACGACACATCTGCATCCCCAGTTTCCCCTCGGTTAGCTGATTCTTCGATGGCTTGTAAGAGATAAAAAAGTTTGATTTGTAAATGGCGAAGTAACGCACGGTTAAAGGATTTGCATCTTTTGGGATCAAACCTGTGCTAAAATTAAAACTAGGCTCTTTTTCTCGTATATGGAGGGGAGATATCAACTGATTTTCTCAAAGACAGAACAAACCATAACAGCACGCCGCTCAAACAACGTTTTAGGGAACAATACGACTTACCGCTGTAAGCTTTCTTAAGATGTAACAAAACACCACCCAATGTGTAAATGGAAAACAACAGGCCATTTTAGAGAGAAAGAGAGCGGTCTACCTGGACACTCCACTCAAGTAATCATTTGATGGATTTTCCGTTGCGTTACTTTCTCAAATACTGTTTCGGTTGGTTAAAGCACAGGTAGACCAAGCTCGTAATATCAGAGATTCAATAAATGTAAAGAAGATCCTCGCAGTTATTAACGCAACTTATGCAGTTGCGAAAAGAAAGCCTGAAAAAATCAGGCTCGCCGGGATTCTAACCATGTCCTCTGCGATACCGGTGCAGTGCTCTAACCAATTGAGCTAACAAGCCAACTGGGAGCTGGTCATTAAATTGGTTCGTAATATACCTGGGAAAGATGAAGATGAAATTATGAATTTATGAATTTATTTCTTCATTCCGCAGTTCAAATATATGAATTTCATATATTCATAATTTCATCTTCATCTTTCCCGGGTATATTACGAACCAATTTAATGACCAGCTCCCAGTTGGCTTGTTAGCTCAATTGGTTAGAGCACTGCACCGGTATCGCAGAGGACAGGGTTCGAATCCCGGCGAGCCTGATTTTTTCAGGCTTTCTTTTCGCAACTGCATAAGCTGCGTTAATAACTGCGAGGATCTTCTTTACATTTATTTCTTCATTCCGCAGTTCAAATATATGAATTTCATATATTCATAATTTCATCAGAGATTCACTTCCTAAAGTTCACTGTTAAGAATTACCAATTTGGCTGAGAAACAAATTGTATGAAAAAGGAACGAAATAAAGTTTTATTAGATCAGTTTACTTGAACATGGTACTTCCCATTATATATAAATGCTTCGTTTTCGATCATCCCACTGACATAATTCCTGACCCCTTTCTCAAACCCATGAAAATCTGATCTCCGAACATCATTTGAACAGGTAACATCGCCTTACAAAATTTCAAAATTAATATTCTTTTTTTTTTCAGATCAGGCAGAGTTCAAGCATATTTTGCGTACTGGTCTGAAGTTTTGTTTTTCAAAAGGTGTATGAAAAATTTTGTGTTAGATTGTAGCGACCTGCAGACTCTCACTGAAGATTACACCATGCTCCCAAACCAAGGAATCTGTTTTAAGGCGCCAATCTTTGCATGATCTTTTCCCAGCAACAGAGACAAGTACTTATTCAGTCTCAGAGTATTTCACAAACCCAAAACGATATATTTATAATTTACAATAACACTCGCGACATTTCGAACCTTCCAGTGAATTTTCTGGAATCTTTCTAGTAAGGGTCTCTACTTCACTGTTCATTTTCTCACAATTTCTTCCGCTTTTCATGCAGCATGGCATAGCAATCCAAAGGTTTAAGAATATCCTCGTACAGCAACGCCAGTTCCTCATCACTCAGTTGCTTGGCGGCCTCAGTCAATCGACTATCGTTCTGTATCTTGACGCGATCGAACAATGGACACGGTGGCGCGCTCCGAATGCGTTCGCGGGGCTGTCCTACCTTCAGCGTTTGGCCGGTAGAATCACTGGCTCGACGTCCCACACTCTGACGTTTTGCTGGTTGTCGCCCCAATCGTTGTGGAGGATCTCGGTTTTCGTTCTTCCTTGTGGTGTTTTGCTCTCTCAGACACAACAAATCGCGATCGCTCTCCTCTTTGCTCAATCGCTTGAAAAACGGAAAACAAGTTGGGAAAATTTCGATATTAATTTCCAGATTCATTGGCTTGCACTTTTGCTTGGATTTTCTGACTCTTGGACTCTTGGTGGACTCTCCCGAAACACCTTTGTCGGGTACTTATGCAAGTGGAATGAATACTTTAAAAAAGGTTGCCTTTGCTTTGTATATAAATTATGTGGCCAGAAAATTCTTAAATCTAAAGGCTGATGAAAAATCAAATTTTCATACGATTTAAATGTATTGTCAAGGATTCAGGTGGTGAGAATACCGAACACCATCAGATATTACGTAACAAATAAAACTTTATTATATAACATTTAACCTTGACCATTCAGCGTTGCTGCACGTGCAAATGACGGTAGTTTCAGTGCTGAAACCGCTTGTATGAATACGAAAAGGATTAATGTCAACTTTTAAAGTTTTCGCATACGTTACCAGTCTCGCAAAAGGTATTTAGCGCAATTAATTAAAGGTATTACTGTTAAAACAGGCAATTTGCGTCGCCTATCAAAGCTGAATTGGTTTTACTTAATTCTTTTAAGGACGGTGGCCCCTATTGCTAACGCGCACATTTTCTGCGCATCGCGCGTTCATCCCGCGCGATCGCGCGATTCCTGTATGAGCAGTGGTGCGAAAATAAAACTTTAGGTGTATTGAGTTGTTGTTTTTGTATTTCGCATCGGCTGTGGAAGTGTTGACCCGCAAATGGGAAACGTGAAACCAAAAACGAAATGGTAGGTTAATGAAAGAATCCAGGCAGTCGAAGGGCCAGCGCTTGCACGACAAAAAACAAACATCGACACCGGCTTCCGACAACAAGTGAAACAAGGAAAGTAGCGCGGGAGGGACGAAGTTGACTTGGCGAGAAGGTGGACGAAGAGTGGATCTCGGCGTGTTAGCTGAACATACTTGTTTCTCTGGAAAGCGACCTTCTGAAAAGACCACGATAGCGTCAACCTTTCGGTTAAATTCTCAAGTACTTCGCTTCCACCTCCACGGTAAGGAAAATTACCAATTTGATTGTGGATTTAATTATAAGAATTGTTTAATTGAGAGTCTTCCTATGTTGAAAATGATATTCTTAAGATGTTAAAGTGAATGATCGAATGAAATTGCTTCCGAGTAATTTTTTAAATCTTTGGAACAAAATAATACAGCAACTGATCGCGAGTTAAATCTCTTTGCCGAATAATACTTCGCAGGCGAAAAACTTGTGCCATTTTCCTCCATAATTTACATGTGCTTGGAAGCTTCCAAAAATCTTTTTTGGGTAATTTTGGCCGGTAAACTGCCAGATGCCGCCGGCAGCAATACTATTTATTTTAGCAAAGTTGTTTGATGGTTGACAGAGCTTAACAGCCAGCAGGATGCATGCGAATCAGTAAGAAATTCGTTTTTACATTGACAAATCTGTGAAGTCGCTACCGGCAGCAAGTTAAAATGGCATTATTAGAGCAACTGTAGTTTCACGAATACTCTCCTTGAAGTTAATTAGCTTTCCAAAGAATGCTGGAAGAAGAGCTGCCTGTGAAAGTTGTGTTAAAGTCTTGTTTTTGAAGAAAAATAGGTCAACTTCACTGTTTCCTCAGCGGTCCGCATTCTGTTTTTGCCTTTATGTTTTCCCATTGTCGTTTTTCATCTTTTGGCGAATAACGACTGAAATGTACTGTATTTTAGGGGCCAATGAGTTGAGAAGAATCTTTACAAACCACAAATGCACTCCAATGTATGAGTGTTTAGCGTGATCAGCATAAAAACGCAGAACAATTAGTAGAAAAGTACGAAGTTTTATGCTGGCATGGCCTTCCTCTCTCTCTTTTAGAATGCTTTTAAAACAGTGTTTCAAAATGAAAGTCGTAAAAAGACACTGTCTAGAGGACAAAGTTGAAGCAAACTACTTGTTTAGACTGAAACTGTTTCTCACCTAACGCGAAAACCGAAAGTTTCAGACACTTGAGCAGTATTGTATTTCAGATCTTTTGCAGTGAAATAATCACTCCTATTTTTAAGGTACTAACATGTTGTCATTTCCACGTGTGCCATTTTCTTAGCAGAGGGAAAGGAAACGTATCTAAGGCTTACATCTGATGAAAAATCTTTCCATTTGTAATTTGTTCGTAAGAGATTAGAAAGAGTCAAAAGCGTAAACAAATTGTGAAGCAACTTCTTGAAAGAAAAACAAAAACAGTACCTAACTGACCCGCCCGATAGTCTATGAAATATTAAGAGAAAACCTACCTCCTGTCGGTCTGGAAAAATGTCGATAGCTGTTATAAACTGCAGCAACCGATGGAATGAAATCGGGTTGACCTGCTGAAGTAGACGAGTAGCCGAGTTTGATAACTCCACTAAGCGATCTAGCCGAATGAGAAGGAACAAATCGAAAACTTGACGAGAAATTTCAGCTTTCGATTACAGCTGGGTTAGTTCGCTTCAGAGCTACAGATTCCGATTTAGTGGCATTTCGTGTTATTTGTCAAGATCCGAACACGATAAACCCAAAACAATAAGTTATATTTAGCTGCTGTAGATAAGCGACGTGTCCAGTTCATTCAAACAAACAGCCAAAAAGTCTGAGATGATTTGACACGCCTTGACAGTTAAATGACAGGATATTGAAACATTGTAAAAACCAAGGAACACGGCGCAAGAAGAAGGAAATATTTCATGCAGACAGTTTGAAGCTCGAACAAAATTAATAACAACAGTAGTGTGACTTTCGAGTTCGGATTGTTGTGGAGCAATTCGCGGCGCTGTGCAAACACTATCGAAAGAACATCGCGCCCGAAACTAGCCCCGCAAAATTTTTGGGCCCGAAGAGTTTTCGGGTTTTTTGAGAAACGAACACCAGCTTGTTTATGGGAGTTCCGGGGTTAGGCTAGCTAGCCTAGCTATATATATTACAGGCTTGGTCTGACCCCACTGTCAATTTGCAGTAGCCTTCTAGAACTTCCAAGCATGTAAACAACAATCACGATTCTCGCTGCACAACATTCATTGAACAATGAAATCGCCTAACGCCACTCCGTTATAGTATGTTCTTTGATAAGGCAATTGTAAAATCCCCATACAGTTGGCAGAGATAAAATCAATCGACGTTTTACTAGGATTTTGCTTTGCTGCATGCTTTCACCATGAGTCCCCTCCGCCATCTTCGATTCCCTGCATCCATCACTTCGACTTGCATTTTATTCCCCACCGGGGAAGAGAGCGTCAAGAAAATCATCACTGATGGAAAACATGTCGTGCGTGAGTTAGGAAAAAGTGACGTCAACTTTTTAAAATGCACGGTTACCCCTAGTTTTTATGTAATCAATCAAAAGCAGGACAACTGTTAAGTATTGCGAAATATTTTTTTTAGAAGAAAAACCGTCCGTCAAAAGTTATTTTACAAAACGTTCCAATTCACTGGGTCAAATAATGGCCCGCCAAGAACAGGAAATTCGCATATAGAATTCGGCAGCATGTTGAGAATTGTATCTTTGCTGTAAATGGTTTGAACCCAGGAGACATATCATAATTCGGTAAATTGTGATCGTCCGGGTGAGTGTAGTCCTGAGAAGGACTGTTTGAGGTGACATTGACTGACGTTTCGACAACCTGAGCGGAAGTCATCATCAGAGTCAAGTGAACTTAATGGTAAAATACCTTTTCTAGACTGCTTAGTTACCCGCGACAAAAACGAACTACGTAGACGAGCCTTGTTCTTATAGGACTGTATTTGTTAAACTTCTTCGAGACCGTTCACTGTATTTCCTAGCATGATAGGAAATCGTGACAAGTTCAATGACCACGAGGTCAATCAAACAGAACAAACTGCGCATGACAAATATGCTAATGAGCTAAACAAATCAAGCGTGTCCATTCCGCCGGCCTTGATATAATCAAGACAAAATGTAAACATACTTAATAGTCTTTCTTAATAGTGTTCTTTGTTCTAATAAAGTTACTTGAAATGTTCCTTTGAGTTCATTTGGTTCTTTGAGTTCATTATGTTAGTTTAAGTTGCTTATAAGTCTTTACTGAGCACCCTCGGATGGTGCCAGTAAGCATAGCTTTACAATTGGGCGGACGAATGTTCCAGTTTTGGTTTTGACAGTGACCACTCTGACTAACTGATCTGGACCAGGATGGGTTCTGATAATTCGGCCAAGGGGCCACTGGCATGGTGGAGTGCGATTGTCCTTAATGAGCACAATGTCGTTGACACGAAGACATCGTTTGGGTCGCCTCCACTTGTTGAATCGCTGAAGGTCATTGAGGTATTCGGTTGACCACCTCTTCCAAAAATGCTGTGTAAGAGCTTGACAGAGTTGCCATCGCTTCAGGGTTGAAGTGGGCGCTTTTGTAACTTGGTCAGGCAGCGCTTCGAGTGGTCGGCCAATTAGAAAATGACCAGGAGTAAGTGGGGCAATTCCATCATCATCATTTGAGTCAAGTGACGCGAAGAGAGGTCTGGAGTTGAGACAAGCTTCAATCTGAGACAAAACAGTTGACATCTCTTCAAAGGTGAGTTTACTTTCGCCAACTATTCGCTTTAGATGACGCTTGCAGGCCTTGACCCCATTTTCCCAAACTGAGCCGTGATGAGGGCCTGTTGGTGGGCTGAATTTCCATTGAATGCCTTGTGCAGAGCAGTAATTCATAATAGATCCTTGTGAGGCTGGTTGTTTAAGACACTGCTCAAGTTCCTTGAGATCTTTGTTTGCACGATGGAAGCAAGATGCGTTGTCACTCCAAATTTCAGTTGGTTTTCCTTTTCTTGAAACAAAACGACGAAAGGCAGCAAGAAAGGCTTCTGCAGTTAGATTCGATACCAACTCAATGTGACAGGCTTGAGTTGCTAGGCATACAAAGATGGCTACATAGGCTTTGCAGTAGGTTGGTTTCCGAGTAGTTCCAGTCTTCAGAGTCAGAGGTCCTGCATAGTCCACTGAGACTCTTTCGTTAGCGAAGGCTGGAAGGAGGCGTGCAGCTGGAACTTGGCCCATAAGTTGAGTTGTGATCCTGGGGGATGCACGCTGACATGTCATGCATTGACGTGTGCACTTACGTACAGCTCTGCGTGCACCAACAATATGGTAGAGGTCTTGAAGAGATCCTAAAGTGAGCTTTGGACCAGCAGGACACAGACGTTTGTGTTCATTCTGTATAATCAGTGACGTGAGGTGGTGCTTTCCATGGAGGATCAGTGGATGCCGGGAATGGTAGTCCTTCTGGGACTGTGAGAGACGTCCACCAACTCTTAACAAACCATCTGCGTCAAGAAATGGATTTAACGGTTGCAGAGAATGGGAAAAAGGAAGTGGCTTTCCTTTCTGGAGTGTTTCCACTGCATCTGGGAACATCTTAGCTTGTGCTTGTTTGAACAACCAAATTTTAGCCTTTGACAGTTCAGCAACTGAAAGAGGTGTAGAGCTGAATAGATGAGTGCGGGTAACAACACGGAATACCCAGGCAGTAACTCTCAGGAGATACATGTAGCTTGAGTATCTTTCAATGTCAATCACAGGCTTGGTTTGATCAGGAACAGTAGTTACTTGGAGTGTCACTTCCTTTCTTTCTTTGAATTGCAAACTTGCTTCATCAATACCTGAAGAGCAAAGTGTCTCCAAAGAGGGAGGGGCAGAAATCTTGGACTGCCAGTTTGAAGTATCTTCTTTTAACCAACTGGGACCATTCCACCAGAGTTTGTGATCAATGATTTCTCCTGGAAGCAGGCCACGAGATCCAACATCGGCTGGATTTTCTTCACTGGCAACGTGGGCCCATCTTTCTGGGGGAACACTTTCTTGAATTTCTCCGATTCTGTTTGCTTCGAAGGTCTTGAATCGTTGGCTGCTTCCATAAATCCAGTAAAGGACAATAGTACTATCTGTGAAGGCATAAAGCTTGCAGGTTGGAATGGCCAAGATTTCTTGAAGATGTTTCATGAGTTGTGAGAGCAAATGAGCTCCACAAAGTTCAAGACGGGGTAAGGTAACCTTCTTGATTGGTGCGACGCGTGTTTTTGCCATAACAAGGGAGGTGTAGACTCCGCCGGCCGTGTCGAAACTTCTTAAGTAGACGACACCACAATAAGCCTTCTCACTGGCATCAGAAAAACCGATTAGTTGTCGGTCAACAATTTCACTGCCAACTGGGGTGTAACAGCGTGGAATGCGGATGGCAGAGATTTCAGGGAGTTGTGTTCTCCAATACAACCACTCTCTCTGAATGTCTGATGGGAGAGGTTCATCCCATGCGGTGCCTCGCTCCCAGAGACGCTGGAAGATTATCTTTGGTACAATTGTGACACACGCGATGAGACCAAGGGGGTCGAATATTTTTGCTGAATCAGACAAAACTTCACGCTTAGTAATACTTGATTCTTCAGCAGATAAATCAGTGGAAGAGAATTTGAAGTGATCTTGACTAGAGTTGTATTCCATTCCAAGAGTTTTGACAAAGTTATCAGAGTTTCCAAGGTTAGATGTGTTCTTTGAGCTTCTAATCTCTGGTGAGATTGAATTCAAAACTTCAGGCGAGTTTGAGTTCCATTTGTGAAGTTTGAACCCTCCTCTGTTAAAGAGGTCTTGAAGTTGATGATGGAGTAAAATGGCTTCTTGCTTGGTTTCAACTGAGGGAAGACCATCATCGACATAGAAGGACTCCTTTACAGCCTTTGCAGCTAGGGGTAGCTCTGATTCATTTTGCTTTGCAAGGTGTAGAACAGAGTTTGTCGCTAAGAATGGAGCACTTGCAATTCCAAAGGTGACTCTTGTCATTCGATAGTCAACAACTGGATCAGTAGCCTTTTCTCTCCATAAGAACCGGTGAAAATCTCTGTCTTCTGGTGCCAGGGCAACAGCGCGATACATCTTTGAAACATCAGTGGTGAGAACATAAGGGTGTTGTCTGAAACGAATGAGAACATCATTGAGGGGCGGATGAACAGTCGGTCCCACGAGGAGCTGATCATTGAGAGAGACACCAGTTGTGGTTTTCATTGATCCATCAAATACCACGCGTAATGGGGTTGAGTCTGAATCCTTGTAGACAGCATGATGGGCTAAGTAGAATGAATGTGATGCAGGTTTGTTGAGATCAGTCTCTGGGACTCTTTCAGCATGGCCCAATGTGAAGTACTCGTTAACGACCTTTGCATAATCTTGGGATTTGTCGAAACGTTGAAGACGACGTTCAAGGGAAAGGAAGCGTCGCAAAGCCAGAGGTCGTGATTGGCCTAAAGGAGGCCCTTGTGGCTTGAATGGGAGTCTGACTACAAAGCGACCAGTTTCATCACGTTTGTGGCTTCGGTCAAAGTCCTGCACAAGTAATTTGTCAGCTGGTGATAGAGGCAACCTAGGTTTAGGTGGCTCCTCTAGAGTCCAAAATTTATGGAGAGTTTCTTCGCAACTTGGAAATGAAGTTGACGCATGCAGTGTTGTGACTTCAGCTGGCAATTGGTGAGTGTTAGTGTTCCCAAACAAGACCCATCCAAACATGGTTGCTTGGGCTGCTGGGGTTCCTTTTGGTCTAAGGATAAGCCCTGGCTTAAGGATGTCATGGTACACATCTACACCAAGGAGAACATCAATAGGCTTTGACACATTGAACTCAGGATCAGCAAGCTTGAGAGTAGATAGATGTGGCCAATTCCCTTTAGGAAGGGTTGTGATAGGCAAGCATTTTGTCAACGAAGGCAGAACAATAGCTTGAACATTGTCCAGTGCTGAGGAGCCTTGAGTAGATCTTAAATTCATGTTAACAACAGAATTACTTTGGGTAGAGCACCGGGTGTCTCCGATTCCATTGATGGTGATTTCTTGCCTTTGTTTGTGCAACTTTAAGCGTTGGACGAC
This sequence comes from Siderastrea radians, assembly GCA_964017195.1. Lineage (NCBI taxonomy): Eukaryota > Metazoa > Cnidaria > Anthozoa > Scleractinia > Rhizangiidae > Siderastrea > Siderastrea radians. Next base: position 9,962,602 of record OZ024899.1, read on the forward strand.
TCTTTCAGTGACAAAGGAGGAGAGGATGCTGGGTCCAGTAGAGCTCGTGCAAGCATTTGATGACCATTGGGTCCACTAAGGATCACTTCTGCTGTCATCATGAGAATAGAATTTGAAGCAATGGCTTCTGGGGCAGCTACATAGGTAACAGTGGAGATGCCACCATCACTTGCAGTGTTTCCAGGGTCGGTTGTGTTAGAAGCACCAGGTGCTGAAACCATCAGAATGTCCTGTCTCGCTGTTTCCAATGTGTCTTGATTGACTGCATCCCTAGAGTCATCGAGGTGAAGAAAGGTATGATGTCGCTTGCCACATTTCAGACAACAATTAGGTGAAGGGCATTGTTTACTTGTGTGCTTTGCCTTCAGACAGTTAAAACAAAGTCCTTGTTCCATAACAAAGTTCCGCTTCTCAGAAAGTGATTTTGCTTTGAAGGACTGGCAATAAGCAAGGTTGTGTTTTGATCCATTACAGGCTGTGCACTTAACTTTGGTGTTTGTAGTATACACTAAAAATGGCTTAGGAGGAGGTTGCTTTGGTGACTTTCCGGGAGGAATGGGAGGTTTCTTGGGGCCTGTTTCATGAGGCGCAAGTTCAGTGGCAGTTGCTCGGAGATCAAGGAATTCAAGGAACTTGTCATAGCCAGGGACTTGCTTTTCTGCTTGAATAGATTTCTGCCATTCAACCATGGTTAGGTCATCAAGTTTGCACTCTCCTAAGGCAGTCATAAATCTTTCAAAATCCAGTTGATCCATTGCCTTTAATGATCTTAAGTGATGCTGAAGTGTGTCACGTAGCTTTCTCAGTTCACCACTTGAACCATCTTTAATTGGTTTAAGATTAAGTATTGCTCTTACATGTGCTCTGTGAATGACGTGAGGTCTGTCAAAACGGTTCTTTAGGGCTGCCACAGCTTCTGGGTATGCTTCAGCTACTGCATCAATTCCCTCAACAGCATCTCTAGCCCTTTTGGTGGTGAGAGATTTAAGCAAATACTGCATCCGCGATTGGTCGTCTAGCTTTTTCGAATTGTGTATTGTGGCTTCAAACTGTTGCCAGTACGATTTCCATTTAGTTGGATCTCTATCGAATGATGGGATGCTGAGTGAAGGCAATTTCACTGTTTTTGATTCATGTTCCTCCGAATGTGTTTTGAATTTGTGCAGCAACTTGTTAATTTCTTCACGATGTTTGCTGTTTTGGACTTCGATTTCCTTGTTTCGTTTTTCCTCCCGTTCAAGTTCTTGCTCTTTGATTTCACGAGTTCGGTTGCGGCGGCGTTCGATAATCAACAGAGCCAAAGTGTCTTGAGTCAATGAAATCTTGTCGAAATAATTCGAAATGGCGTCGTTCCAATTTTCACCGTCTTCAACATCTAAGTTCGGGGAAACAGAGTCAATTTCTGAGGTGAATCGATCGAAAGTTTTCTCAAATTCAGAAAGCTGACTTCTTATGTCCGTTAGTTCTTCGATCTCCATTTCGTCGAGTTTGGTTTGTGCTTCGCTGACCTTCGAGGCGACACTGTCAACATTCTTTGTAATTCGAGTCCATTTGGCTTCGAGCGAATTCACTTTGGTCTTGTTTTCAGTAGCTTTAGATTTGCCTTGTGGCTTTGAAGCGACGTTCAGTACATAGAGAAGCTTGCTTGTGTTTTCGCGGACACGTTCATCGTGAATTTCCAAATCCTCAAAATGCCTTTCAATAAGTTCCTCGTTCGACGGTTCAACGATGGCAGTCGCTGCCAAATGCTGTTTTTGAAATTGCGTGTCCAGGGTGCGAATTTCGTTCAAATACTGCTCAGCGCAGACGATGTCATAGGCGGACTTGTCTTCTTTTTCGACGACCTGTTCAACTTTCTTGAGAAGGTTTGTTATTTTACGTTTAGTGATTCCTTTTTGCTGAATAAGAGTCTCACGGGACATCTTGTGATCGTCAGCTAGTTGAATGGCGACTTGCTCGCTCAGCTGTTCATGAGCTGTTCAGCTCAGCTCAGCTCAGCTCAGCTGTTTTGAGTTCGACGACTGTAGATCTTTCTACTGTAATCATCCGGCTCGAAGGACCAGAATGTAATAGACGAGCCTTGTTCTTATAGGACTGTATTTGTTAAACTTCTTCGAGACCGTACACTGTATTTCCTAGCATGATAGGAAATCGTGACAAGTTCAATGACCACGAGGTCAATCAAACAGAACAAACTGCGCATGACAAATATGCTAATGAGCTAAACAAATCAAGCGTGTCCACTACGGACGACAATTTACAGAAAACCGACACATACCGACAGACTACTCGACCAATCAGTTACTCAGTGACGCCTAAACGTATACCAACCGAGGCCATTGTATCCAGTGTTGAGGCGGTTCTGTCCCGTCAGAGGGAGCTTTCAGAATCAGCCAAGGATAACATCAGAAGTAGGATAGCTTCCACTATACAGCCAGCCTCTCTACCTGACAGTAACTTGACTAAAGACGAACGACAAGCGCTAAAACGACTGAAAACCGACGAAAACATTGTCATACTTCCCGCTGACAAAGGACGAGTGACTGTTGTTATGGACAAGACAGACTATTACGACAAAATGGACGCACTTGTTAACGACAAACAGACCTACCAAATACTTAAACGAGACCCGACGCCAGCACTTCAACGCAAACTTAACAGCAAACTACTTGACCTCAAGAAAACTGACGCTATTGACATTCAACGCTACAACAGACTGAGGTGCCGTGTACCACAACCACCGAAACTTTACGGACTACCGAAGCTGCACAAACCTAACATACCCATGCGACCCATAGTCTCATTCTGTGGGTCCCCGACTTACCAACTGTCCAAATACTTGACTACCGTACTGAAACCTTTGACCGACGAATCACGACACAAACTACAGTCGACTAAGAACTTTATCGACGCAATCAAGGCAGTACAAGTACCTGACGACTACAAACTAGTGTCTTTTGATGTGAAATCACTGTTCACCAGTATTCCACTTCAACTGGCTCTAGACTGCACTGAGACCGCCATCAACAACTCTGCTATTGAACCACCACTACCTACAGACGACTTAATGGACTTACTGAACCTTTGTCTTACTTCTACGTATTTTCAGTACAACGACACGCACTACAAACAGTTGCACGGAACAGCTATGGGCTCACCAGTTTCCGTTGTTGTTGCAGAAATCGTTATGCAAAACATCGAGGAACGAGCCCTCGCAACTTACAAACGAACACTACCACTCTGGCTACGTTACGTTGACGATACCTTTACAGCCGTACACAAAGACGAAATCGACGATTTTCACGAACACCGTACCTCAACGGACAAAACGCCGACATACAGTTTACTAAGGAGATCGAGGAAAATGGTAAAATACCTTTTCTAGACTGCTTAGTTACCCGCGACAAAAACGAACTACGGACGACAATTTACAGAAAACCGACACATACCGACAGACTACTCGACCAATCATCTTACAACCCAACTTCTCACAAAGCTACGACTATACGGACCCTGACAAGACGCGCACAACTATTTTGTGACTCACCTGACAGCTTAACGGACGAAATCAAGTACTTAGACAACGTTTTCAACAAGAACAATTACAACCGGGACTTTATTAGACACAACACTTACAGAAACTCCGAACCAAACGCTACGAACACTAACACGACACCTGTCACTACTGCAACCATACCTTACATCAAAGGGACTTCTGAAACTATCGCACGAATCCTACAACCCTACAACATCCGCGTTGCTCACAAACCTATCACTACTTTACGACAGCTACTGACGAACGTTAAAGACAAAGACGAACCGAGCGACAGGCGGGGAGCAGTTTATAAAATCAAATGCTGTGACTGCCAGGCCACTTATATTGGTGAGACCGGCAGAAATCTGAACGTCCGACTGACTGAACACAAACGAGCGACTAGAAATGGTGATATCAACAATCACATTGCTGAGCACCATTTAAAAACAAACCACAGAATCGACTGGGACTCTGCTGAATGCGTTACCTACAGTACGGACTACGTACTATCAACGAATCACTCTGGAAAGCTGGTTTACTAACTTAGAACAAACACCACTGAACCGTTGCCAACAGCTACCTGCACCTTACAAACGACTGATTGCTGACAATAACAAGACAGACAAACAATAGACAAACCGACTTATTTGACTAACAATAGACCAACGGACATTTGACTAACAAAAGACGGATCGAAACGCACCAATCACGTTTTACAGTCTTCACAGCCAATAACATCACGGCTTAACTGACAGACGACCAATAACATCACGAGATCGTCGACCAATCAGGACAACGACCAGAGACTTATAACATCTACTGACGATTCACAGTTCACTTGACTCTGATGATGACTTCCGCTCAGGTTGTCGAAACGTCAGTCAATGTCACCTCAAACAGTCCTTCTCAGGACTACACTCACCCGGACGATCACAATCACGCCGGGCCAGCAGAGGGCACGAAGCTGCACGCTCGGAAAAACTTTTGCGTCTTTTATCCGATAGAGCTCAAACTTTGCACAATGATAGAACTTTTTATTCCAAACAATCGTATCGTTTTTGTTTTTTTATTTTAACGGTTTTTGGCGGGAAAATGACGTCACGGTGCTAAAGGCAAATTTTCAGTTGTCTCTTATGGCACAAAAAGTATATGATTCTGATAGAACTCATTGAGATAATATGAAATGCGAAGAAATTATTGAAAAAGCTCGATCCGTCTTGAAGATATAAAGTTCGGAAGTTTGAATTTTCCGCCATTTTGCTACTATTTTTAGAACATTTATAAAATTCAGATCTTTATATCTTCAAGACGGATTGAGGTTTTTCAATGATTTTTTCGCATTTCACTTTATCCCAACAAGTTCTTTCAGAATCATGTACTTTTTGTGCCATAACAGGAAAACGAAAATTTGCCTTTAGCACTGTGGCGTCATCTTCCCGCCAAAAACCGTTAAAATCAAAAAACAAAAACGATACGATTGTTTGGAATAAAAAGTTCTATTATTGAGCAAAGTTTGAGCTCTATCGGATAAAAGACGCAAAAGTTTTTCCGAGCATGCAGCTTCGTGCCCTCTCCTGGCCCGGCGTGAATTTACCGAATTATAAGTGTATCTTTGTTATTCATTACAAAGCGCCTATCAGTTTAGTCATCTTCATCTCCTACTTAAGTCAAATAATGGCTATCTTTTATTTTAAAAAGTTTTTTTTCCTAATTTTTAAAAATTGCTCAATCAGCACTTTTTTACCATATTTGGGCCTAGTTATCTCTGAAAAATGCACGGTGACCCCCCATTTTCTTTCTGGATTTTAACAGCCCTAGGTACGAGTAACAGATCCCACATGGCCACAAACAGGAAAAGAAACCTTCCTATTAGGGGCCACCGTCCTTAAGGTGGCTCCAAAGGGTTCTTGTTTTTTTCGATGCATTATATTTGGGAGTTAAAATATTTAGGTTAGAGTTGGCCAATCATGATCAAATTTTGCCACAAAATAACGATAATATCAAAGTGTCAATTTTTTGTAGATTCCTTAAGAAATTTGTTGCCATGGCAACGCAGTTGGGTTTTGAAGTATGGCCATAAAATAGAAATATCCTGAGTTTGGTTGAAAATTTGACGGTGAAATTTCTTTAAATTTTGCATACGGCCTTTGATTCTAGTAAGCTACCTCAGGATTAAGTTAAAGAAAATTCTGTCGAAAACTTTCAGCAAAAAACACTTTTTTACGAATTTACCTTTAACTTTTCTCCCGTACGACAGAATTCTTTTAATCTCGCTTGAAAAACTCTTTGGGCATATAAGAGTTAACATGCAAAAAATCAAAGAAATTTACCGAGCGGAAGCGAAATTATGTCCTTCCTAAGTTACAAAATGTTGAAAATTTCGACACGACAAGATAGGCAATTGCGCATGCGCAGAAATTGTCACGCCACCCTCGGCACGCTGTTTCAAGTCTGTTTATTCCTGGTTTATTTCGTTGGGCATTTCTTTCGCCCTGATGACTTTCTTTACGTTTGAAAAGGTGACGTTTTGGGTGGATCGGTGCTTGTCGAAGAACATTACATCATTTGTTTTCAAATCATTGGATCCTTGGCTTCAAATATAGCGGAATGTTTTCCTGCTCGTGCAGATATGCGATTGATTCTATCTCAAGTGAATTCATCAGCACTTCGCTCAGAATGGCGACTAATGCTTCTTTTACACCTTGGGAAAAAAGATTGTCTTAATCCTCGCAAGACAGGCTGCTTTCTGTACTTGTTTTGATTTATCGTCTGCCTGAAGAGCCTATTTGAACTCCGTGAAAACTGAACTTATCTCCAAATGTTTGCAAACGTTCGCAGCGCTCGTTCACAAATATTATGTTTTCGAAAGCGGTGGTGGACTTTAGCTTACTGTTTATACCACTGTACAATTATTTACATGTCAAAGATTCTTAACCTAAACGAGGATTCAGATTAGAAACGTATGCGATGGAGAGCAAATACTTCTACAACGGAGTTTCGAAAATACTGCAACGGAGTTCAGGATTGAGCAACGCGTACATGGATACCACTTCGGGATTAAATGTCTTAAAGGAGCACAAGGACAGAATTAACAAAAAGACAACATTTCTGACTATAAAAACAATACATTGAAGAAGTCCCTTCTGTAGAGGTATGTATTGAAACGAGGACAAAACTGCCTTTGATGATCTTTGATAAGCGTCAATTTTGTCAAGAATTCTCTGTTGATGAAACTTGTTCGATTGATTGATCAAAACTCAATTTAAAAAGCACCGCTTTGAAGGTTTGAAGATTTGTTTTCGCCCCAGGGAAAACCAGTAACAGTCAAATTATCAATATTACCAGTTCGGCAAGATAGAAACCATTTCTTTTTGGAGTATTTCGTACCAAACGAATTTACAAAGATAGCGCGCGGTAATGTTTTGAAATTATTCTACCACAGGTAACCAAAGCGTAATATGAGAGTTTGTATGGAGCTGAAATTCGATCGAAAATAATTGGCGGTTTTCCGCCGAAAATACATTAAAATCGAAATAAAGTTTAAAAAACCTTACCTGTTGTGTGTTTGCTGTGTTTTTATCGCTTTTCCGAGCTTCCGGAGGCCGTTTTGGGCGATTTTCTGCTTAACGGTCGATGCGACGGCATGTCACGTACTAAAGAGAGCTAAAGGTAGGAAAACGGGAATTCAAAATTGCCAACCGACACTCGAGGTCCCGATCAAAATACCCGCTAAAAATCGATTCAACCTAAAGTCAGCGCTTTAAAACTACAACACATTTCAAAAAGGATAAATCTCCTACCTTTCTATGTGATTCAATCGTCAATTAGTTTATCTCTCGAAGTACAGCCCTGCATTAAAAACGAACTAACTTTTCGAAATCGCCGCCATCACTGGCTTGTAAGGAAAAGAGGGTCAAAACTAACGGTCAAGCCTGGGACAAAGCGCCAAATTTCGCTCCACCGGGGGACGACACAAGTGACTTCTGTGTCGCCAAATGCCAAACTCACCCCCTCTCCGCTAAATCAAGTGTTGTACCGCTCAAATTTCGGTGGGAAATCGCGCGCGGGTCGCATTCAGGTATAAAACTTGACTTACCGGAGAGAGGGTGAGTTTGGCATTTGGCGACATAGAAGTCACTCAAGTCGTCCCCCGGTGGAGCGAAATTTGGCGCTTTGTCCCAGGCTTGACCGTTAGTTTTGACCCTCTTTTCCTTACAAGCCTGTGATGGCGGCGATTTCGAAAAGTTAGTTCGTTTTTAATGCAGGGCTGTACTTCGAGAGATAAACTAATTGATGATTGAATCACATAGAAAGGTAGGAGATTTATCCTTTTTGAAATGTGTTGTGGTTTTAAAGCGCTGACTTAAAGGAACTATGTCACGGTATTTACATCCATTTTTCTGATCTGACAAAATTATTTTCTTATTGAAGAGAATTTCAAAATAATCGTTTCCTAAGGTAGAAAAACACCAAAGAAGTAATAATAAACCAAAACTGAACAAGGATGATTACGATTGAGGGAGATTAAGACGGATTACGAATGACAAACTTGAAAAAACTTGCCAGTTTTTTCAAGATGCGTTATCCATGACGTAGCTCCTTTAAGGCTGAATCGATTTTTAGCGGGTATTTTGATCGGGACCTCGAGTGTCGGTTGGCAATTTTGAATTCCCGTTTTCCTACCTTTAGCTCTCTTTAGTACGTGACATGCCATCGCGTCGACCGTTAAGCAGAAAATCGCCCAAAACGGCCTCTGGAAGCTCGGAAAAGCGATAAAAACACAGCAAACACAACAGGTAAGGTTTTTTAAACTTTATTTCGATTTTAATGTATTTTCGGCGGAAAACCGCCGATTATTTTCGATCGAATTTCAGCTCCATACAAACTCTCATATTACGCTTTGGTTATCTGTGATTCTACAGGTCGGTTTTTCTTGTTGCATTACGGAAAAGAAACGTATTACCACCAAACCATCGCACTATCACTTAATTAAGCAAATAAGAGAGCACTTCTTTTATCCGGAAATGTGGAGTATTTCCCAGAAAACTAACTTGAAAAAACTAACTTGTTTTTAGCGAGCCGACTGCTGATAAAAATATAGCGCGCGATGAATTGTTTTGAAATTCTCTTGTACGCTTTTTAATTTTGTTTCGCAAGTAAACAGATTTACGGTGAAACTGAGATTGAAACTACCACTTCAGCAAAATAGGAAGCGAATCTTTCACCTCATTGTTTGTAATATTTTCTTTGTAGCGGCTGGTTTGTCAACATTTCGACATGAATAAGTCTCTTTATTGAGTCAAAATCTGTCTGTTTCACAGGGTATTTTTTTCGCTCACTGCAAGTTTAATTTTGTTACACTAATTTTTTCTTTTAGTTTTAAATTCTCGCCCTGTTATTTCATGATGTGAAGACAATAAAAACCTTTTACTGTAGTCTACATTGTTTGTGCTAACAACACCGTAAACGTATGTGTGTGCCTTTTTTTTTGTCTTTTTTCTAAATGGGAATGTTTTCTCAGAAATACGAATCGGAGTTCGCGAAAAATTTGTCCTGGCACAGAAACGGTGCCAGACTTTTTTCCTGCGACCTGGACGTAGAAAAGGCTTCCGTGGTCAAAACAGCCGGTGAAAGAAACTAATGGTAAAAAGGCCACTATTCTAGGGCCTTTATACGATTTCACTGGAGATGAGGGAGTTTTGAAGTCACCGTCTTCTCTAGCACAGTTCAGTTGCACAGCCTCTGTCTGAATATAAGCTTACTGCGTTTCATATTCGGCTGAGTTGACCATCGCGTTGATAACATTGAAGAGGACATGATTAAAGTGAATTGTCACCTAAGTTCCAGTCGTTTTCAACCTTGCCTACATGCAGCTTTTAAAAGACCGGCGCAAAATATTAAATCCCAACGAGAGCGCGACGCCATTTTTGTTTGTTTGTTTAATTTTTGAGTGTCACGGGAAAATTGGAACCCAGTCTGCGCGCGCCCAACAAAACTGTTTCGAGCCTCCTTAATGGTAGATGAGAGAAAACAAATCAAATTGCCGATTGACGACGGGTTGGGAAATTTCATCAAAGGTTTCAGTGTTACAATGGGCAATTTGTCTCATTCATAAGAGATTTCAGATGAGAAGTAATATAGCTGTACAGGAGGAAATTTGGATCATTCATTAAAGGCATTAGTGTTGCAATAATGTTTTACAAGGTATTATTAAAAGGTATCATATAAATATGAAGGTATAATAGTGTTATAAAAGGCATTAGTGTCATAACAAGCAATAACGTGTGATTCATTTAGGTCTCACTGTTACAATTTGCAATGAGTCGCTAATGAAATTAAGTATCACATAGGCGCACAGAGAACCAATCACAATCGAGCATTTTGCTATAGATACGATTAGTGCTATAACATGCTAGTTTGTTATTTGTTTAAGGTATAAGAGTGGTTTTTCCTAACCCGTAAATCGATAACTAGCAATAAGTATCTCATAATTAAACTTAACAGATAGAAATACTTAGATAGGCTAACACTGGAATTAGTGTGTGTAATAATAGCGGAGCTCGCAGAGCACCATGGGTAAGCAAATTTGGTATAAGCCCGTTGAACCGAAAAATTTTGGTTGAGACGTCAGCGTGCGTCCGTACAGACTCTTGGGGAGGGTGAAGGGAGTCCCAAGACAACCCGACCGGGGGAGGCCGAATGTCCTTTTTTTCCTTGTAGCTGAAGTAAACAATTGCCGGGTTGCACTGTCACGCCATACAAAAATAAATGCGAAACCATGCGATAAAAGAAGCCAAGAATTTTAAATGTTATCAAAGACTAATAAATAAACAACTTCTCCAAGTCTCAGGTCTGTACGGTACAGCATTCTTGAGTTATTTGCCAAAACGTTCCACGGAAATTTATGGAGCTCAGTATGCGGACGCCATATTGGTGTACCGCCGTGGTACACCAATATGGCGGCCGGATACCAAAGAAAACACCTGGAATTCACTTTTGCTATTAAAACGATTACTTTTCGTTCGTGAGCTAGTATACTTTCACGTAAACACCTCACCTAATATTTCAAATGTTCAAACTGCTAAAAATCCTAAGGAGAGGCCTTTTTTCAAACAAGACAGCCTTGTCACGGCGCCATCTTGATGTCACGTACGGTGGAAAACTCGAAAATTCAAAATGCTCTAGTTTAAAAACAAGGGACGCTACCGAGCTGGAAACTTGGAAAAAGATATATTTTTATGTCATCTCACACCTGTTGACGACAAAAATTCAGCAGGCCTACCGAGTTTTGATTTTAGGATTTTATGACGTCACGTGCAAGCCAGCAATATGGCGGCTGGCTCCTTGAGCCTCGATTTTCAATACGATAATTGTAATACGTTCTTGGAATGAAGACTTGTAACGGTTCATCATGAAAAGGAAAAGGATTACTTCAATCTCGACGGCGCATATAGAAGATATTAGAGAGCTTGAAGGCAAGAAATCCTTGTTCACGGACATACTTGTTTTTTTCAAAGCTAAGGAGTTCTGGAAAGAACCCGGCGACTCTCGTTTAGATTTCCAAGTCCTTCTTTCATTTCAATAGTAAAGTGAATTACAGATTTGATTGTGGATTTACATTGCAAGAATTTTTTAATTGAGCGACTTTACATGTTTAGTAAATTACGGTAATTTTCTTGAAATGTTTTAAAAACTTGTTTAAAATATCTGTGAAATTACGTTGTAGTTCCCGTTTGTCGGCTTGCGAGTAACTTCACTCGAGGGGAAAATTGAATGCAGTTTGCTTTTCTAGGCAAACAAGTGCTTCGTATGTGGATGACATTTCATGTTTTTGAAGGTTTCTTGTCCCTTTTTCTGTGTTTATTCATTGAAGGAATTGTCATTAGTGAGCAATTTGATATATATGCGCAATTTTCTTTTAAACTTTAGTGCGTAATTTTCAATATTTTTCTTTGAGCAATTCTAGTCAGTAGTGTATTTTAGTCGAAAAGTAGAAATCGTGACTATTCTAGATTGAGTCTGTGTTGTTTTTTCAATCTACTAGGTTGTTTTCCTTCGGCACCGCATATTGGGTTGTTTTGACTAATTCGTAATTTAGTATTCAACAAGAAAAGCCCCAGGGGCATTAGACCCCGCCGTTGTCTTCCCCCCCGGGGGTGTAAAATATGTTACGGTCACTCAAGATAAAAGCCCTTGCCTGTGTAGCGAAAGACACAACGAGTATTTGTTTGGCCAAGCGAAAACCGGAGGTCTGGGGCAAGTGACCACCAAAAAACAAGAAAAGCCTCAGGGGCATTAGGCCCCACCGCTGTTCTCCCCCCCCGGAGGGGGGTGTAAAATATGTTACGGTCCCTCAAGATAAAAGCCCTTGCCTGAGTAGCGAAAGTCACGACGAGTATTTGTTTGGCCCAGCGAAAACCGGGGGTCTGGGGCAAGTGACCACCAAAAAACAAGAAAAGCCTCAGGGGCATTAGACCCCACCGCTGTTCTCTCCCCCCCCCCCCCCGAGGGTGTTAAATATGTTACGGTCACTCAAGATAAAAGCCCTTGCCTGTGTAGCGAAAGACTCAACGAGTATTTGTTTGGCCGAGCGAAAACAGGAGGTCTGGGGCAAGTGACCACCAAAAAACAAGAAAAGCCTCAGGGGCATTAGACCCCACCGCTGTTCTCTCCCCCCCCCCGGGGGGTGTTAAATATGTTACGGTCACTCAAGATAAAAGCCCTTGCCTCTGTAGCGAAAGACACGACGAGTATTTGTTTGGCCCAGCGAAAACCAGAGGTCTGGGGCAAGTGACCACCAAAAAAAAAAACGGAAAAAACAACGGGAAAAAAAATGGGTATTACTAGACCCCGTCCTGACGGCGGGGTAACAACTGAAGAGTCGCTCTGTCGTCAATATTTTTTTTATTAAATTTATAGTCTTAGTGTAAAGCTCCATATGTTTTTTGTTCACTTGTGGAATATTTTATCTTCCTAATATTTTTATATATTTTTGGTTTCTTCATTTGAAGTGAATGACATTTCTGTCCCAATTTAGCGACTAAACTTAGAATCGCCGTTTCAATGAGTGAGTTCAGTGTGGCATGTTTTCGTGTTCGTTTTGTTTTTAACCGGTAAGCCATTTCAGTGTGTCTTTAGTTAGAGATCGAAATGAAATCTTTATTTAAGTAACTATAAGCAAAGCATTTCTCGGTTTAAGTCTATTTTGTCTAAGATAAGACTCTAAAAGCGTCCTAAAATTAGTTCAGGGTGAGTTCTTGAAAGCGCCCAATTAATACTTCGCGGGTGAAAAACTTGTGTCATTTTCATCTTGATAATTATACGTGTGCTTGAAAGTTTCCGAAAAACATTTTTGGGGTATTTTTTTGTCAGGAAACGGTTTGATGCCGGGAAAATATTATTTATTTTATAGCAAAATAGCTTTCGAGAAAAGTTTCATGGTGAACAGAATTAAACAGCCAGAGGGATGCATTGGAATCAGTTAGAAATGTGTATTTGCAGGGAAAAGTCTGTCAAGTCGCTACCGGGAGCAAGTTAAATGGGTTTTTTTAGCAATTGTAGTTTTACAAGCACTCTTCTTGAACTTAATTAGCTAGCTTTCGAAAGAATGCTGCAAGAAGAGCTGTCGGTGAAAGTCGTGCTGAAGTCTTCTCTTTGAAGAAAAATAAGCCAAGTCACAGTTTGCTCAGTGGTCGGCAGGTTTTCCCTTGCTGTTTTTCACCTCTTGGCGACTAACTGTACAACTAAAATTTAATGTATTTTACGGGCCAACAAGCATGAAATAGAGATGTGGAGCTCCGCTTTTAGGCCTGACTAAATCTATGTATTAATGTCTAATAGTTGAGTAGCTATTTACCTTTTGCTCATTATATATTGCTCGTATTTTTCCTCGCTCCTTCAGAGCTCGGAAAAATACTACGCAACTCGCAAAGAATCCCCGGGTATTATCTGTTAAACATCGAATGAGATGTATCAATCACTCTAGTGTTACAATTGGCAATTTGTATCATTAAAAAATGTCCAAAAGGAAAATGAAATGAAAAACGTAAATACTTTTTAGTAATAACGCATTTTGCTATCCAGCTAATAGTTTTTAGCCATGCCCCTTAAATGCTCAAATAAAAAAAAGCAAAAAACAAACATGCAAAAAACATGACATAGATATATTAGAAACACAACAGCGAGTTCACACGTGTGTGTGTTGAATTCATGTGTGCACCAAAAAGAACGAGGTTGTATTCAATAACGTAGAATAGTGTTGAATCTGTGTTAAAACGCCCCTCATCCTATGACTTATGTTCCTTGGCCGTCCGTCCGCCGTATTGCGCAAATTTATCGCAAATTGTCAACGTGAATAAACTATGTTCAATTACGTTCAAAGACTGTTCCATTTCTTACAATGTATGCAGCACGGCATAGAAATCCAAAGGCTTCAGAACGTCCTCGTACAACAACGCCAACTCCTCATCACTGAGTTCCTTGGCCGCCTCAGTAAATCGACTATCGTTCTGTATCTTAGGGCGATCGATCATCAGACACGCTGGTGAGCTCTGAATGAGTGCACGAGGCTGCGGTGCCTTCAGCGTATGGTTACAAGGATCACTGGCCTTATATCTTAGGCTGTTGCGTTTTTTTGGCTGTGACTCCACCATTGTGCAACGTTTTGGTTTGCCGTCTTCTTTGCTGCTTTTTGCTGCCTTGGATTGGGTGGCGACGAATGCTTTTTGTATTCCTTTATAAATGTGGCAAATCTCGATTTTTCCTTTTCCTTAGGACGTTTTGCTGCCTCAGAAAAAGTTGTCTCCTTCCCGTCTCTTTCCACTTCCGCAAAAATTGGTTACAATTTTGGAAAACTCGTGCTTTGAAACTATGCTTGGATTATTCCTGTTTAAACGCTCCGTTGCTCTCTACCAGCCGCACCGCAAAATGCAAGTGATTTAATTTTAATAACCTTGCAAATATCTGACCAGGCAGAAACGTAGGTACAGAAAACCTAACAAAACCCTGCTTGACTTCTCTAAGGCCCAGTTTAAACGTTGAACTTCACATGTGCCGAACCTAATGCAAATGAGCAAAAACAATACCTTATTATATGAAATTAATTGTGTTAATTAAGGTATTTCAAATTAATTGTAATTGAATAGAAAATCACTCCCCAATAAAGGAAATTAACGGGAACGATGGGGTAAAATTTCAAAATGAGGGAAAGTAACGTGATCAACACAAAAAAAAAGATCGTGGTCACAACTGGGACAAATTTATTACAAAACAGATCTACTGGTGTGTGAGGCAATGTTTTTGGTGAAAGATTCTACTACAGTACGCGGAAAAACTGAAGAAAAGCCACAGTTTCGTAGATGTCAATAATGTCTGATTGGAACCAGAATTTGGGATTAAAATGAGCAGTTTTCTTCTTTCTTTTTGTTACTATGTATATATTTATTTGTTGTAATTACAGAGACTTTTACTGATGAATTTTACTGTGTATAAATAAATAAATAAGTAAATAAATAAATAAATAAATAGATGACAATAAAGCCGTGGAAATTAACGTTCCAATTAATTGACAACGTGGAAATTAATGCTCACAAAAATTAACGCGAATTTGTAAAATTTGCGTTAATTTCCTATAACAAGGTAGCTTTTGCTCATTTGCATTAGGCTCGGCACATGTGAAGTTCGATGTTTGAACTAGGCCTCGGTTACCAGATTGACGTTCATGCGTACGTACTTTGAAAGACTCCGAGAAGTCCCCTTTCACGCGAGCACGAACAAAACATAGGCACGCATAGCGTGCGTGAACTATTTTATAGCTGTCAGTGAGAGGTATGGAAATGGTTATTGAATGAACGTGCGTGTACCAAGGTACACTATTGTGATGTTGTTTATTTGAGTAGCGTTGAGAATTCGAAAAGTATTGGTTTTTAGACAGAGTTAACCTTATAAGTGGAGCTGTGTCCGATATTGTGCAACCTCGTTCCCAGAGCTTTTTACAGATTTGAGGGTGATCAAAGATCAATGTTTGAGTTTATGTTAGTGGTTTCGAATTCTTATACGTCATTGATCAATAGGTGGTACGCTAATGCGTACAAGTGTGGCTTCAAATTACGACAAGAAGAAAGTGAGATAAAATCTGTAGAATATCTGACCACAGTGTGAATATGGGACAAATAAAATAATACAAAACAGTCCTTTCTGAGGCTCATTCTCAGATGTTTCTCGAAAGCTCAATGGATTGAAATTTAATTTTGTGGCTTTCTATTATAAAGATTATTTTTCCCTGGACAAATGTTTTGGATCTAGTAGGAAGCGTAACTTGTCACAAAAATTAATTCTGTAATGTTTGAACCAGAAGAGAAAAGCCGATCTTACAAGTCACGCACGTCTTCTTCTTGCGTGACATCATGCTTGACAAACGTGGCAACTCCCGTATCCAGAAAAATATATAAATAAGCTCTGTTTTATTTTCCACATTATTTCACATGGATTTACATTAAGCGTGCCTTGTTAGAAAAGATCATGCCATTGTGTGACTTGTGCAAGACTTGCGTGACTAGTCACGTGGCAAACTGTCAAAAAGCACGTGCTGACATACCGTGTGGCACTAATTTTTTCCGGAGTCATATTTTTGGGATTTTCGCGGTTTTTTCACGATCCGCAAAAAAAAGTTCCCGCGAAAAAAATAATTCCCGCAAAAATTTACTCCATTGTCGAAATTTATATACAAACGTCGCCTTTTACATGTGATGTAATATTATGTTGGTGCCCATTTACTTAAACCGTCTCTTTCGTTCAAAAATAAAACGAAATTAGAAGGAAAACATTCAGAAATAAAACGATGAAATTGCAGTCGGTACATTACAAGTATTAAGCTGTTAAAAGCTTTAAAGAAAAGGATCGTCTGAAGGTTAACTCTATGGATTAACTGATTTAACGTGTTATACATCTGCATGTTGTTCACCTGCATTCGATTGTTTATACTAAAAAAAAAAACGACAATGTTATAATTCCAAATAGAAAGCGGCTTCCGGAAAATCGCAAAAATTAATTCCAAGGAAGAATAAACAGTTTCCCCAATCGCAAAAATTAGTTCCGCAAAACACACACAAAAAAAATTGCCATTCGCAAAATTAAACTCCCGGAAAAATATTGGTGCCACACGGAAGTGGTCTCAGCTTCGCTGAAGCCTCACAAAAATCAGTGGTTGTGTTCAGCGAATACATTTTGTTTTGATGAGCGTTTTGATGTGAAAGTAAGATGCAAATAATATTAAGGAATGTTTTGCTATGTAGAGAGGTGGTAATGGGCGAAGGAATCGTTGGAATTTTAAATGAGCGAATTCGAGAATAATGGCGTGGTTCGCCCGTATGGTAAACAACGTGAATTTTATCACGTGGAGTACATGTGATCAATTCAAGGCCAAATTTTGCTTTAATAGCTCGGGGTGGGGGGGGGGGAGGGGGTTTATCGCACGGCCAGGCAGTCATGTGATAATGTTTAGTGTGGGTCGTTTCACGTGTAAAGAAAATGTTAGGTTGATTTAGCGTCAGATCAGGTTACTGTTTTGTGTAAACAAGTGGTGTTTTGTTACGCACAAACATGTGATGAGACAAAGTTCAATGGCGAGTCACGACACTTTCATGAGACTGTCATAAGTTCGTTTTCGGCGCTTTTTATTGGCTTTCGTGGCAGCTAGAGTTGTGTAACAAAGCGAGAAACTTAAACGGAAGCGGGGAATGAGTAAATTTATGCGTTTTTTGTAATCTGAAAAATGATAACCGATTTTTGTGTCTATAAAACTGTGAAACGAATCTTACGTGGAGCTACTGCGTTTTTGTCTTCGTAAAAAAACGCATTTAACGCGCGCGGACAAAACAAAAACAAAAAAACATGGAATCGCTTGCTATGCAGGCTATTCCGCCGTCTACTTTCCGCAAATTCTCTTCTCATTGGTGGAAAGATAAAAGGCTGTAAGTAGGAAACTAATCCGGGTGGTTGCTTCAGTGCTCATATCCAGAGAATGTCCAGCCTACAACTCAAGTGTCCCCTTCCAGTTCAACTTTTGACTCCCTTTCAGCTCACCCTTGTGTGTGACGTCGTGACGTCTTAAAATTTCGCGCCAAGTCGAGTCAGCAGGAGTGAAACGCATAGGGGAGGCACGAGTTCAAGATTGACAGCTTTTTACTGCTTTTTTGCAGTGGTTTCTGTAGTGATGTCTTCCAGTTCGTTCACTGTGCTTTTGCAAAAAAAGCATTCTTTGTTGTTCATAAGATGGCGAGATATACAAGATCTGCAAACAAAACATAGTAGTACGTTAAACACAACGCACGGCAACTTTCAATTATGATTTTAAAAAATTTCTGCTACACTTTTATTTCTGCATTTTGCAGTTTTCCTATAAGAGTGTCTAACGAAGGGGTTTCGATGAGGACATGAAAGAACTGTAAAGTTCAACTTCTGAGAGTTGCCACGGGTACAATTTACAACACAAATCTGCTGCCATAAAGTTCATCTTTCGGATGCACCCCCAACTGAAAAGCCTCATGCCTTTCATTTTTGGGGGTGCAAACGTTTGTGATGGGTCGGCGTGAATCCACATTCGCCGGAGATTGAATATAAAACGCCATGACGCAGTGGAGGAGTTGTTTGCTTCTAATGAAAGGCCTTAGAATTCAATTAATAGCTCTCATGTCACGTGATACTCACCTGCATGACGCGTGCAGGCATGGAATGAATCTGACCGAGATCTTGACTGCGTAGCAGATGGGGCACAACTCGTCGACATCCACAGATTCCTATCAGAAAGAGACGGTCACTTTAGTCGGACAACCATACTAATCGATCCCTTATCGCCAGAAAAAAATAAATAAATAAATAAAAAAAAAGACTTTAGAAACAACTGGCAGCATTTCGCAGAGTAACACTCGACCTTGGTCCTGTGAAAAACTTAGGAACGAGGATAAGTAACCCACAGAACTGATACTGAAGCACTGTTCAGAAGTGCCTCGGATTGGCGCTTTTCAGCTGGGGGCCACGTGACTTATACACAACAGGCAATCGTGTTGCCCGTGCAAACTACCAGGGCTGCAACGATACATTTTCTTACGATACGATACAAACCTCGATACAAGGACTACGTTAAGATACACGATACGATACATTACTGCGCGCGACATTACCAACAACTTACACTGCTTTTAAATGATTTATTTCCATAATAACAAATTTAACACAGTAATAACACAACATCAAATCGCCTTACTAGGGCTAAAATGTAGAGCTTGGGTAAGGAGTATTAAAGACAGTAATCTCCCAAATTTGTTGATGTAGCATATTTTATTGTCTCGTAATATCGCGATATCTTATTTTAATATCGATATTCGTATCGTTGGAAAAAATAGCGCGGTTCACCGATGTATCGGTGTATCGTTGCAGCCCTACAAACTACACTAGAGAACTTTGCGCATAACGCTGCTGCTCAGTATCCTCGTAGTTTCTGGCGTGGGTGCTCACGTAAGTGAGAATATCGCACCTGTTTCTGTAGTTGAGACTGTGAGTCCTGTTCCTCAAGGTAAGTCACCAGGTCATCAACTCGCTGTACCTCCTCTGCAGACACGTCCTTGTTTATCACTGCAAGAAAAAGAATTTATAGCACAATAAGGTCATTTATATCAAAAAAGCGTCTTATCTAATACAAGAAAGGAAGAAATGATGCCTTTTCAGCGCGAACAAAGTAAAAGTTAACGTTCCTTCATTTTCCATTAACTTCACTTATGCCTTTTACCACAGGAACAATACACACTTGATGGATGTTAACAAAGTCAAATTGAACCACGTCTCCTCGGGTGTCTCGCAACTGAACATTTTCAGTTAAACTGCTGTTCGTGTCTTAGCTAAAATGCGCCTGTCACGCCTGAAAGAACACCCAAATGCCTTTAACCACTTACCTTGTCGCATACCTGTGTGAGCCGCACCCGGATAAATGGATCAGTTTAGTAGAAAGACACAAATTGTGCAGGAAACCATTTCTCGTCTTTCGTATAAATGGCAAATGCCATTTATGCGAGAGACAATAGCCAGTACAATGGACCATTTCTTGATACGCCAACAATTACAATAATTTTAGTCCAACGCGTTAACAACCCGACTAACACAAGAAAAGCCGCAAAAGGAGTAATAAAAAAAAGCGTTCACATTACATTTTCTGAATGAGAACTTTGGTGTAGAGCTTTCGGCTACTGACGATCTTCCTCCCACCAAGAAGCAGACAGTGTCCAAGCTATATCCAGGCTCTGCTAATAAAGATGACGTCGCTCTTTCTTTACTGCGCAGAAAAGGAATCAATAGTTAATCACATAGATGGTAAACTCTAAGCTCCGTCATCTTTCTTATTTCCTGACCAATCTTTTTTTTTCCTTCTTTAACAAACAGGGCGTTTTCGACAGCAGCACGCAGGACAAAATGAACCTAGTAAATATGACCTCGCTCGCCACGAGTCTCCCAGTAGCTCAGTGGCTAGAGCGCCCGACCCGTGTACGGAAGGCCATGGGTTGGATTTTAGTCGGGCAGTAGAACGACGCTCATGACCTGTTGGACTTTACATCTTACTTACCCTTTACGCCCTGATATAAAAACGCATATTCTCCTTACTGTTCTCCATACATTTCTTATGGAACTAGTAAGGAGAATTTGTCTTAATATCATGACATCTTATCTTTGGTGATCACCTTCTTTTTTCTCATCTCTTGAATGTTCAAACAAGTAGTGATAATATGAAGAGAAACTTCATTTTCGTCATGGTTAGGGCTTGAAGGGCTAGATGCCATGATGACGAGGTAACAACAAGATCAACTTTCTAGAGATTTTTTGAGAACGCCCATGAGAATTTTTTAAAAAGGGAATTCACGTCCCTTTAAACTACTTCGAGACTTGATATTTGAAGGCGATCAGTTTGTTTTATGTAGTCCAATTAAGTAGGAGCTGTATTAGCACGACTATAGTAGGGATGGTATTCAAGTTCAGTAAAAGAAAGGAAAATTGCTCTCGTCGTTTCGTTCACTTTCTCTATAAATGATGTATAAGGCTATAGTACGTTGCTGTGTCAAAGAATAACATTCCAAGAATAAAAAAGGAACAAACCTTTCACTTGTACCGTCCATCAGCAGCGTCAATAAAATTCCTGTCACAGCACCAAGAATGGGAAACCTATCCACTGTTTCCAATCCTTAAAAAATACGTTAAAAATACGTGAAACACTGAAACTAACTATGTTCAAGGAAATTCAGTATACGGTGTGTAGTCCCACAGTCTAGATTACTGACTGAACTCACATTTTCCCGCGCTTGGTACTGGTCGCACGTTTTCCCGCGCTTGGTACCAGTTGTATGTTTTCCCGCGCTTAGCACTGGTTGCAAGTTTTCCCGCGCATGACACCGGTTGTACGTTTTCCCTCGCTTGGTACCAGTTGCATGTTTTCCCGTGCTTGGCACCAGTTGCACGTTTTCCCGCGCTTGACACCGGTTACTTTTTTTCCCGCGGTTTGCACCGGTTACAAGTTTTTCCACCCTTTCTACCAAATTCAATTTTTTTTCTCCGCGTTTTTATTCCGAGTTCTACAACATATGCATTAGCTGTGACGTTTAGTCAGGTGTATTTTCCATGGTTTTGCAACAAAAACAGCATCCTTTCCTTGGTTTTACAAGAGAATTTTTGTTCACAACCTTACCTGGCAGGTGAAGCCTTGTGACGTTCTCAAACAAGTTTGAACTGGCGGTCACACGATTAAGAACCTGAGTTAAAAGCTATGAAAAAGAAGCAAAGACAATACGCTGGTCAGCTCTATTCACTTTAGAGCGCTGCCAAGTAATCAATGGGCACAGATAACGTGTCCTTTTATGCACTAGTCAATTGAAACCCCCACCCCCCAACCCCCGGGGCAGGGCGGGGAATTAACGCGGCCATACCGGTGATTTAACGCGTATTTAACAGCGTGAAATCACCGGGAGTCGGGGAATTTAACACCTGCCGTTTTTAAGCGGGGCATTTTAGCGGGGATTTAACGCTGCACCGGAAGTCTGGGTAGCTCGGTCGCTTCATGTTGAGGACTGGGTCCTAGTCTTTCCGACTCTCCTCCATGTGAAAGAAGATGGCGGACGGTGCGAGAAAGGTATTTACACGCTTCATTCTTCTGAATCTTTAATTAAAACGGGCCATCCTGTCTATATATTGTTCTTCTGTGAGAATTTAATGTTCTATAATCGAGAATTTATTTGAATTACGTAGATTTTCGAACTATTTTATAATGCAAATTATACATTAGCAATTCCAATTCTGAGATACATGTTTGTTTTGTATATTTACAGATTCTTTTTCAGTTTAGAGAACAGCGGAAGGTAAAAGATGTAAATGATGAAACTTTGACTGAGTTAATTCACGTAGTCCGGGGAGATTTTAGTATTCCTGAAGGGGAAGGAACTGTTGTTTTGCAACGGTACGACGAGTCGTGGAGTGAGTGGCTTGATGTAACCGATGAAACAGAGCTCGAAGATAGGGCAAAAATTAAAGTTGTCTTGCTCGGAAAGAAAGAAGATGCAAGCGAGGAAACAAAATCGCAGGCAGTAGAGCCTACAAAAATAGATGCAGGTATGTTTTTATTTTTGTGCATGTTCCTGTTTTATATATTTAAAAATCAACAGATGTATGTCTTCAATAGACTGGGTATCTCCTAGTACATTCTTTGTTTGATATTTAATTGTTTAATAATTCAGTCTGCCCAACGTCTGGTTTCAATGTTTGGGAAACTTTTGCCATGTAAAAAATGGGCTGGTTGTACTTAGATATATTTTTGTTTACAAGTTAGACTGAGTTTTTAATACTCATTACAAAATTTGCTTCCTTGTTTTACATAAAGGCATGCATTGTTTCCAATAAATAATCTACAATAATTGTAGATGCTATTTCTGGTTTATACTGATGATATAAATAACTGCATAAAATTAATTCAGTTCT
Source organism: Siderastrea radians (assembly GCA_964017195.1). Lineage (NCBI taxonomy): Eukaryota > Metazoa > Cnidaria > Anthozoa > Scleractinia > Rhizangiidae > Siderastrea > Siderastrea radians. The sequence goes on from OZ024899.1 coordinate 9,985,145, forward strand.
TTTTTTTCTTTTGAATGCAAGGTATGAGAAAATAGGCTCTGAAGTTATTTGATGATATGCAAATAGTATGAAGATGCCAGTAAATTAAATTTCCTGCAATCCTGCACAGTTTTATATTTTGTTTTGATTAAATCTAGCAAACTGGGACAGCCCAGCTCATGTGATGGGCTCCTTAAATTTACATTTTTCACCGGCCCAGGGAAAGTTAAATTTCCATTTGGCTATTAATTTTGTTTAATGCTTTGTTTCTATCAGATACTTGAGATGACTCTCAGGGACCGAAGGGAATTTCTCCTAATACAGTTGAATTTCTTCTTACAACCATTTTCATATGCGACCAGCTCCCTTCAGTGACCACACTGACAAAACCCTGTTTACTGAAATTCTCAGTAAAATGCAATTCTGTAATAATATTGAGAGTTCTTGTATTATATAAAGTGATCAGCTTGAGTTATGACCACGTTCTCCTCTGGGTGGTTGTTTATGAGAACTTTGACTGTTTAATGAAATTTGTATTTGTGACCACCTCTTCTATGCCACCACTTTTCCATAATACCAAATATATATGCTCAAAACCTATTGTAAAGGAAACATAATGGTTCTGCATAAGTTATTTCCAATTTTTTATTCTGCTTCCCACTTATCAACATGGCCAAAGTTGTGCACCTGCCAGCCTGGCATGATTTTTTTGTGTGTGGGACAGTTAAGTTAATATTACTAATATTGATACTATTTGAAGCTTCAGGGTGCTTTTTCTAGCATTTATGGTGTACCAAATATTAGATACTATTGGCCATTAAAGCCAGTGAAGCCTGAACTTGCATAATTATATCAATGATCTGAAGTCTTTAGGTTGTTTTAATTTGGTAGTCATTTAACAGCTTTTTCTTCATTCCTTTGTGTATAGTAACATAAATTTGGTATTGAAATTTGCAGGTGTGAGGGAGAGTCGCCAAGCAACTATTGCTATTACTTCAACTGGAGATATCACAGTAGGACCAGCTGCTGTAAGTGATAAGAGTTACATGACTACTTTTACTTGACAATTACACCCATCAGAAACAATCATGTGTGCATCACAAAGTTTTCCATTTTACTAGGTTGAAGACTGGAAAGTATATAGTCCTTTTACACAGATGTTTTAATGACAATCCAATGAATATCATAATTTAACTTAGACTTCATCCCCACCAAAACGTTTCTGTTTCTACATGTACGTTTACATTTATATCTCTTTTTAGGCAACATCTGTAAAACAAACCGCAAAAACCATCACAGTAGACCCTGGAAAAATACGAAAGCAATCTCAGATATATCAGCTTCAACCTCATGACAAGCTTTATAATTACCGCAAAGCCATAAATGAAGCCACCTTTGATCTTGCCATGCAAGACCCATCCCTTCTATGTGATAAAACAGAATTACAGAAGCAGGCACGGCTGAAACTGCACGAGGAAGGATTTAATTACAAAAAGAAAAGTTCCAGATCTAAAGCATTTGGACCATCTCGTGACGCACCTGTAAGAGAGCATATCAGCCAAGAACTTAGACACAAAAGAGTTTCACAGCTGCAGGAGGATTTAAAGGAGGTTGACTTGCAGTTAAGCTTTGCCCTAAAACAAAGAGAGAAATGTGCTAATGTTAACAACTATAGCAAGGCCCTTGATGTTTCAAAGGAAATGGATGACCTAAGAAGTAAGAAAAGGAAATACCAAGAGGAGCTTACCTTACTACAAAGGAAAGAGGCTGCGAGTAAGCGTGTAAAGAAGTGCAATGAGACGAAAGCAGCAAAAGCTTCAGAAGAAGGCGCCATGCTTCAATTTCTACGGAAGTCATCTTCAAGAGTTGACCAGGGAGAGGAGTCTGCTAGTATGTGTAGCATCCAAGTGCAGTCTGAGGACAACTCTAGTCTGAGAGAATCTGATGCCAAGATGGACCTTCGTCAAGAAAAGTCTGCAGATGTTGTATCTGATCAAGAGCTAGAAATCACTACTCGAGCAGTAAGTGGCCTAAATCACAACAATAGCAATACACATTTTCAGTGAGCCCCACTGATTTACCCACAGAGAGTCAAGGGAAATCAGTTGGGGCTGTTGATACTATTGATGAGAAAAAGTTTTGTGACTTTATCCAGAAAGCCCGTTCAGGTTTGAGTGACGTTATTAAGTGCTATCACAATAGTGGACTGTACATTTCACGAATGAATGTTGTGTCTCTAGAAGAGTATACCACTTACAGATCGGAATACTGTAAAAGGTACCACAAGAAACAGTGTTCAGAATGTACTTCGCTTACGAAAATGGCTTCACATATTGCTCAAGAAGGAATTGTTAAAGTTTCAGAGGTTTACAGGAGACAATTTCCAGACGGCAACTATCAGTCTGACAAAGCTGTGAGAAGGTTAATGCAATTACCCTCTGTTATTTTCAAGGTGGAATATCTGTATGTTATGGAGCTAAGGCCAGAATTGAACTACAGGACACTGATTGACTGGATTGGGAAGACAATGCCAGGGAAAGGTAACATTGAACGTAAGTTGGAGAAAGAGACCCTTAAATCTTTGTGTGAGCTTGCATCAAATGAATCGGACAGGAAATTGATACAGGCTGCTGCTACTTGGGGTATGACTGGGAAACAAGCCAGGAACATTTATGGTGTAGAGGAATATTCCTGTAAAGTAAGGAGAGTGAAGGAAGCAATTGCCAACGTTCAAGAAATCCGGAATGAAATAATGAAGCTGGCAAAATTGAAAGAAACGGCGCTACTGCGAACACTGGGTGTTGAAGATGATTCTGAATCAGACTCAGAGAGTTCTGGACATGGCAGTGATCTGGAAAGTGTTATTGAAAGTGACTCCGACGAAGAGCCTAACTGCAATTCTGAATCAGAAAGTAGTGTTAGTTCAGTACAGCAAAAGAACCAGTACACAGATGAGTCACAGTCACATTCACCAACTACTACTGGCATAAGATATGATCCAGATTTCCTGTCAAAAGATGTTCCTGCTACTGCTACTGCAAATCCTGCTCCCTCTAATGATACATTGTTATTGTGGTTAAGGGAGAACAAGCTCAACTGGTTTTCTTTCTATGAGGAAGTTGCTCAGTATCTAAAGAATTACAATTCAGAAGTTCTGAATCAAGTCCTTTTAGATTTTACTGATTATTTGAGTGACTCTGACCTGAGTGACGAAGAAGAGAGATTGGTAGAAGTGTCACGACAGGCTTTTCTAGAATTCAATCGTAGAAAGCCACTGTTGATTGAAGGGGAAGAGGTTTTGTCAGAGTCTGATAATGAGGTCCAAGGTCCAGAAAGAGTCGAAGAAGTGACATCGCTATTGAGCGAAGAGGGAAAGAAACAGATCAGATCTGCAAGAATCGCTTTAAGAAAGAAGGCAAAGAGAGAAGCTGCTAAAACGATTGCATCCACCTGCATTCTGAAAAGGAAGTTACCGAAAAGAACAAGTCGCATTATAAAAGAACACCCAAGCATTGGTAAAGATATCGAAGATTTTGTCAAGTCCAAAAAAGTTGGGGCTGATGCTTGGAGGAGGACTGGTGTGCTGACTTTTGATGGAGTAAGAACCAGAGGAAAGAAAGTAACGTACAGAAATATTCAAGAACACCTTCAAGAAAAATACGATTGCAAGATAGGTTATGGTACAGTTGTACAGTTGTGTGTCATTCGAAGTAAACGAAGAATTTCAGCTAGACGATACAAGGGCGTAGCTAAAGTAACATGTAGAAAATCCAGAAAAGGATTCGCGGTGAAGTTGAACCCAGATGCTCATTGGAGCAGTGCACTGTACAAAGGACTAGATTCCCTACAACTGAAAGATGGGCGGGACAAAGTCTTATTGAATCGAGATGATCAGGCAGGATTTCGACTGGACACTACCTTTACCCATAGACAAGGGAAATGCATTACAATGGAAAATGCTCCTGCTCTAACAACACGAACTGATTTTGTAAATTCGTACTCATCGCTGCTGCAGACAACGTCATACTTGTTTATGGAATCAGACACAACAGAGAAAGCTTGTGTGGGACTTGTGAAACCCCATTTCATGTTCCAGAAGAACCCAACCCAGCACTTTATAGATCTAGAGATGCTTGAGAGCAAGTTGCCGAGTCACCTAGGGAATCGGTACATAGAATGTGTTAGAGTTGACGGTGCAACTGACGAGGGACCAGGGCACGTAGAAGTTCAGTTCCTGTGGACAGAGAGACACATTGAGAAACGAAGGATCTGTACTATTGTGACATCGAGGCACAGTGGTGGTTCATATTTGAATGAAGTTGAATTAATGAATGGCTGCATTGCAAAGGCACATTCAAATTTGTACATTCCTTCAACTCTGACAGGGAACAATTATGATTCAAATGGCCTGAACAGTGGCAAATTGCGTGAAAACCTAGATATAGCGACTGATGTTTATATTGATAGAGTCAATGGGTCAGCATGCTGTGGGGCAACCCTGCAACTGTACAAAGGAGGTCAGAATGAAGCCATTACTGAGAGAAGGCAAAGCCTTTTGGTCTTCCTTAAGGGTAAGGCAAAAGAGAGAATGCAACTAAAAGAAAGCAACCCAGAATTATTCAAGTACTTTGAGAATGTCTGGAAAGTTCACGAAAACCACATGAACAAGGATCTTCCGGAGAATTATATGTTTATGCTAAATCTGTGTTTCAAGCCCGAATGTCCCCATCCCTTGTGTGTTGACAAGTCTGTGGGAAGAGATGCAGCATGGTATGAACATGGGCCACTCGTATCATACATCCCTGTACCTATGGTAGATCCAAAGCGGCCATGGGGTGGAAAATGCCAGGAATGCACAACCTTGTGCACTGGCCATTACATGTCACCTGAAGAGCACCAAGAATTTGTTAGAGAACATGGTGCCACAGAGTTAATGTACAAGCCTCCAAGCATTGTAATAAGGGATCAGTTTTATGAATCTATGAGGGCAGGGGGAAGTGTATCCGATAATGAGTTGGAGGAAGTTGCTAGAAAGACGCTGCTTTCTGTAGAGGAACTAAAAATGCACGTTGAACATCGACGAATTACTGCTGAACGACGTAAGGAAGGGGCCAAGAAGGCAGCATTGACACGGAAATCAAAGTCAACAACAACAAGGAAGGCCAATAAAAAGAAGAAAGCAGAGAGTAATTAGACTTAATTTTATACATTTACACGCTTGATTTTGTCAAACTTGCATCTGAGAAACTCAAATATAGTTTTTCAGTAATTTATTTATTTACTTCCATTCACAGAAGATGTGGTCATTGTAGACAAAGATGTGTGGTGCTGGTGTCGTGAAGAAGAGCATGGGGACATGCTTATGTGCGAAGGAGATGATTGCCCAATTAAATGGTTCCACTTTGATTGCATGGGACTATTGTACAGCCCAGCCTTTTCTTGGTATTGCCCCGATTGTAATAGTAAGTGTTAGATTACTCTATTGGTTCAGTTAATGACATGAGCCACCTCAATTAAGAAAAGGGTGGCAGTGGCTAATAAATTAATGACTGCTTTCTACCTGTTACAGCAATTTATGGCATCTGACTGGGATCTAACTGACTTTTATTTGTTCTTGCTTTATCCATAGATGAACCTGAGCAGTTTTGCCTATGCAACCAGGCAGAATTTGGGTTGATGTTGGCCTGTGACAACAGTGAATGCACTATCCAGTGGTTCCACCTTTCCTGCGTGGGTCTCACAGTTGCTCCAAAGGGGGCATGGTTGTGTCCCAAGTGTCAGTCTTAATGGCAAAATAGCAAAAAAGCCATATAATCCTTCCAGGGAGTAGATGGACACTACATACTTTCAAAGACTCTATGGTGCATGCATGTTCTTGTAGCTATGACATTGTTACTATTTGGATATTGGTTAATTTGATTGTTTATTGGTCACTTTGAATTAAATTAGCGTTAAATGAAGGACCACTTAAAAAGCTTCCAAAGCAGTGTCACTGTATCAGATTTATTGACATTTGTAAACAAACACAAATAAAGTTTGGTTGTTCATATGATACACGTTTATATTGTTTCTGTTCCTATATGTGAGTCGCAATCCCAACAGCTTTTGTCATATAAAAGCCTAGCAGTCCAAGTTTGTATAATTCTTCAAGCACAGCAAGAGCGACAACATCGCAGTTCCCTGCTGGACAGTGGACGTTGATTGAAAAATGTCAGTAAGAAACTATGCATGACTTATAATCTACTTGAGAATATTAAATCTACTTGGGAAATATCTAAAAAAGGACAAAATCTGTTTTGTGATTTTACTGTGAAGCGACCAAAAAATACCGGGGCCATGGTGACGGGGGTTTTAACAACGAATGTTTCCCCGATGACCGGGGGAAATGGCCAAGTTTAACACTACATAAATGTTAAATTCCCCGCCCTGTCCCGGGGGTCGGGGGGGTGGGGGTTTCAATTGACTAGTGCATTAAGGACAAGCACATGCCACATGCACAAGTACAGAACAGCAAGCAAAGGTAACTCTTAACCCCTTCAATGCTGCAACTAAGTCAGACCTTGGTTTGTATTACGATTCTACTTTTGAGTCTGTAGATGAAACCCCGAAGTGTGACCATTCAAATGAAAGCTTTCCTGTGGTACTGTTTACTATGCTGTACGAGGTGGTTCTAACTTTTGAGTCTGTGGATGAAATCCTAAACTGTGACCATTCAAATGAAAGCTACTGAGCAGTACTTTCCTGTAGTACTGTTTATTGTGCTGTACGACGTGGTTCTAACTTTTGAGTCTGTAGATGAAACCTTAAAGTGTGACTATTCAAATGAAAGCTACTTGGCAGTACTTTCCTGCAGTGCTGTAAACTACGCTGTACACGGTGATCCTAACTTTTGAGTCTGCGAATGAAACCCTAAAGTGTGACTATTCAAATGAAAGCTGCCACACAATACAAGTTTATTGTGTCATACGCTAAGCTGTGTGGTGAGCTGTAGCAAGTTTTCAGATATTCCACATGAAACATAAAATGTTTCAAACACCTTGTATAGCATACTAAACAGCTCACAGGAAAGTACAGCTACACAGCTTTCACTTGCCTGGTCAGAAAAAATGTTGGGCGTAATAAAAAGTACCTGGAAAAGGCGAGCAATATGTAGCTCTGCGGACTGTCGCTTCCAATTCGTAAACACTCCAGGAGCGACTGTCGCCACCATTTCTAACACCTGGGAAGCAACGGCACCAAAATAAATTAGAATGGGACATTATAACGATTTTTACTTTTATCTAACAGAGCCCCAAACAAAGGAAAAGCGGAAGTTTCAGAACTCACCCTCATCAAGCCGACGGTTAAATCAAAACAAACTGCGCACGTTCGCAACTGACGCGAGTCAAGAACAATGTCCATACGATGAGTGGCTTGTTGAATCTATGAAAAACGACAAGGAAGAAAACTAACATGCATTACTAAAATTGTAAGCTACCTTTGATGCAATAAGAGGAAAAACAAAATTTATCAAAGAAATTAGCTTCTATTTTTACAAGGCATATAACTGAAACAATTAACGAAATATAAATACAATTAAACATGATTTATTTCACGTAGAGTGGACGCCAAGTCTCCCGGGCCAAGGGCTATGTTAAAAACGCTAGAGTTAACTTATAACATACAAATCAAGTATAGTTGTGAAAATTGCGTATATTAAATATAATCAATAATAAATAATAACCTCCGAAAAAAATGCTGCTCCTGTTTTGATTGCAAAGTTCCCTGTCTAAGCAAACGACATGACGGCAGAAAATTGCCTTGAAGCACAGGCCTTCTATGTGCTTCAGATAGAAAGATCAAAGTGCTAAGCACCAGGCGGTCGCGCCTCAATAGGCTGCAAGACGTAGAATCCGAAAATTGAATCATACCTCCTGTAGCATTCCGATGAATTCCGAGAAAGACCAGTTTAACTGGTTTAACAGGCCGTTCAGAAACTCGTTTGCAAGTTGGTTATCCTCGACGCACAGCTGACCAAACATTCGCTGGCATCTTGTGGATGGATGAGGAGCTGAAATGAATATAGGAAATGTTCTCAGTAAAGGAAACGGCATACCAAGTGCAGAAGGAACTTGAGTGATCTTGGTTAAACGGTTTCAATATCATCCAACATTGTTAATACAACTTTATCGTGCGAATATGTGATGGCAATCAAACTTTGTCCAACGCCATTTAACATCCTTCAGAATCATTCATAAGGAAAAGAATCATAAGGAAATTTGGTAACCTATCAAGCCAAGAAATTTTGGTAGTGACGTAATAGTCACGTGACCGTCCGTCCGTACGTACGTACGTACGTCCGTCGGTCCGCACCACAGGGTCACCAATACACTTCATACACTGGATATCACCCTGTGCTGAATCCCATGTGTTTTTGGCGCGAATTTGCATGTTGACCCGCATTGTAGCAAAACAAGCAGAGACAACAAAAGTAAAAAACAAGTTTGTTAATGGAAAAAAGTTCAAAAGAATACTCAGTTGTCTTTTTGGTGGAAGGGGAAAAGTTCAATTTAGGCGAAAAAATTAGGCGATAAAGTTCAGGCGAAAAGTTCAAATTTGCCTTGTCGGTTCTGTTCGTACTCGGTCGGCACACCGCTTGAGTTCGCAGCTTTTCGCAAAGGTTTCGACGCCAAATATAGCAGAGCTAGTGCTTTTTGGTTTTTCTGCCCACAACCATGGTTTTTACGGCGTTCCGAACACATTTTGCCAGGAAAAACACCAGCATTTTCATGCTGATGGGCAGCTTGTCACGAAAAAAAGAAATAAGTATTAAAATTAACGTGGAAATGTCAATAAACGCTCAAGGCCAAGTGGACTAATATCCGGCTTCATACGTCGACGACCCGGGTTCGGCTCTCAGCGAGGATATGAATGTTTTCTTTTGTTTTTTTTTTTGTTTTTTTATTTAACGACTTGAATGAGAGTATTTTCACAAATTAATAACTGCCAGCAAAAAAACAAACAAACAAACAAAACAAAATGGGGTCTCCGCTTTTAGGCTTGGCTAAATCTATATATTATCATTCAACGCGGTGTCCAAACACGTTTTACTAGCCAAATTCACAAAGGTGAATGGAAATGTTGAATCTACTTGGCCGAGACCTTACAGAAACGTTGTTCTGAAAAACACTGAAATTTCGCTTAGCTAATTATCATAACGTACAGCGATATGCCACCAAATATGGCAACTAATTTGGAAAAAAAAAATATTCTAAAGAGCAAAACGGAACAAGTAGATGGGACCGCTCAAGTGAAGGGTTAAACAGTTGAAGAAGGATCGCAGTTCACAGAATTTGAGAAATCAATATAATTGTCGTTTTGATGGAACTTCGAGTTTTTAGCCGTTAATGTCTTTTAAGTTTATATTTCTTTAAAATCATCGCTTTTAGCGAGGTTTTCTCCCTTATCCTGATAATAAAGACGGCACATCCCTTCCAGAGGAAGTGTTAAAAAAACGTTATGAACGACTTACGTTGAAGACTGGCTCGCAGATGACCTGACAAAGAGAAAAGAAAATAATAGTCAGCTGTCTCGTTTGCTTGAAAGCAGCATTTATAAAATAGAAATTTTTATAGTGCCCTGAACTTGTTTTGGTAAACCAAATGGACTGTACTTTAAATTATACGCTGTTGGTTAACTGACCTTGTTCCGGTAAACCTAGAGTAAGAGCGTCTGGAGAACTTGTATAACGAAACGCAAAGCCACAGCCCTAACAAAGAAAACAAAAGATCTGTCAGTAATTGCACTGCCATCAAAAGAACGCAGTGGTTAGCGACCGTAGCCACTGTGCTCTGTGTTTTTCGGTACAGTTTAAGTGGGTTCAGAAATTAACGACCCCCATGCATCAAAGCATTGAGCCCTCCACCGAAAGTAAAGATAAAATACGTTGCTTGCTAAAAATCCCTAAAGTAGCTAGCTCAGAAATTTAACATATGCTATATGTTTCACAAACATCAACTCGAGTTTACCAAAACGAATTTCCAGACTTTGCCGTGTGAAAACGCCTTTAAAAAAACAAACAGCCGTCAGAGGGTGTTACACGGACACTACAACGCAGAATTATTCAAAAATGTCTCCCAGAAAAAAGCAACTCGTTTACTTCTTCCCCGAAGGCTAATCTCGTATTTTGATTGGATACTCGATCTTACGAAAATAATTATGCGAATAAATTAGAGATGGCCTTTTTTTGCATGTCAAGCTGAGTGACATACCTTCCAAACTCTCACCAGAATCCACGTGGTTTGAACCCAGGATCGCTTGTCATAAGCGGCCATGAGAGAGCGAACAGATTTCTCTAACCTGAAAGCAAATATTATGAACACAACCAATAAGTCTGGGAAAGACTTAATGGTCTCTCCTCAGCGCTTCAAAGCAATCAAACTAAAAAATCAACATCTTCTCCGGTTTTTAGAGCCTTGAAATTTAAATCTATTTAATTTTAAAACCGTTTACGAGTGTGAAGGTCGTCTAATGAAAAAGATTCAAGTAATGCCCCAACAAACCGAATTTCGTGCCGATAAAACTTGTGGCTGGCACTTACTTCATTTTAAACTGTCCCACGGCAATCAGCGAAACAACCTTCCGTTTTTCTCAATAGGCGGTTGATTGCAGTTTTCTTTGCAAAATTATGGCAGAAACTGCGCACGAGTGGTACGTGCGAACTCTGTCTCTTCTCTCTAGGCCACTCCCATCCTTTGGCACACTCTCCAAGTCCCTTTGTGTAGTATATGTTGTAGCTCAATTTTATCCTTGGTTCAATTTTTATTTTCTTTTGTTTCATATTCAATATCATATATTAACATAAAAAAATAACAAAGGAAAGTATAAATTGAACCAAGGATAAAATTGAACTACAACATATACATAGGTTAGCCAGAGTTGGCAGGGGAAAGAGACTAACAGGATCGGTAGTTTAAGTTTAATTTTTTAGACGTTACAAGAAAACCAGCCTGTTTGAAGCCTCTATGATGAAGAGCGCACTTTCCGTTTTACATTCCAAAAAAGTGGAAACACGCATACAGCCTCTTCGAGAATTTTTTCAAAACTGATGACGAAGAATATCTTGGAAACATTGAGATCATCAAAAACTTAAATTACTGGCTCTGCGCCTCTAAGAATACATCAATGTTTATTGACATAATTCACGCTCACTTCTCAGATTGCAGATATTACTTTCACAATTGGTACTGTTATCTTAGCTTTTTCCTCTCTTTTTATTTGTGTCCCCTTCCCCTGTTTCAATTAGGCCTTTTCTAATTGTGGGTGGAAGCCTTATTGTATGTATGATTTGAAAATATCAACAAATGTTGTTGTTGTTGATATTGGTGTTTCACCAGCGACAATGATCAAGTGACAGATGTCTGGAAAGTGTCACGCCTTTAACCCGTTAAACCCTGATATCAGCTTACATATTCTCCACACTGTTCTCCATACATTTCCTATGGTACTGACGACATGAATTTTTTTAACAATCATACCTTTTCTACTTGGTGATCATTTCCTTTAATCTCACGACCTTTATCTTTGATTAAGCAGTGTTATTTTAAGGAGAACTTAGATGTTGGTCACTCCGAGGGGTTAAAGGGTTGATTAAATACTATTTTATTGTAGCAAACATTCAATGCTTTGATACTATTAATGTAGCATTTAAGCTCTTAATTAATCGTTTACATAGTCTTTGATAACTGTTATGTAGGAAGGAGAACTGTGATAACCATTTTTAAAACATCGAATGTAATCTTAAACGTAAATCAAATTTTGACTATTTGGTGTCCCCGATTAGTGGGCTACATGTAGCAAGCTAGAAGACAAGACACATTAATATGGTTGTTCAGTTCAGTTCAGTTCAGTTCAGTTCAGAAGGACTTACAGGGATCCCGGCATATTTTCCACTGCTTCAAGGCTGTCTGGGTAACACACAAACGCTGCTAAAGCTTGAATAATAACATCCCGTAAATCTGAAAATCACATATAAAATTCATACAAAAAGGAGTTTTTAATAAATATTTGTACATCCATCTCAAATGCCTTTCACGATGACAACTATTAACCTTCACAAGCTTCATTTTGTTGAGAATAGTTTAAGAAAAAAAAAATTTTAAGTAACAAAATATGTACACTAGCTCGCTGTTATAAAACCCATACCCTTCACCCATATTATATCAATTGCATAACACGGAACAGATAAACTAGCGAAAACAAAAACTGATGAACAAACGAGTAAATGAAAAAACATTAAGCAAAGAAAAACAAACAAACTAACAACAAACAAAAGAGATAGCAAAAGAACAAATCAAGGAATGAACAAACGGTTTTAAAACAGGAATAGCTAGGAATTTAGAAAAAAAAAGTCGTTTACCAGTTACCTGGATTGATAATTCTTTGATCGATAAAGTGCGTGCAGAGGAAAACCGCCATTTTGTTCAAAGTATCATTAGCATCTGAAAGCAAAAAATATTAGTTAGTAGACAGTTCCACAGATCTACTTCTCCACGCTGCCGGGAACGAGTATTCGTCGTCTTTCTTCCCCTCCCTTCAACACAGCTCAGCCAATATATTAGCCGCATTTTAGCCTTGCCGCCACCCCCCTCTTCCCAATGACTAATCCAAAGAGACAAAGCTGAACAAAGGTAGATTTTACATGGTAGAGTAAAGTCTGCGTACGTGTGGACGTGAATTTACCTGGTTTTACGTGCACAAATGGAAGAAAAAGCGATGTACGAGCGGCTCATTTAAACTAGAAAGTTGAACAGTGTTCACCTATTTACGTTTACATAAACCGTTAATACATCGCTTCTTCTTCCATTTGCGCACGTAAAGCCACCTCTGTTGGTACGTAGTTTTTACGCGACAATGGAAATCCGCGCGTGTTCGTTACGTCATGGTATAACTCGTTACCAGCGACCTCACTTGCCTTGGGCTTGCTGCTATTTTCTCCAAAGAAAATTTACGTAGTCGTTTAAAACACTAAGAAAAACCTTACTACGTCACGTAACGCGGACATTAACCATTAGATTTGTTTTCAGCAGCAATGTTTTAATAAAAGTGGTGGCCATCTCGAAAGCCCGCTGACCATTTCAAACATGCAGTCGATCCCGTCAAGCTTTGTATCCACTCCTCAAGTAGTGAGCAAGGCAAGCTTAAGGTCATGAAGTCGATGAAGATTATTTTCTTCACACTTTTCACTTCCATGTGCATATTTTTGTTATACTGGTGCATAAATACGCCACCTCGCTCAACTAAGGAATACTCAGGTACGGCATTTATATTTCAAATATTTCTTTTTCTTTCATTTAGAAAGAGGAAATCTCATTTTGCAAGATGCTTGAAAATAAAAAGGCATCACACGATACTTTGAACTAGTCACACTCTAGGATATTATATAGAAGTTCAAAATAAGCACTACCTTACAAGTTAAAAGCAAAAACCGAAATATGAGAGACGCCATTTTCGAAAATGTTTGGCGACAAACATGCAGCACTCCAGGGTAGCATTGTTGACCAGCTGCCATTTGAATGACCACTCTCTTATTATTACACAAATTCGAAAGTTAGAACTATCTTGGACAGCATAATAGCCGGCACCATAGGAAAGTCCCGCTAAATAGGTATTATTTGAGTCGTCCCAGTTGCCTTGGGGTCTCATTCACAATTCAAAAGAACAAACTTGAACAGCTTGAAAAAGAACAGCATAATAAACAGTACTAGTTCAAGAGTTTTCACTTCAATCGTCAAACATTAGATTTCGTAAAAAAGACTTGGAGACTTGTAACCACCTTGCACTACAAACCACGCGTTATTTTCGTTTTAACTCGCAAATGCGAGTTAAAACTAGACAACAGATAGACAAAGGCAGACTAAGAGAGAACAATCATAACTTAAACAACAGAAGCAATATTTCTAGGGCTAAAAACAATACAGCTGATATATAGATTTATTTGCGAGGGAAGGGCATTCAAACAAGATTACAAGAGCTCCTACTTTACCGTGGACTAAATCTGAAAGTTACGTAGCAATCGAACGCTCTTACTGCCCGCCGGTTCGCAGCCAAACTCTTGTATAGCATATAGTATCTCATACGTAGAAAAGTCGCCGAAGAAAAATGGTGTGAAAAATTATCTTATCCTATCTCCAGTAATGGGTCTTTTCTTATGGTAAATAAATAAATGTATATGTATTCAAGTTGGTTTTTAAATAATAATTACATTCAACATCGTCCTTCAAATGTACGAAAATGAAGCATAATCACAATCGCAAAAGGATATGATAAACATTCTATTCTTGGCACAATGATGTTTTTTCTTTGACCATGTTGCCGTTTAGTTGTCGAAAATATTTATACCCTTTTGCCCAAAAGACAACGTTGCACATGAGGGTGAATTGTCATGTATTGATACAGACGGTTTCACCCGCGTAAACAAACCTCAAATAATCTAAACGTGGCTTTTATAATTGCCAGCATTTTAGCTATAGGGACTAAAATCCAAAATCACCATGCAGAGTATTATGTCTTGTAAACAGTACCAGAGCAAAGTGCTTCTCAACAGTTTTCATTTGGCATGGTCACACTTTAGGATTTCATACGCAGACTATAAAAAAATAGAACCACGTGGCATATTATAGCGTTATAAACAGTACCACAGGAAAGCACTGTTCGATTGCTTACACTTGAATGGTCACAATTTAGGCTTTCACCTACAGGCTGGAAAGTTAGAACTACCTTGCGTAGCATTCTAAAGAGTACCACAGAAAGGTGTCGTTCGGTAGCTTTCATTTGCCAAGGTCAGACTTAAAGTTTTCTAGAATTATCCCACAGACTCAAAAGTCATCTAAGGATCGTCACAAAGGGATAGTTCTACTGAAACACTTTTGGACCCCCTAACCCCTCCCCACCCCCCCCAAAAAAAACCTCCCAACCTAGGCCCGGTTGTTCGAAGCAGGGTTCGGCTAACCCAGGATTAGCGTCAATTTTAAATTACGTTCTATAGCCAGACGATAAGGATAGCTGACTTTGGTTGCTTTCAAATGACCACTTGGAATTTGCTATAAAAACTTTTTGAATAAGAGAAACGAGACCCTAGGTTAAATTTTAACCCTAGGTTGGCGTTTAGGTGACTCGATCGAAATTAATGACACGCACTTTGCCTCTCTAAAAACTCTAATAACATCGTCATTTCTTACTCGATTGCCTTGAAACTTTCGCATTTTTGTGAAAGTTTTAAGGCAATCGAGTGAGACATGAGGATGCCATTAGAGTTTTTAGAGAGGGATAAAGCGCATCATTTATTTTGTTCGAGTCACCTTAACTGGCCTTCGAACATCCGGGCCCTGGGGCCGGTTTCTCGAAACTCTCGATAACTTTTGGGACCCGGTAAGTAATTTATCAGCTAATGATAATTATTGGTGGAAACTTAGCGATATGCTTCAAGAAATTATAAAGATTAAAATTTAGCTTTCATAATCAATAAAAACTGTATAGCTATTCGAGAATATTGTGCACCTAAAATAGTCTTCAGGCCTGGAAAGTTATCGGGAGTTTCGAGAAACGGGCCCCTGGTCCGTAATCTTATACAAGGAAATAACTGCTTTTAAATCTACTTTCAGTTACTGCAGCTACGATAAGAACAATTTCTCAAGCATTAAAGGTAAATGTACACGTCTAAAAAACGTGCTTGTTTTGTTTTCTGGTTTGAACTGGTCCTCCTTTTCTTGCACTACAATAAATATAAGAAAATTACATCAAGAAACAATTTATAATCGGAACACCAAAACAATGTAATAAATTGATACAGGGAAGGCACTTGCAGCTCAACAGATGTTATTTTAGGTCGCTAAGAGTCTTCAATTCTTTAACCCGCACTTCCACGTTCTTAATGTTAACCCATATCCACATGTGTGTACTCCTTTGGGTTCTCTATATATTTCTCATGGTACTAGTTGGGGGAATTTGAATAAACATCAAGACTTTTTATCTTTGGTGATCATTTCGTTCATTTTCATGACCTAAATGTTTCATCAAGTAGTGATATTGTGAGGAGAAATTAAATGCTTGTCACTAATGGGAAGGGTTAACAGCCTATTACAATACAGCCGGTCAGCATGACATGATACACTGCGTATCGTACATTACACTGTGTAACGTGCATTAATTCTATTGCAGGGAAATTTAAAAACCTTAAACATTAACCCTCAAGAAAGACAAATAGCCAGAAAACGACATTTAAAGCAATACTGCCATAAACACACGTTTAACAAAAGTCCACGACCCGAAGAATTCCTCCAGCTTGCTGTAGACGATGAACTAAAACTCATCTACTGTGTGATACCAAAGGTCGGGACTAAAACATGGAAAAGAGTGTTGGTTCAGCCTCGAGGACTTCAGCCAGGCATCCACCGCTGGGATGCGTGGAAACGTTTAAGCAGCTACACGGCGAAAGAAAGAAAACAACGACTTGAATCTTATTTTAAATTCGTTTTCGTGCGCGAGCCTTTGGGACGGTTGCTTTCTGCATATAAAGACAGGCTAATAAAACATTCAAGTACCACCAGGAAAGAGCGAAGAAATATTGTAAAAGCTTATCGGCCTCAGGAGTTTAAGCCAAACGGAAAAACTTTCGTTAGTTTTCGGGAGTTCATTCAGTATTATTCCGACAACAAGACCAGAAATCAGCACTGGAGACAATACGAAAAGCTCTGCCATCCCTGCATCATCGACTACAACTTCATTGGTCACTTAGAGACATTAGCAGAGGACGCTCCTCTCTTGTTAAAAATGGCGGGAATTGACGGCCGCGTAACTTTCCCGCCAGTTCACAATTCAACCGGTTCATCTGAAGTGTTAAAGTACTTTTCTCAGGTTCCTTCTGAATACATTACTCGGATTGGCGAGCTGTACCGCAGTGATTTTGAAATGTTTGGTTATGAATACCTCGGAGCTGTGAGATCACTTTTAAAACGAGCTTAAAGAGTCTTAATGTCAAGAAACACATCATCATCATCATCATCATCATCATCATCATCATCATCATCATCATCATCGTCATCATCATCATCATCATCATCATTTTGCAACTCCCCTGCAATACGTACTCCTATCGGTCGACCCGTTAAATACGATTAAAAACATACCAGTATTAAATTAATCTTCCAAAGATATTTTATTTTATTTTATTTCCCCTTTAACAAAGTTATAAGGTAGTTTTAGGTGGTCAGTCGTATATGGAGTTGAATTGAACTCAAATAAATTGTAAGACATATCAACGCGAGAAAACTGAGTTGTTTTCAATGGGTTAATAGAAAATATGGCGATTGAACGATAGAAAATTTTTCAAACCTACCCAGGTTGCCCTCAGGAGAAATTTCATTGTTCTATAGAACGCGGAAAACTTGCTATTGTCATGGATTTTGTCTGTTTTGGTTTTCTTTATGCCCGGCAACAGTGAATCTCTTTTCTATGACAACTAACAAGATTGTGAACCATACAAGAGGAGAGCAAGTTGCCTTTGAGCTCCACTTATTTGCTTATTTAATTAATATAACGATAAGAAAGAACAGAACTAAAATACGGAAGTTTTCTCTACTCTTGATCGAGTCCGACAGTTATTGTGAAAACATCACTTTCCCGAGCCTCAACTCGCCAAGTCAGAAAAACAAAACACAAAACAAAATTATAGCAATTTTAAGAACTTTTATTTCATTTACATTTAATTTAGGTTTAGAAGCCCTAAATTTCGCCTTTACTTTTGCTAGTTTTGATAAGCCTCTAAAGCCGTTATCAATGCACAACACACCACACAAACGGAGCTTGTGCATGGGTGAAGTAAACTCCATTCTTCAAAGTAGTCCGTGAATCAAATTTTCAGGCAAAGAATCCGACCAAAACAAATTGTGTCAGCTTACAATAGACCCACAAAAAGGCCCAAAACAACAACAGAAAGCGACAATAGAAATTGTTTCACTAGTTATCTCATTGGTTCCTCCAGTGCTAATTGATTTCACGTGTAAAGCTTGTTGTTGTTTTAGTCGTTTTTAGTTTTAATTCTTCGTGTTTTTTGCCGATTATGTCAACTTTAAATCGGTAGAAATGTTCTTCCTTCTTTTTTTTCGGCCAGGTACTTTGTGAACGAGGGAGAAAATCTGACCTAAAAAGGTTGCGTGCGCAAGCGTACTTTCGCATCAGACTTAAAGCGCAAGGCACTACGCACAATTTAAATATTGATAAGCGTTTGACATCACACTGGACTTGCGCAAAGAAATTACCGAGCACAAAGGATCACACGTCTTCAAAGACAGACATCTAAAACAATGTTTTGCAGAAAACCAGTTACAAAAACAAAAGTGATTTTATGTTTGCTTTTCCTACCAACTGTCGCTTTGTTGTTTTGCTACGGAACCTGGAAAATGGCATCAAACGGATCACCGTCAAAGAATTGTTTGGGTAAGGAAAGTTTACTCAAGTCTTCAGGGTACTTGATGTGTTTTTGTTAGCTAACAATAACGAGTGGCGAACAACAGAACATGAAAGATCTGATCTGAGATGATCTCCATTCAGATGAAGACTGAACAATCGTTTTCATATTACCTTTTCTCTTCGGATACAATAGGTCTAAATAATGTGCTTCGGAAACTTTAAAATTTGGAAGCGGCTTAGTAATCCGTGCATTGATATTTTTTGGCAATGCCCACCAGCACTAAATTTGTCTAAATTTCTTCCTCAGCGCGCGCATCACGTGGCATGACATTGCGACATGATTGTGTGTACAGTAAGGATGTGCATCAACAACTGGTGCTCACTGAATTGTCAGTGAGTATGCTCTCAGGATACATGTTCATCAGCTTTCATTTCAATGGTCATAATTTAGAGCTTCATCCACAGATTCAAATTGTACAGTATAACTAACAGAACAACAGGGAGCACTGCTTAACAACAGACTTTCGCCACAACGTCCTTAGTACCAGATCGTTAATAATAGCGTCTAGCTTTCGCTGAATCTTATAATTGATCTACCACCAGCGGTCAATTCTTCTACAGCAGCTAACAGTTTGTGTTCCGGTCGTGGATCAATTAGCAATAAGTAGCTCAAACGAATCTATTTCTTGTCGACTCAGGGTGACCATTTTTAGACATAATGACAAAGATTTCCTGCAGTCTTATGGTAATGTGAAGATAGAGTGTAAGTTAACGCTGAAATGATAAATATCCGACGTTTCGGCAACACTGCCTTCATCAGGGTCTGAAAACTTTACCATTTAAACATGACCATTATAGAGGCTGACACTAGTGATTTGTTTGATACAGATGCCGTAGAAAGGCAGAACGTCAGGAAAAAGATCATGAAAGAATACTGTCTCACACATTCATATGAGGCGAAACCAGCAAGCACAAGGAACAGTTTGGGTTTTATTGTTGTTGATGATAAAAACAAGATCATTTATTGCACAATTCCTAAAGTCAGCACCACAACATGGAAAAAGGTGCTAATAGACCTTCGTAGTCACAAGAGAAACAAAGTATGCATATTTAGGAACAAAGTGTGAAAAATGTATACTAGAATGTATATGTACAAACAAAAAAGGGGTTAGTTTCTAAAGAAACTGCGGTGCTGCGTCGGTGGGAAAGAGAAACACACAACTTTGGATTATCAACTGAGTTGATGACGTATTCTGGCCGCCGTAAATAGATTGAAAGCTGACGTTTCGAGTGCTAGCCCTTCGTCAGAGGGGCAAATTCCACCAAAATTTCGACTTACATAAATCGAAAAACCTTGATCCTAAAAAAACTTTAAAAGGTCGGCAATCCTCAAATTAAACTCCTGCAAAAACGTTCTGCTGTACCAAAGAGAACGTAATACTACACCATATTCTTGACCTCAAGTAGACACCTTTAACGATTCAACTTCTTTCTCTACTCAGTGAGTGAGTGAATGTGGACACAAAGTCAACTCAGTAGTATTTCAGTACAATTTCTGTTTCAAAGTGCAACCTGGACACTCTTAGTAGATATTTGCCGCCAAATGCCGCCACTAAGTCAATGCCGCGAATCTCACAGCTTACACGTGTTAATCTTGAGGGTGGTAAAGGGTTTTTTCGTGATCCGTGAAAGGCCCTTTTTATTTCCCGTGAATTGTGAAATGGCAAATTTTTTCCTCGTGAAACGTGATTTGGTTACAGAGCCGTGAACCGCGAATCACCGTTTTTTCACGAGAATTGCCAAATGACTGTTTATTTTTATCCTGAAATGTGACTGTAAACCATGATTCTCTTTTTCATGCAAAAAATTCTCTAGTAAGTGTTTTAAAAAACAAGACTACGTGTGGTAAAGAGACTACAAGACTAAACCAAAACTACGTGTGGACCAGTGCCGATCGTGCTGGACGCCAGGTCACTCTACTCATTCCACCTTTTCTCTTGGTTTTCTTGGGGATCATTGCGGAAGGTTCTCTGGACGGTCGCAAGGTTTTACCTCAGATCATAGTTTTGTTTAGTTTATATAAAGTACACGCTAACAAGAAAGCCTTGTGGGGGGGGGGGGGAGACAGGGGGGTCCAAACTTCCCGCCTCCCGTATCTTGCAATCCCGGCTCCCGCCCCATTTTTCTTGGCTTCCTCCCTTTTGCCCTTTTTCGATTGCGAAATATTATGCAATGTTGCGTAATTTTCCCCTATTTCTCCCGCTTTCCGCCCTTTTGGAACTCTCACCTCCCGCCTCCCGCACCCCTCCCGCCCCCTATTCTCCCGGGCTCCCGCCCCCCCTGTCCCCCGGTGCAGAAAGAAAAGTTCTAAAGTCCTGTTGTCGTGCAAAGCTAAGTGCACAAAAAACCTGTAAACACTTAAGAAAGACGTCTTGGATTTTGGAGGAAAACAGCGTGTGGCGGAACAGAAGAGTGTGGGAAACCCCCTGTTTTTTTTTCAAGAATTTTTTTTTGGGGGGGAGGGCACAGATTTAAATCTGTGGCCCCCCAAAATAAATATGCCACGCGTATGGAGTTGATCAAATGTCACACATATGCTACACCTTAGTCATGCTTTGCAAAAAACGAGCTTGTTTCAATCCCAGACATAAATCCGCAAATAATTTACAGTTTACGTTATACATAAAATAGTTCTAGTGGCTACGTTGTGTATAAATACAAGCAGTTGTAATTGTTGTAAAATTCGCTGAGGAAGTTCCCTTACAGCGTAGGAGAATATTTAAAGAAGTTTTACAATTTAAGTTCGCACAGTGCTGCTCACAAGTTAGGCTTTTAAAAAAGTTGCCTTGAGTGGACGGTCGGTGAGGACAACAAACAAAGCTGTACACATGTACTTTGGATGTAATTCATCAAAAAGTAAGGATTTTTTTTAAACGTGAAATGGCCATTTTATTTCCCGTGAAACGTGAAATGGCCATTTTATTTTTCGTGAAACGTGATCTAGACCCCCCCTTTACCACCCTCAATCTTGGGTTCCTAGTCTGTCGTGACAGATACCTAGCCAGGTAGGTAGGTAGGTAGGTAGGTAGGTAGGTAGATAGGTAGGTAGGTAGGTAGGTAGGTAGGTAGGTAGGGAGGTAGGTAGGGAGGTAGGTAGGTAGGTAGGAGGGCAGCTTGCATTACCTATTGTTTAATCAATTATTTATGAAATTTACTAATTACGTAGTTAATTATGAAATCAAGTACTTAACTCATTGATTAATTTTTTTTTCCTTTTTAGGTTCACACGTGGAATGCGTGGAAGCGCCTCTATCAATACACGGACGAAGAAAAAGCAATCCGTCTTCAGACTTATTTCAAGTTTCGTTCGCGAGCCGCTTTATCGCTTACTCTCGGCCTACAAAGATAAGTTTATAGGAAATCATCTAGGAGTCAGTAGATTTTATCGAAACAAAATAGTCAAGTCATATCGACCCTCCGACTATTATAACGCTAGCGTAAAAAATCTGGTTAGTTTTCCGGAATTCATAAAATATTTTTCCAGTAATATATATCGCGACCAGCATTGGCGACAATATACGAAAAGCTCTGCCATCCATGCGTCATCAACTACGATTTCATTGGTCACTTTGGAAGAGGACGCTCCTCTCCTACTAAAAATGGCGGGAATTGACGACCGCGTAACTTTCCCGCCAGTACACAAGTCAACCAGTTCATCTGAAGTATTAGAGTACTATTCGCAGGTCCCTTCTGAATACATAACTCGGATTGGATAGTTGCATCGCGGCGACTTTGAAATGTTTGGTTCTGATTTTCTTGGAGAGGAACGACCTCTGCTTAAAAATTCTTCGTCGTCGCATTAGAGATTTATTATGGCAGCAAACAAACAATACGCCACTTTGAACTGTACTGTTTCAAAGTCGACCGTTTGCTAGATACAAGTAAAGCCTTCCATCTCGTGGTCCTCAAAAGAAATGATTTGAAAAAAGCAACTTTTGAAACTTTTTAAAAAGAGGATATCGATCTCGACGGCGAACGAAGCAACCGCTGATGCAAACTTAAAAAAAAAAAGAGAATCTCCATAGCGAACGGAGCGACCGCTGACTCAAAAGATTGTTTGGATAGGTACAGTCAAAGGTCGACATAAGCCACAATCTCGTTTTTCTAGAAACCACGTATTTACTACTTAATGCTCGCAATCACAAAACAGTACACAAGCAAACAAAAAAGGGAAAGAAAGTTCTGTATTTCCTTCATCCACCGGGAAGGAAGTCACAATTTTTCGACACTATCTACCAGTACTATTTATCTCCCTACTGGTTTCTTCGATTCACGACAACAAACTCAAAATAATTGCTTTAAGATATAGCTCTTCCTCCAGAGATCAGAAATAACTCCTGATCCTAACGAGACAGGTTATAATTCAACTACCATTCGTTATAACCAATCACACTCACTCGCGAAATAACCACAATCCAACAAGTACACGTACAAACAAAAGTCTAATAAAGAATTAAATCGACAGCAGAAAACCAGCCAATCGTCAAATGAATGTCTACAAGTTGAAACAATAATAGTTTACCAGCGCGGTGCAAGTTTATAGTACTGATTTTCAAGATTAATTTCCTGTGATTTTGACCTCCCGAACTTGAGAATCGATTTCCTGGTTTTTTTTTCTAAAATAAAGCGCTTCTGGGGAAAACCGGCGAACCACATCAGGTTTCTAGTTTTATCAATACCCATTGATGTGCAAATTATGAAAGAAATCCATTTTTCAACTTCTGCCGCTGAATGTTCGATGTTTACTGAAAGTCGCTCAGAATCTTCAAACAGCGTGCGTTCATCACAAAGGTGGTTTTCATAACGCCCCTGTATGGAAGTGAATAAATAAATATAGACTTACATAAATAGAAAAAATATGTACAATATAAGAGCTATGAGGTGAAAAAATAAAATCAGCGAGTTTTGCACATTTTTGTCCCACATATTACCCCAAGTACGCATCCACCACCGTTATTCCTATCAATCCCTCGCTTTCGCGATGGAAAACAAAAGTGTTCGACAATATTTGCTTTCATGTAACGTCCACGTTTTCCTATTCATTCTGTTACTTCCGATTAATATGCTACAGGAGTTGCTGAAACCAGTCACCAAGACAATAGGAAATTGCTTTTTAGCTCTAATTATTCGCATATTACAACGTCGAAAAAAAAAACGACAAAATGTGGCATTTTTGAGAGCAAATCTTAAACAGTAAAGAGTAGATCTTGAAAAGTAAATTATAAAAACGCATATTTTCTTCATGCTTTTGACAACTAACAAGGCGTCACATCGATTGTGGTATCGCATACATTGTCAATAACAAATAATTATGTTATGTATTTTGTGATTCGTTAGAATAGTAAATGAACAAGTTTGAAATATAATATTGTAGAGCTTCTGATCATTCTAACGTTTACGATTGTTCGTCCTCACCTATAAGTTGATTGATGTTTTAAGATAAACTCGCTTGATACGATCTGGGTACAAAACAAATGCTCTGGAGTAATTGCACCTTTATCAGTTGCTAGGAGTCAGTCCTAACCTATAGAAATATTTTCATTGCTTACGATGAGAATGTGTACAGCAAATCAATTCCGTCATATATGTTCGTGAGCTAAAAGTCTACGTTCCTCAGTAATTCATTATTCAGTTCCTGGAAATGTTTTTCTACCTTCCTTGATGACCTACAGGACAAGGCATTATGTAAAATTTTAAGGTGATAACGGTTTGACATCTGAATGGCAGTTTCCAACTGAACTTAAAAAAGCACACAAAGAAGTTGCAGCGCAAAGGATCACACGTCTTTGTACACGGAAATCTGAAATAATGCTTTTCGTAAAACCAGTTACAAACGCCAAAGTCACTTTTTGCTTGCTTTTCCTGTTAACTTTCGCTTTGTTGTTTTACTACGGAACCTGGAAAATGGCATCAAATGGATCAGCGTCAAATAATTATTTAGGTAAGGAAAGTTTATTCTTCAAAGTCGTCTGGGTACTTGATGTGTTTTTGTTAGCTAACGACAACGAGTGGCGGTCCACCGAACGTGAAAGACCGAAAAGCTTTTCTTCATTCAGATGTATTAATACGGTTGAACACTCGTTTCATATTACCTTTTCTTTTCGGGTGCAGTAGGCCAATATAATTTCTCTTTACATCCCAGTGTCAAAACAGTATACCACGTAACGTTTAACCCATTTACTCCCAAACTTTTTCCGGCCATTTTAAGCAAAGACGCTGTAATTTGGCTCCTGTCTGCTCAAATCCAGGTCCATACAACTGTAACTTCCTCTACAGCTTGGAAACTAAACTTCTCTTCCGTTTCTGAGGTTCTTTGGCAAATTTGATTTCGGGGATGCGCACAATTCAAAAATTTTGAAATTGAAAAATACCGTATCAGGTCGTCTTTCCTGGTTTTAGCGCTCAGTTCCGTTGTTTTTGGTCTAAGTTCGATTTTTTCTTTAGTTTGTAGGCCATTTGATAGTCTTTCCTTGGAATAGAAAAGATTTCATCTAAACTTTCAGGAAAGTGGAAATTTTGAACTAGAGGTGTCATCCAGTTCCAAGGCCAAGTTTTGCATCAAGTTCACAAGTTCTCCTTTTTTGTATAAGTCTGGTCTATTTTAAGTGAGCGCTTCAGTTTAGGCACTTTTTGTAAGACGTGTGTCAGGTGCGTCAACTGGTTATCAAAGAGATCTGCTGTCACTCAAAGTGATGACGTCACAAACTGAACAAGGACCATGGTCCTTTACGCGCGGTTTTGGGAGGCAAGGGAGTCAATGGGTTAAAATGTAAAATTCAAAAGATAGCTACTGAGACGTGCTTCGAAAGTTTTACAAATTAGAAGCAGGTCTAAGTAAATCCATGCATTGATATTTCAATTCCCACCCAATTTTTCCTCAGCGCGCGCGCTCCATGCATGCGTGCGCAGTAAGGATGCGGGATAAACGTTCATCAGCTTTCATTTGAATGGTCATAATTTAGGGCTTCATCCACAGATTCAAATCTTACAGTATAATTAACAACAACAGGGAACTGGAAACGCCTCTATCAATACACGGACGAAGAAAAGGCGATACGTCTTCAGACTTATTTCAAGTTTCTTTTCGTTCGCGAACCGCTTCATTGCTTACTCTCGGCCTACAAAGACAAGTATATAGGAAATAAACAAAGCAGTAGACCTTCTCGAAACGCAATAGTAAAGCCATATCGACCCTACGACTATTATAACGCTAGCGTAAAAAACAAGGTTAGCTTCCCGGAATTCATAAAATATTTTTCCAGCAATATATCTCACAACCATCATTGGCGGCAATATGAAAAGCTCTGCCATCCATGCGTCATCAACTACGATTTTATTGGTCACTTAGAGGCCTTAGAAGAGGACGCCCCTCTCCTGCTAAAAATGGCGGGAATTGACGACCGCGTTACTTTCCCGCCAGTTCACAAGTCAACGAGTTCATTTGAAGTGTTAGAGTACTATTCCCAGGTCTCTTCTGAATGCATAACCCGGATTGGAGAGTTGTATCGCAGTGACTTTGAAATGTTTGGTTACGATTTTCTCGGAGAAGTACGACCTCTGCTTAAAAATTCTTCGTCTTTGCAATAGAAATTAACTATGGCAGCAAACAAACAATAGGTCACTTCAAATTGCAACGTCATAAAAGTGGACCGTTCAATAGACACCGGTAAAGCGGTATCGCGCTACCTTCTAGTCCTGAAAAAAAGTGTTTTGAAAGAAGCACCCTTTGAGATTGTTAAGAAAAAAAAAACAGAACCTCGACAGCGAAGTTGTTAATAACTCTTCAGTTAAGGTGTGTGGATGAGATAGGGCTTAAGATTGGACATGCGGATTTGAGAAACAGAAAACAAAGTGGTTTCGCAAAAAAAATGGAGGAGGCCTCAAGGAGATTCTGCAGAATATAAAAAGGGCTAGTCCACTGAAGAGTTATTGTACCGCTATTTTGTACAGTAAACCACTGCATGAGGGTTATAATTTTGTGATTACATTCGAACCAAGAATACATGTGTAGCGAAATGAGAATGAGTTGAACAGAGTGAAGGACAGGGAAAGTCCCAATTAAAGGCATTGGAAAGTGACCATTAAATTACCACGGGCACAAAGCAACCACTGATCACCTGACGATTGTAAAATGGAACAACAGTTCACAGCGGTAAATGAAGGACGCATGGTTGTTTTACGCCACAAGTTTGCCAAGAAAAATACTGAACAAATAAATCTGGAAAAATGTCACTTTACATGCAAAGCGTTTCTGAAAACTTGACCTTTTGTTAAAGATTAAGTGTGGGTTCAAACTTTAAGCTCCAATATCAGCATGCATTTTCTCTTAATTAGTCTTCATACTTCTTATGGTGCTAGTTGGGAGAACTGCATAAAAATAAAAACATTTCACCTTTGGTGATCATTTCTTTTATTCTCATGACCTGCATGTTTGATTAAGTAGTGATATTGTAGGGAGAAATTAGATGTTTGTCACTATTGAGGCAAAAAGGGCGAAGTAACTGTCAGCCACAAGTTTTATCGGCGCGAAGTTCGATTTACCAGGGCATTTCCTACATTTACAGCGGTCAAACGCACGACGGCTGCGCAATTCCCGCGATAATTGTACAAAAGAAAATACTGACAAATGTCGAAAGTTTCACTTCAACCACAAAACACAACGCCGTTTGTGAAAACTTAAGCTTTTTACGTTGAGTATGTGTTGAAAATGAAGTAACTGACATTCGCAAGTTTTATCGGCAAGAAAATTGGTTTATCAGGACATTTTCTGCAACATTTTCATACGAACTTCGCACTCGCAAACGTTTGCTGCAAGGCTCTGGAAGACCGGAAGTGACGTAACTTTTGGAGTTTGACCGCTGTGGTTTTCCTACATTGTTTTCATACGAGCTTCACATTTGTAAACGCTTGAACAAAATAGATTGTAGTTTACCGCTGAATAACAATAATAAGGACGCACTTTAATAGCGTCAGTCTGAATTTGATGTTAAATATGCACACACAGTAGCAAGAAAGTGCTTACTTCTAAAATAAGACAACAAACGGAGTTGCAAATAGTTCATCTTCTTACCGACATTAATTTTAGTAAATAAACTCCTTCCGACGGCTGGTATATCGGAGGATAATGCCCGAGGCTGAGGGATTGTCCGAAAAAAAAATGGGGACAATCTTTCAGAAAAGGGCATTATCGTTCGATATACCAGCAAGCCAGGAAGGTTATTATTTCAGTATTTTATAGCCCTCCGCGGATTAATTTCTACAACGCACACTTTTTATTGTAGTAAAGAGAAAACATTTAGTGAGGGTCTCAGCACATTTGCTGCTAAACAAATCCACGCTGGTTAGTTTACTCCATTTCATTGCACAGTGATTAGATCTGAAAAGTTAAAACCTGACAAAGTGACTTCCGTTCTTGTTTTTCTCTCGTCCATACATGAAAAATCGGACGACGGATATCGCTCGCCTGATACCCGCCGTCCCATTTTGTATCACGTGATGTGTTTCGTCCAATGAGCAGGCGCGAAAATTAATTGGTGAGTTATAATATTTTACTTCAAATTGAGACTAACCCTGTAAAAATGCGACTGCTATAACTTACAAAATAAAAGAATTTCACAGAATTCAGTTACCATCAAAATACCTACATAGAAAACACAGCGATCGAACGATGGAAAAATTTCCACGTTAGCGGAATTGAATTACAAAATATGCAAAGTGTTTTGTAACTGGACTTAATAGGCTCCATAGAAATTTTTCATGACGGCTCGACCATCTGAAATCCATCAGAAAAAACAATTCCTAAAAGAGAAATTTCGTTATTATAAAACACTGGGAACCCTGTATTGACAAGAATTTTTTTCTTATTCTTTTTCCAAACGTGAATTTATGCACTGATCAATTCGAAACTTCAACATTGCCCCCCTTCCCCCACCCCGGGCATACCCCGGGCACTTGACTGTGCATCGTGCCCGGGGAGGGGGAATTTGAACGTTGCGTTGGAAGGGTGGGGAATTTGAACCGGATTTATTTCTTGTTCTGGCGTAATATATACGCCCGTGAGTTTTTTCGATTTTTGCAGGGTTTGACGGATTTACAAGATAGAATTTCGCCTTTGTTAGTGAATAACTCTTTTAAAAGGGAGAAGGTGTCATTACAGCATATCTCTCTCTGAAAAGTGCGACCAGTGTTTGATTAAAGACTACATTTGTCTTTGAGGAGAGGTAGTTCAGTACTATTGGTGGGGCAGGGGAGGGAATTTGAACAAGCCAATCTTCAAAAGTTCAAATGCCCAGGTGGTTGCCCGGGGGGGGGGGGTGTCGAATTTTCGAATTTATCGGCGTATTATTTCTTCTATGGAAACCAAGAATATCGATAAACCATCCAAGAGGTCATTAATTTTTAGATCTAATTATTTGCATATTTTACTGCCGAAAATCAATAGGAAAGAACTGGAAGACGCAAGCAAGGAAATTGCAACCCAAAGGATCACACGTGTTTAAAGACAGGGATCTAAAAGAATGTTCAGAGGAAAGTCATGATCAGCTCCTAAAAACGCCAAAGGGGTTTTATATTTGCTTGTAATATTGACACTTGCCTTGTTGCTTTACTGTGGAACCTGGAAAATGGCATCGAATGGACCAACGTCCAATAATCATTTCATAGGTAAGGAATGCTCACACCTGAATGTCTTGTTGATATCTAATGTGCTTTTCATAAAGAAGATTTCACTGCTTTCTGCAGTACCAGGGTTTTGAAACATGAAGTCCCAGATATTGTTGGCCCCTCGAGACTCGCCCGCGGCTATAATCACAAATGGACAAAGAAAATTCGTAGAGTTTCTGCTTATTTACGATAATTTATATTTTAGAAAGTAAGTATTTCTCTATAAACTTATTTCACGAGCAAATTTCCATTACTATTATGTGATCATGAGCAAATCACAAATGGCGAACCATCATTCGCTGGTTATGATTAGCCACCCATCATTCGCCCATCAAAGAGCGGAAGGGTCCCTCTCTCCACACAGATGTATGAAGAAGATTGATAACTCGTTATATCTCACCTATAGTATAAGTGTCACCAAATAGTTTTTTGTAAAGCTTATTGACACCTTTATGAAACGTTATGAAAGTATTATCTGAAAGCCCTAAGTGCGAAATCCAGTTCAAAACTGACTCATAGCAGTAAAAGCTTTCGAAATTGCGCGTTATATTCCCTGTGTTCTTGCTTTCTTCGGCTACGTTACGGACAAAAAATTTCGCTTAACATCCTAGAGTCAAAGTGGTAGCGTCATCTGATGTTTAAACTGTGAAAACCCAAGGAGAGAAATTAAGATGTGTTTCAGAAGTTTTAAAAATTGTAAGCGGATTTTAATAAGATGTTAATGGTTCAAAATTTGTTACGTGTGTTAAGTCGTTAAATTGTCAGTAAATATGAACCGAGCATACATGTCTCGAGACACGAGGACACAATTAAGCCATTGGATAAAGTACGAAAGTGCCTAATTAAACTCTACAAAATGAACATTTTGGCAAAAAGGTTACTTATTTTACTGGGCAAAATGTCAATACTAGGAATTTCAAAGTGACCAGCTATTAAATTGCCACGTGAAATAAGCGACCGCTGGTCAACAGGCTGTTGTAAATTGGAACAACAGCTACCGAATCAAACCAAATTCTAGTTCTTAAAATAACAATGTAGAAGTCTGACAAATTCTTTAGAACTTCCCAGCTAAGTAAACAATCAAAAACAAACAATAACAAAGGAAATTATTGCCTTACACCTTTCATCTGAGACAGCACACCCAGTTAGGACTTCACATCGCAACAGATTCAGAAGTTGAAAGCACTAGTACAGAATAATAAACAGAAGGGATGGCGAAAGGTAAATTATTCGAGACTTGGCAAGATGGCGAGACGATCGTTTTCTTGGACAAGCGCGAGAGCCTTTTAATTTTTAAATTGCGGGACCAAGCTTTTAGAGTATTCTAACGTCAAGCATAAAACTTTTTAAGACAAAAAAATTGGAACCCCAAACCTATGAGATCAGTTTTGGGCAACTTAGAGAATTTTTTTTTTACTTTATTCAATACTTCACATTACTTACAGTACACATTACAGTTATTAACGCAACTTATGCAGTTGCGAAAAGAAAGCCTGAAAAAATCAGGATTTTTTTTTCAGGCTTTCTTTTCGCAACTGCGTTAATAACTGCGTTAATAATAATAAAGTTGCGTTAATAACTGCGAGGATCTTCTTTACACTTATTTCTTCATTCCGCAGTTCAAATATATGAGTTTCATATATTAATAATTTCAGTACACATTACATTATATAACGTTGCTGACATTACTTTGCATTACGTTACATCGTGTTACACAAGCATACTACGTTACACACTTTTTAATTACACATTACTTACACTACACGTTACAACCTAGTACAATCTCCAGATAACTTGGAAATCTAATACATTATATTACAAAAAGTTGATAATAGGCTTCTTAAGCGCATCAGAACTTCGAGATTCATTTTATAGCCTTCTGAAAAGTCAAGGCTCTAAGAATGAGATCCTGAAAAAATCGAGACTCTTTGACCCAAACTGTTTTGCCGAAAATTCGGAATTCCGAGACGCAAAGGATCGGTCAAAAAACGAGACTACGAGACGCTTACAACTCAACTGAAATTTTGCGAGACCTCTATTTTTGGTAAGACCATTCGCCATCCCTAACAGTAAAACAGGAAAGTACTGCTCAGTAGCTTTCATTTGGATGGTCAAACTTAAGGGTTTCATCCACAGACTCAAGAGTTAGAACCACCTTGTACAGCATAATAAACACTACCACAGGAAAGTACTGCTCAGTAGCTTTCATTTGAATAGTCAAACTTTAGGATTTCATCCACAGACTCAAAAGCTAAAACAAAACATGTAGAGCATAATAAACAGAGCCACAGAAAAGTACTGCTTTATTGTGAACTTTCCCGAACCACAAAGTCAAAAGTAAGAGTCCGTTTTTCTCACTACATCTTCTCTAGCTGTCTTCAGAACTTTCAATTGAACCTCCATTAACAGTCCACAGGAAAGAAACACAGGAAACTACTGTTCAATAGCGATTTTTTTCGGATCCACAAAGTTAAAAGTAAGTGTCCGTTATTCTCACTACACCTTCTCTAGCTGTCTTTAGAACCTGAGGTCAAACGATGAACTGCTTTTGTCACCACCTGTTGTAAAGACTCTATCACCCTCGGTGACAGGGCTTTTGCCGCGGCTGCGCCCAAATTATGGAACCAGCTACCGTCAGAACTAAGGAGAATCACTTTCATCGATCATTTTAAGCGAGCTCTGAAGACATGTCTTTTTAAACAAGCTTTTTAATAGTGTACAGATATATACACTTTTAATTTTTAATTTTTAATCTATATTTTATTTTAATTTATATTTGTAACGCGCATTTGAAAACCTATGCTGAATTTGCGCGCTATAAATGCATATTATTATTATTGTTTAATAGCGATCTTTTTCGGATCCACAAAGTTAAAAGTAAGTGTCCGTTCTTCTCACTACACCTTCTCTAGCTGTCTTTAGAACCTTCGTTCAATTGAACCTCCATTAACAGTCCACAGGAAAGTACCTGTTCAATAGCGAAGTTTGATCCACAAAGTCAAATGTAAGAGTCCCTCGTTAATAGCGGTTTTCTTTTAAAATCCTTCTCTAGTTTCGTCAGATCTTACAACTAAAACTCCCTTTATAGCGGCCACGGTTTAGCGTTCCATTCGCGGATCCATTCAAAATAAACAACTCAATGCAATTAATGTTTTCCACAACGACTCAGGGTGACCATTGTTGGGATTGAGACTAGTGATTTGTTTGTTACAGATGCCGTAGAAAGGCAGAACGCCAGGAAAAAGATCATGAAAGAATACTGCCTCACACATTCATATGAGGCGAAACCAGCAAGCACACGGAACAGTTTGGGTTTTATTGTTGTTGATGATGAAAACAAGATCATTTATTGCACCATTCCTAAAGTCAGCACTACAACATGGAAAGGGGTGCTATTAGACCTTCGTGGTCTCAAGAGAAACAAAGTATGTATATTTACAGTAGTACAAGAAATCCCACCGAAAAATTTCAACCTTCCTAAATCGAAAAAAAAAACTTGATTCTGGTAAACTGTAGAAGGTCGCCAATCCACACTAAAACTCCTACAAAAACGTTTCTGTTATACGACAAAGAACGTAATGCTAAACCATAGTTTTAACCTAGAAAATGTAGTCACCTTTTCTTTAAGGAAACTGAAATACGAATCAACTTATTTACACAGGGTCAACTTAGTAGTAATTGACTAAATTTTATGTTTCAAAGTGCACCCTGTATTTATTACTCCTAGCACTCCCAGTAAATATTTGCCGCCAAATGCTGCTTACACATATTAATCCTGGGTCCCTAGTCTGTTGGGCCAGATACCTAGCAAGCTACCGGGTAGGTAGGCAGGTAGGCAGGCAGCTTGCTCTACCTGTTAACTAATTGATTGATTGATTGATTGATTGATTCATTTGTTCATTCATTCATTCATTTGTTCATCTATTTGCTTCTTTATCTACCAGGTTCACACGTGGAATCTCTGGAAACGCCTCTATCAATACACGGACGAAGAAAAAGCGATACGTCTTCAGACTTACTTCAAGTTTCTTTTCGTTCGCGAGCCGCTTCATCGCTTACTCTCGGCCTACAAAGACAAGTTTATAGGAAATGATCTAGGAGTCAGCAGTTCTTCACGAAACGCAATAGTTAAGTCATATCGACCACACGATTATTATAACGCCAGCGTAAAAAATCTGGTTAGCTTTCCGGAATTCATAAAATATTTTTCCAGCAATATATCTCGCAACCAGCATTGGCGACAATATGAAAAGCTCTGCCATCCGTGCGTCATCAACTCCGATTTTATTGGTCACTTAGAGACATTGGAAGAGGACGCCCCTCTCCTGCTAAAAATGGCGAGAATTGACGACCGCGTAACTTTCCCGCCAGTACACAAGTCAACTAGTTCATCTGAAGTGTTAGAGTACTATTCCCAGGTCCCTTCTGAATACATAACTCGGATTGGAGAGTTGTATCGCAGCGACTTTGAAATGTTTGGTTATGATTTTCTCGGAGAGGTACGACCTCTGCTTAATAAAAACTCTTCGGCATGACAACCACATTTAGTGAAAACTACCGCAAGTTTTTAAATTGTTTTGCTATGAAATCAGATCCTAACCATTTTTAAGCTAGTCGTTCCAAAAAAATGTCTTTTTCCTTCTAAATACGTAGTTCTGTATGCGATCTGATAGAGAATCCGATGGAAATCCTCAAGTTTATCCTCAAAATCTCTCAGATAAGGCCATTAGTGAAAGGAATGTCTTCCATCTTGTTTTGAAAGTTTGAAAATTCATGGCAATACCATAAATGGAATGAAGCACTATGTAATAATTATATCACTGCTGAGTTGAAACACCACTGCTCAGGTTTACTGTGATAAAAGCCCTAGTCTCCTAGACCAAGTCTCCACGATGGGCCGGGTGGGTAGGACGAGATCACAAGTGGTCTAAAAGCGGCATCCATATGCATCTTTGCGTGCTGTTACTTGATCTCAACCTCAGCTGAATTGCAATAAGCGGTTGCAGAAGCATATCACGTGATACGCTTCTGGCGGTTGCTAATATGTACGGAATTTATGCTATATTTATTTTAGCTATAAATCTCACATTGTTACGCACAATGCGGTTGCTATTTGTACAATGTTTTTGACATTTTTGACATCTTTTTTGTGGCTTCCGTTTCAGCTGCAGACTCGTACCCAATCACCACTTATTTATCCTTTTTCGCATTGGAATATGGAAAGGCGATCAATGCACGCAAAGCCTTTTGGGAAGGAGGGAGAAAAAGTGACGACAATTTGCAATTTTCTTCCGTCCTTCCCTTGATGTACCGCAAACTCATCAACTTCTACCCATAAACCACAGCACGGACAAGAGAAGTGACTGGGTTCGAGTCCATTTCAGCTTACCGATATAAGTCCAAGAGCTGTGACCAGAAGGGCTGCGAGCGCAAATCACGAAAATCGTGAAAAAGATGTAATAAAATATCACAAAGTTCTTAGAAACAAGAGAAAAAGTTTGTGGCATTGGTGCCGCGAGCGCCACAATAGCTTTACTTCGTCCGTTAAATATATTTAATAAATTATAAAAACCACATCCATATAACTTGAAACTAGTGGGAAATATCATCCCAAAATTGACATTAAAAACAGTAAACACGCAGCCGTTACGGGAACGTTGCGTGACGACCACTAATAACAGCTGCGTCGGAGACTACAATAAAGTACAATCCTAACGAATATGTACCTGGAATATCATTGAAGTTCGTCGTGGGATGAAAGTAGTGTCTGAGCCCGTGAAACGCATTGATAGCCGCATCCATGTAGAACTCAGGCGTGAATTCAAATAAAGGCCCTCTTGTAGCGGTACGTTGAACGGAAGATATGATACACTGAAGCATCCAGTGAACATCGTTCTGTTTCTCTTGCCGTGAATTAAAACAATAAGGCAAGAGAACAAGATCTTCCAATCCAAAACAGCAATGTTCATCAATATCTAGAGAATAGAGAGAAAGTTTAACCTCGAGTGGAAGGAAGCCAATAACAAGACCACACTCGCCATAGCCTGTATAGCAGTCGTTTCCGTTTCCTTTTAGCCAAGCGGGAGACGCGCAAGGGCATGGGGCGAATGCGTCTCCCACTTGGCTCACGCTTCTACCGCTTGGCTAAATGGAATCGGAAACGACTGCTACGCAGGCTACACTCGCCATGGAGGCATACGCTGTTGAAGGAGTTACGCAGCTCTGATGAAGTCTGTGTGTTCCCCGAGAAGCACAGAGGATTAAACAAGCTGGTACCCATTTAGTAGACATTTATACACCTGGGTGGAGAGAGACAATGCGGAGTAAAGTTTCTTGTTTCTTGTCTATGGCAGGGACCAGGCCTCGAACCACTGACCGTCAGTTCAAAGTCCAACGCGCTATTAAGCCACTATACCATCGCACCCCCACAAATTACTCGTAATTTTGATCGTGAAACTCTCCCAAAGAACAAATTCAGAAAGCACACGGCTCTTTGTTGGATGGACGGACGGACGGACGGACGGACGGACTGACAGATGGACGGACGATGGAAAATTTGCCAGAAGGACATAAGAATTGGGATACATATTTTTGCACCCAGCAAATTGGACACACAAACCGCAACGTTAACACTTACCTTGGTAAAGATAAAAGTGGGGACCCAAGCCATATGTCTTGCACAATTTGTGGTTTCTTGCATGAACACTCTCTTGGATTTTTCCAGCTCCGTTAGCACGTCTGCTCTCTAGAAAAAAGAGGCGAAAATAAACGCCAATTGCACATATAGTGGACCTCTCCCATCTTGAGCACGCGAAGGAAACCAAAAGCTATTCCAGACAAGGGGAGTTCAAGATAGCAAATGGTCCATTTTACAGTTGTGTGCTTAGTGACCTGGCCTTTGAGTGGAAGTGAGGCTGGAGTTCAGCTTGTTTTGATAAACACTATTCTGCTTTTCACATGTAAATCATGTTGTTCTCATGCTAACTAGTTCGCATTTACATATGAAAAGCAACATCAACCAAGGAAATTAAATGAGTTTCAGTAAGAGATAACCGGGGTTCGAGATAGTGGCGATCTATTGTATGTAACATACAAATTATAGATTTTATGGATTTTTACTTCTCGGTTTGCACTAGTTAAAAGAAAGGAAATAAGTAAAAGAACAGTACGACCCTAAATTAATCGTCACTCGACAAAGTCACAATAAGCGACCTTCAGACAAGAATTAAAAAAAGAAAAGAAGATTGGGTGAGGAATGAAAACAGGTTTGGACTTTATAGGCGTGGTCCAAAAAATATATTACGAAATCTTTTTTGTTCTCTTTTGGCTTGTTTGTTTGGGTTTTTGATTATTTTTCTCCTTTGTTTTCGTTCAAATGTTGGCTGGGGTTGGGAGAAGATGCCAAAAGCTCGCATTTTTACAGTCTTGTCTCTGTATCAATACCTCAGGATCACAGCGTCTGATTTTGGCCATTGGCTCTTCCAGTGCTTTGACATTTTGCTTCATATTATCTCGCACTGCTCTCACCTAGGAAAACAAATACTCCTTGCAATGCTACCCTTGTCTTTTTTGTTTTGTTTTGTTTGTTTGTTTGGAGCGGGTTCCAGTCCGTATTCTTGAATCCAAAAACGGACCATCAGTCACCCGATCCCCTCTCCGGATAAAATACTTTAAGAAATCGTTAAGCAAAGGCGTACACTTGTGTGGTTTAATGTAGTCATTAACAATAAAAAGTATCATAGACGAACGTAATAGGTCATTTTAAAAAAGTTCCGTCTCGGTAATGAATCCCGGAGGTCCAGTGTGATAAGCAAGAAACACCTACCAGCATTCCACAGCTGTATTGCTGTTAATCAAAAAATACCACAAAAGATGTGATTGTTGTTCACCGTGGTTTGAAATGGTAGCTTTATAAATCATTTGTCACATGATAAGGTCACTTTTGACGTTGATAGTGGCGTTTCGACTGCTTACTGACGGTCTTCATCTTGTGATAGGAACAATTGGCAGCAGACAAACTCTCAAACGCGCCATCAAATAAACAGGCGACGCAGGCGCCGATACTGCGGGTTTGAAGCCACACAAAATTCAAAAATTGAACGGAAACCGTCTGGACTGGAATTCTACAAGCACTTCCTGCCAGGAAACATCTACAAGTCACACTTGGAAACAATGGCTCGTACTTTGGACAGTTGTTTGTGTACAGCAATGTGATAAAGCATGACAACGCCATCCAGCATTTCAACCAATGACGGATCGAGGTTACGGTCTTCACACGACACATCTACATCCTCAGTCTCCCCTCGGTTAGCTGATTCTTCGATGGCTTCTAAGAAAAGAGATAAAAAAGTTTAATTTGTAAATGGCGAAGTAACGCAGGGTTAAAGGAGAACTGAAGGCAAAAATTAATAACTTTTTTTCCGTAAAGCTTGGGTCACGAATATTTATGTTTACCACTTTTTTCCTGTCTAATAGCTCACTTTCAGCTTCAAAACAAATACTTTTAACTGCAAATTCGGACCAAGAGCATTGCGGCTCAAAACAAGCATGTGAGCGGACATTTTAAGCAGTCTATGACGTCAGTGGTGGAGAAGCAATATATGACTTCCTAAAGAGAACTACAGTTATGTGACTGTGGTAGACCTTGCTACAGGATATTTGCGAAAGAAAGGGCGGACAATACCATATCAGAGTATCAGTTTTACATTCCTGGCATATCTACCAGGAACTTCCCAATCAATCGGGATTTGCATCTTTTGGGGTCTAACCGGTGCTAAAATTAAAACTAGGCACCTTTTCTCGTACATGAAATGCTGCTAGATATCAAGTAGTTTTTCTCAAAAACAGAACAAACCATAACAGGATGCCGCTCAAACAACGTTTTAGGGAACAATACGACTTACCGCTGTAAGCTTTCTTAAGATGCGACAAAACACCACCCAATCTGTAAACGGAAAAAAACAAGCCCTTTTAGAGAGAAAGAGAGCGGTCTACCTGGACACTCCACTCAAGTAATCATTTGATGGATTTTTCGTTGCGTTACTATCTCAAATACTGTTTCGGTTGGTTAAAGCACAGGTAGACCAAGCTCATAACATCAGAGATTCGCTTCCTAAAGTCCACTGTTAAGAATTACCAATTTGGCTGAAAAACAAATTGTATGATAAAGGAACGAAATAAAGTTTAGATCAGTTTACTTGAACATGGTACTTCCCATTATATATAAATGCTTCGTTTTCGATCATCCCACTGACATAATTCCTGACCCCTTTCTCTACCCATGAAAATCTGATCTCCGAACATCATTTGAACAGGTAACATCGCCTTACAAAATTTCAAAATTAATATTCTTTTTTTTTCAGATCAAGCGGAGCTCAAGCATATTTTGCGTACTGGTCTGAAGTTTTGTTTTTTGTATTAGATTGCAGCGACCTGCAGACTCTCATTGAAGATTACACCATGCTCCCAAACCAAGGAATTTGTTTTAGGGCGCGCATCTGTGTATGATCTTTTCCCAGCAACAGAGACAAGAACTTATTCAGATTCAGAGTATTTCACAAACCCAAAACGATTTATTTAAAATTTTCAATAACACTCGCGACATTTCGAACCGTCCAGTGAATTTTCTGGAATCTCTGTAGTAAGGGTCTCTACTTCACTGTTCATTTTCTCACAATTTCTTCCGCTTTTCATGCAGCATGGCATAGCAATCCAAAGGTTTAAGAATATCCTCGTACAGCAACGCCAGTTCCTCATCACTCAGTTGCTTGGTGGCCTCAGTCAATCGACTATCGTTCTGTATCTTGACGCGATCGAACAATGGACACGGTGGCGCGCTCCGAATGCGTTCGCGGGGCTGTCCTACCTTCAGCGTTTGGCCGGTAGAATCACTGGCTCGACGTCCCACACTCTGACGTTTTGCTGGTTGTCGCCCCAATCGTTGTGGAGGATCTCGGTTTTCGTTCTTCCTTGTGGTGTTTTGCTCTCTCAGACACAACAAATCGCTCTCCTTTTTGCTCAATCGCTTGAAAAACGGAAAACAAGTTGGGAAAATTTCGATATTAATTTCCAGATTCATTGGCTTGCACTTTTGCTGGGATTTTCTGACTCTTGGACTCTTGGTGGACTCTCCCGAAACACCTTTGTCGGGTACTTATGCAAGTGGAATGAATACTTTAAAAAAGGTTGCCTTTGCTTTGTATATAAATTATGTGGCCATAAAATTCTTAAATCTAAAGGCTGATGAAAAATCAAATCCTCATACGATTTAAATGTATTGTCAAGGATTCAGGTGGTGAGAATACCGAACACCATCAGATATTACGTAACAAATAAAACTTTATTATATAACATTTAACCTTGACCATTCAGCGTTGCTGCACGTGCAAATGACGGTAGTTTCAGTGCTGAAACCGCTTGTATGAATACGAAAAGGATTAATGTCAACTTTTAAAGTTTTCGCATACGTTACCAGTCTCGCAAAAGGTATTTAGCGCAATTAATTAAAGGTATTACTGTTACAACAGGCAATTTGCGTCGCCTATCAAAGCTGAATTGGTTTTACTTAATTCTTTTAAGGACGGTGGCCCCTATTGCTAACGCGCACATTTTCTGCGCATCGCGCGTTCATCCCGCGCGATCGCGCGATTCCTGTATGAGCAGTGGTGCGAAAATAAAACTTTAGGTGTATTGAGTTGTTGTTTTTGTATTTCGCTTCGGCTGTGGAAGTGTTGACCCGCAAATGGGAAACGTGAAACCAAAAACGAAATGGTAGGTTAATGAAAGAATCCAGGCAGTCGAAGGGCCAGCGCTTGCACGACAAAAAACAAACATCGACACCGGCTTCCGACAACAAGTGAAACAAGGAAAGTAGCGCGGGAGGGACGAAGTTGACTTGGCGAGAAGGTGGACGAAGAGTGGATCTCGGCGTGTTAGCTGAACATACTTGTTTCTCTGGAAAGCGACCTTCTGAAAAGACCACGATAGCGTCAACCTTTCGGTTAAATTCTCAAGTACTTCGCTTCCACCTCCACGGTAAAGAAAATTACCAATTTGATTGTGGATTTAATTATAAGAATTGTTTAATTGAGAGACTTCCTATGTTGAAAATGATATTCTTAAGATGTTAAAGTGAATGATCGAATGAAATTGCTTCCGAGTAATTTTTTAAATCTTTGGAACAAAATAATACAGCAACTGATCGCGAGTTAAATCTCTTTGCCGAATAATACTTCGCAGGCGAAAAACTTGTGCCATTTTCCTCCATAATTTACATGTGCTTGGAAGCTTCCAAAAATCTTTTTTGGGTAATTTTGGCCGGTAAACTGCCAGATGCCGCCGGCAGCAATACTATTTATTTTAGCAAAGTTGTTTGATGGTTGACAGAGCTTAACAGCCAGCAGGATGCATGCGAATCAGTAAGAAATTCGTTTTTACATTGACAAATCTGTGAAGTCGCTACCGGCAGCAAGTTAAATGGCATTATTAGAGCAACTGTAGTTTCACGAATACTCTCCTTGAAGTTAATTAGCTTTCCAAAGAATGCTGGAAGAAGAGCTGCCTGTGAAAGTTGTGTTAAAGGGGCTATGTCACGCTATTTTAGTATCTTTTTAAAAAGCTAAAAAGTGTCTTGGCATCAATTGAATTCCAAACATAAGGGTCTACCTTTGTTAATAAAGGCTATCGTAAAGCACTGAAACTGTTTCTTGTCGTCTGTTGCTACCGATGGCAAGGATGGAAATGGATTGCAACTTGAAAAAATTGGGCCAATTTTTTCAAGTTTTGATGCTATGTTCTCAAAAATCACCAAAAAAATTATTATGGTTAGCTCTCCCTAATAAAATTCATTTGATATCTTGCTCATGGTTTTACAGGAGCACTTTGTGTATGATTTAAGGCACTAGGTAATGATTTTAGCACAGAATTGACCTAAAATAGCAAAATCCTCGTGACGTAGCCCCTTTAAAGTCTTGTTTTTGAAGAAAAATAGGTCAACTTCTCTGTTTACTCAGCGGTCCGCATTCTGTTTTTGCCTTTATGTTTTCCCATTGTCGTTTTTCATCTTTTGGCGAATAACGACTGAAATGTACTGTATTTGAGAAGAATCTTTACAAACCACAAATGCACTCCAATGTATGAGTGTTTAGCGTGATCAGCATAAAAACGCAGAACAATTAGTAGAAAAGTACGAAGTTTTATGCTGGCATGGCCTTCCTCTCTCTCTTTTAGAATGCTTTTAAAACAGTGTTTCAAAATGAAAGTCGTAAAAAGACACTGTCTAGAGGACAAAGTTGAAGCAAACTACTTGTTTAGACTGAAACTGTTTCTCACCTAACGCGAAAACCGAAAGTTTCAGACACTTGAGCAGTATTGTATTTCAGATCTTTTGCAGTGAAATAATCACTCCTATTTTTAAGGTACTAACATGTTGTCATTTCCACGTGTGCCATTTTCTTAGCAGAGGGAAAGGAAACGTATCTAAGGCTTACATCTGATGAAAAATCTTTCCATTTGTAATTTGTTCGTAAGAGATTAGAAAGAGTCAAAAGCGTAAACAAATTGTGAAGCAACTTCTTGAAAGAAAAACAAAAACAGTACCTAACTGACCCGCCCGATAGTCTATGAAATATTAAGAGAAAACCTACCTCCTGTCGGTCTGGAAAAATGTCGATAGCTGTTATAAACTGCAGCAACCGATGGAATGAAATCGGGTTGACCTGCTGAAGTAGACGAGTAGCCGAGTTTGATAACTCCACTAAGCGATCTAGCCGAATGAGAAGGAACAAATCGAAAACTTGACGAGAAATTTCAGCTTTCGATTACAGCTGGGTTAGTTCGCTTCAGAGCTACAGATTCCGATTTAGTGGCATTTCGT
Source organism: Siderastrea radians (assembly GCA_964017195.1). Classification (NCBI taxonomy): domain Eukaryota; kingdom Metazoa; phylum Cnidaria; class Anthozoa; order Scleractinia; family Rhizangiidae; genus Siderastrea; species Siderastrea radians. Next base: position 10,027,167 of record OZ024899.1, read on the forward strand.
GTTATTTGTCAAGATCCGAACACGATAAACCCAAAACAATAAGTTATATTTAGCTGCTGTAGATAAGCGACGTGTCCAGTTCATTCAAACAAACAGCCAAAAAGTCTGAGATGATTTGACACGCCTTGACAGTTAAATGACAGGATATTGAAACATTGTAAAAACCAAGGAACACGGCGCAAGAAGAAGAAAATATTTCATGCAGACAGTTTGAAGCTCGAACAAAATTAATAACAACAGTAGTGTGACTTTCGAGTTCGGATTGTTGTGGAGCAATTCGCGGCGCTGTGCAAACACTATCGAAAGAACATCGCGCCCGAAACTAGCCCCGCAAAATTTTTGGGCCCGAAGAGTTTTCGGGTTTTTTGAGAAACGAACACCAGCTTGTTTATGGGAGTTCCGGGGTTAGGCTAGCTAGCCTAGCTATATATATTACAGGCTTGGTCTGACCCCACTGTCAATTTGCAGTAGCCTTCTAGAACTTCCAAGCATGTAAACAACAATCACGATTCTCGCTGCACAACATTCAGTGAACAATGAAATCGCCTAGCGGCACTCCGTTATAGTATGTTCTTTGATAAGGCAATTGTAAAATCCCCATACAGTTGGCAGAGATAAAATCAATCGACGTTTTACTAGGATTTTGCTTTGCTGCATGCTTTCACCATGATTCCCCTCCGCCATCTTCGATTCCCAGCATCCATCACTTCGACTTGCATTTTATTCCCCACCGGGGAAGAGAGCGTCAAGAAAATCATCACTGATGGAAAACATGTCGTGCGTGAGTTAGGAAAAAGTGACGTCAACTTTTTAAAATGCACGGTTACCCCTAGTTTTTATGTAATCAATCAAAAGCAGGACAACTGTTAAGTATTGCGAAATATTTTTTTTAGAAGAAAAACCGTCCGTCAAAAGTTATTTTACAAAACGTTCCAATTCACTGGGTCAAATAATGGCCCGCCAAGAACAGGAAATTCGCATATAGAATTCGGCAGCATGTTGAGAATTGTATCTTTGCTGTAAATGGTTTGAACCCAGGAGACATATCATAATTCGGTAAATTGTGATCGTCCGGGTGAGTGTAGTCCTGAGAAGGACTGTTTGAGGTGACATTGACTGACGTTTCGACAACCTGAGCGGAAGTCATCATCAGAGTCAAGTGAACTTAATGGTAAAATACCTTTTCTAGACTGCTTAGTTACCCGCGACAAAAACGAACTACGTAGACGAGCCTTGTTCTTATAGGACTGTATTTGTTAAACTTCTTCGAGACCGTACACTGTATTTCCTAGCATGATAGGAAATCGTGACAAGTTCAATGACCACGAGGTCAATCAAACAGAACAAACTGCGCATGACAAATATGCTAATGAGCTAAACAAATCAAGCGTGTCCATTCCGCCGGCCTTGATATAATCAAGACAAAATGTAAACATACTTAATAGTCTTTCTTAATAGTGTTCTTTGTTCTAATAAAGTTACTTGAAATGTTCCTTTGAGTTCATTTGGTTCTTTGAGATCATTATGTTAGTTTAAGTTGCTTATAAGTCTTTACTGAGCACCCTCGGATGGTGCCAGTAAGCATAGCTTTACAATTGGGCGGACGAATGTTCCGGTTTTGGTTTTGACAGTGACCACTCTGACTAACTGATCTGGACCAGGATGGGTTCTGATAATTCGGCCAAGGGGCCACTGGCATGGTGGAGTGCGATTGTCCTTAATGAGCACAATGTCGTTGACACGAAGACATCGTTTGGGTCGCCTCCACTTGTTGAATCGCTGAAGGTCATTGAGGTATTCGGTTGACCACCTCTTCCAAAAATGCTGTGTAAGAGCTTGACAGAGTTGCCATCGCTTCAGGGTTGAAGTGGGCGCTTTTGTAACTTGGTCAGGCAGCGCTTCGAGTGGTCGGCCAATTAGAAAATGACCAGGAGTAAGTGGGGCAATTCCATCATCATCATTTGAGTCAAGTGACGCAAAGAGAGGTCTGGAGTTGAGACAAGCTTCAATCTGAGACAAAACAGTTGACATCTCTTCAAAGGTGAGTTTACTTTCGCCAACTATTCGCTTTAGATGACGCTTGCAGGCCTTGACCCCATTTTCCCAAACTGAGCCGTGATGAGGGCCTATTGGTGGGCTGAATTTCCATTGAATGCCTTGTGCAGAGCAGTAATTCATAATAGATCCTTGTGAGGCTGGTTGTTTAAGACACTGCTCAAGTTCCTTGAGATCTTTGTTTGCACGATGGAAGCAAGATGCGTTGTCACTCCAAATTTCAGTTGGTTTTCCTTTTCTTGAAACAAAACGACGAAAGGCAGCAAGAAAGGCTTCTGCAGTTAGATTCGATACCAACTCAATGTGACAGGCTTGAGTTGCTAGGCATACAAAGATGGCTACATAGGCTTTGCAGTAGGTTGGTTTCCGAGTAGTTCCAGTCTTCAGAGTCAGAGGTCCTGCATAGTCAACTGAGACTCTTTCATTAGCGAAGGCTGGAAGGAGGCGTGCAGCTGGAACTTGGCCCATAAGTTGAGTTGTGATCCTGGGGGATGCACGCTGACATGTCATGCATTGACGTGTGCACTTACGTACAGCTCTGCGTGCACCAACAATATGGTAGAGGTCTTGAAGAGATCCTAAAGTGAGCTTTGGACCAGCAGGACACAGACGTTTGTGTTCATTCTGTATAATCAGTGACGTGAGGTGGTGCTTTCCATGGAGGATCAGTGGATGCCGGGAATGGTAGTCTTTCTGGGACTGTGAGAGACGTCCACCAACTCTTAACAAACCATCTGCGTCAAGAAATGGATTTAACGGTTGCAGAGAATGGGACAAAGGAAGTGGCTTTCCTTTCTGGAGTGTTTCCACTGCATCTGGGAACATCTTAGCTTGTGCTTGTTTGAACAACCAAATTTTAGCCTTTGACAGTTCAGCTACTGAAAGAGGTGTAGAGCTGAATAGATGAGTGCGGGTAACAACACGGAATACCCAGGCAGTAACTCTCAGGAGATACATGTAGCTTGAGTATCTTTCAATGTCAATCACAGGCTTGGTTTGATCAGGAGCAGTAGTTACTTGGAGTGTCACTTCCTTTCTTTCTTTGAATTGCAAACTTGCTTCATCAATACCTGAAGAGCAAAGTGTCTCCAAAGAGGGAGGGGCAGAAATCTTGGACTGCCAGTTTGAAGTATCTTCTTTTAACCAACTGGGACCATTCCACCAGAGTTTGTGATCAATGATTTCTCCTGGAAGCAGGCCACGAGATCCAACATCGGCTGGATTTTCTTCACTGGCAACGTGGGCCCATCTTTCTGGGGGAACACTTTCTTGAATTTCTCCGATTCTGTTTGCTTCGAAGGTCTTGAATCGTTGGCTGCTTCCATAAATCCAGTAAAGAACAATAGTACTATCTGTGAAGGCATAAAGCTTGCAGGTTGGAATGGCCAAGATTTCTTGAAGATGTTTCATGAGTTGTGAGAGCAAATGAGCTCCACAAAGTTCAAGACGGGGTAAGGTAACCTTCTTGATTGGTGCGACGCGTGTTTTTGCCATAACAAGGGAGGTGTAGACTCCGCCGGCCGTGTCGAAACTTCTTAAGTAGACGACACCACAATAAGCCTTCTCACTGGCATCAGAAAAACCGATTAGTTGTCGGTCAACAATTTCACTGCCAACTGGGGTGTAACAGCGTGGAATGCGGATGGCAGAGATTTCAGGGAGTTGTGTTCTCCAATTCAACCACTCTCTCTGAATGTCTGATGGGAGAGGTTCATCCCATGCGGTGCCTCGCTCCCAGAGACGCTGGAAGATTATCTTTGGTACAATTGTGACACACGCGATGAGACCAAGGGGGTCGAATATTTTTGCTAAATCAGACAAAACTTCACGCTTAGTAATACTTGATTCTTCAGCAGATAAATCAGTGGAAGAGAATTTGAAGTGATCTTGACTAGAGTTGTATTCCATTCCAAGAGTTTTGACAAAGTTATCAGAGTTTCCAAGGTTAGATGTGTTCTTTGAGCTTCTAATCTCTGGTGAGATTGAATTCAAAACTTCAGGCGAGTTTGAGTTCCATTTGTGAAGTTTGAACCCTCCTCTGTTAAAGAGGTCTTGAAGTTGATGATGGAGTAAAATGGCTTCTTGCTTGGTTTCAACTGAGGGAAGACCATCATCGACATAGAAGGACTCCTTTACAGCCTTTGCAGCTAGGGGTAGCTCTGATTCATTTTGCTTTGCAAGGTGTAGAACAGAGTTTGTCGCTAAGAATGGAGCACTTGCAATTCCAAAGGTGACTCTTGTCATTCGATAGTCAACAACTGGATCAGTAGCCTTTTCTCTCCATAAGAACCGGTGAAAATCTCTGTCTTCTGGTGCCAGGGCAACAGCGCGATACATCTTTGAAACATCAGTGGTGAGAACATAAGGGTGTTGTCTGAAACGAATGAGAACATCATTGAGGGTCGGATGAACAGTCGGTCCCACGAGGAGCTGATCATTGAGAGAGACACCAGTTGTGGTTTTCATTGATCCATCAAATACCACGCGTAATGGGGTTGAGTCTGAATCCTTGTAGACAGCATGATGGGCTAAGTAGAATGAATGTGATGCAGGTTTGTTGAGATCAGTCTCTGGGACTCTTTCAGCATGGCCCAATGTGAAGTACTCGTTAACGACCTTTGCATAATCTTGGGATTTGTCGAAACGTTGAAGACGACGTTCAAGGGAAAGGAAGCGTCGCAAAGCCAGAGGTCGTGATTGGCCTAAAGGAGGCCCTTGTGGCTTGAATGGGAGTCTGACTACAAAGCGACCAGTTTCATCACGTTTGTGGCTTCGGTCAAAGTCCTGCACAAGTAATTTGTCAGCTGGTGATAGAGGCAACCTAGGTTTAGGTGGCTCCTCTAGAGTCCAAAATTTATGGAGAGTTTCTTCGCAACTTGGAAATGAAGTTGACGCATGCAGTGTTGTGACTTCAGCTGGCAATTGGTGAGTGTTAGTGTTCCCAAACAAGACCCATCCAAACATGGTTGCTTGGGCTGCTGGGGTTCCTTTTGGTCTAAGGATAAGCCCTGGCTTAAGGATGTCATGGTACACATCTACACCAAGGAGAACATCAATAGGCTTTGACACATTGAACTCAGGATCAGCAAGCTTGAGAGTAGATAGATGTGGCCAATTCCCTTTAGGAAGGGTTGTGATAGGCAAGCATTTTGTCAACGAAGGCAGAACAATAGCTTGAACATTGTCCAGTGCTGAGGAGCCTTGAGTAGATCTTAAATTCATGTTAACAACAGAATTACTTTGGGTAGAGCACCGGGTGTCTCCGATTCCATTGATGGTGATTTCTTGCCTTTGTTTGTGCAACTTTAAGCGTTGGACGACTCTTTCAGTGACAAAGGAGGCAGAGGATGCTGGGTCCAGTAGAGCTCGTGCAAGCATTTGATGACCATTGGGTCCACTAAGGATCACTTCTGCTGTCATCATGAGAATAGAATTTGAAGCAATGGCTTCTGGGGCAGCTACATAGGTAACAGTGGAGATGCCACCATCACTTGCAGTGTTTCCAGGGTCGGTTGTGTTAGAAGCACCAGGTGCTGAAACCATCAGAATGTCCTGTCTCGCTGTTTCCAATGTGTCTTGATTGACTACATCCCTAGAGTAATCGAGGTGAAGAAAGGTATGATGTCGCTTGCCACATTTCTGACAACAATTAGGTGAAGGGCATTGTTTACTTGTGTGCTTTGCCTTCAGACAGTTAAAACAAAGTCCTTGTTCCATAACAAAGTTCCGCTTCTCAGAAAGTGATTTTGCTTTGAAGGACTGGCAATAAGCAAGGTTGTGTTTTGATCCATTACAGGCTGTGCACTTAACTTTGGTGTTTGTAGTATACACTAAAAATGGCTTAGGAGGAGGTGGCTTTGGTGACTTTCCGGGAGGAATGGGAGGTTTCTTGGGGCCTGTTTCATGAGGCGCAAGTTCAGTGGCAGTTGCTCGGAGATCAAGGAATTCAAGGAACTTGTCATAGCCAGGGACTTGCTTTTCTGCTTGAATAGATTTCTGCCATTCAACCATGGTTAGGTCATCAAGTTTGCACTCTCCTAAGGCAGTCATAAATCTTTCAAAGTCCAGTTGATCCATTGCCTTTAATGATCTTAAGTGATGCTGAAGTGTGTCATGTAGCTTTCTCAGTTCACCACTTGAACCATCTTTAATTGGTTTAAGATTAAGAATTGCTCTTACATGTGCTCTGTGAATGACGTGAGGTCTGTCAAAACGGTTCTTTAGGGTTGCCACAGCTTCTGGGTATGCTTCAGCTACTGCATCAATTCCCTCAACAGCATCTCTAGCCCTTTTGGTGGTGAGAGATTTAAGCAAATACTGCATCTGCAATTGGTCGTCTAGCTTTTTCGAATTGTGTATTGTGGCTTCAAACTGTTGCCAGTAAGATTTCCATTTAGTTGGATCTCTATCGAATGATGGGATGCTGAGTGAAGGCAAATTCACTGTTTTTGATTCATGTTCCTCCGAATGTGTTTTGAATTTGTGCAGCAACTTGTTAATTTCTTCACGATGTTTGCTGTTTTGGACTTCGATTTCCTTGTTTCGTTTTTCCTCCCGTTCAAGTTCTTGCTCTTTGATTTCACGAGTTCGGTTGCGGCGGCGTTCGATAATCAACAGAGCCAAAGTGTCTTGAGTCAATGAAATCTTGTCGAAATAATTCGAAATGGCGTCGTTCCAATTTTCACCGTCTTCAACATCTAAGTTCGGGGAAACAGAGTCAATTTCTGCGGTGAATCGATCGAAAGTTTTCTCAAATTCAGAAAGCTGACTTCTTATGTCCGTTAGTTCTTCGATCTCCATTTCGTCGAGTTTGGTTTGTGCTTCGCTGACCTTCGAGGCGACACTGTCAACATTCTTTGTAATTCGAGTCCATTTAGCTTCGAGCGAATTCACTTTGGTCTTGTTTTCAGTAGCTTTAGATTTGCCTTGTGGCTTTGAAGCGACGTTCAGTACATAGAGAAGCTTGCTCGTGTTTTCGCGGACACGTTCATCGTGAATTTCCAAATCCTCAAAATGCCTTTCAATAAGTTCCTCGTTCGACGGTTCAACGATGGCAGTCGCTGCCAAATGCTGTTTTTGAAATTGCGTGTCCAGGGTGCGAATTTCGTTCAAATACTGCTCGGCGCAGACGATGTCATAGGCGGACTTGTCTTCTTTTTCGACGACCTGTTCAACTTTCTTGAGAAGGTTTGTTATTTTACGTTTAGTGATTCCTTTTTGCTGAATAAGAGTCTCACGGGACATCTTGTGATCGTCAGCTAGTTGAATGGCGACTTGCTCGCTCAGCTGTTTTCTTTTTGAGTTCGACGACTGTAGATCTTTCTACTGTAATCATCCGGCTCGAAGGACCAGAATGTAATAGACGAGCCTTGTTCTTATAGGACTGTATTTGTTAAACTTCTTCGAGACCGTACACTGTATTTCCTAGCATGATAGGAAATCGTGACAAGTTCAATGACCACGAGGTCAATCAAACAGAACAAACTGCGCATGACAAATATGCTAATGAGCTAAACAAATCAAGCGTGTCCACTACGGACGACAATTTACAGAAAACCGACACATACCGACAGACTACTCGACCAATCAGTCACTCAGTGACGCCTAAACGTATACCAACCGAGGCCATTGTATCCAGTGTTGAGGCGGTTCTGTCCCGTCAGAGGGAGCTTTCAGAATCAGCCAAGGATAACATCAGAAGTAGGATAGCTTCCACTATACAATCAGCCTCTCTACCTGACAGTAACTTGACTAAAGACGAACGACAAGCGCTAAAACGACTGAAAACCGACGAAAACATTGTCATACTTCCCGCTGACAAAGGACGAGTGACTGTTGTTATGGACAAGACAGACTATTACGACAAAATGGACGCACTTGTTAACGACAAACAGACCTACCAAATACTTAAACGAGACCCGACGCCAGCACTTCAACGCAAACTTAACAGCAAACTACTTGACCTCAAGAAAACTGACGTTATTGACATTCAACGCTACAACAGACTGAGGTGCCGTGTACCACAACCACCGAAACTTTACGGACTACCGAAACTGCACAAAGCTAACATACCCATGCGACCCATAGTCTCATTCTGTGGGTCCCCGACTTACCAACTGTCCAAATACTTGACTACCGTACTGAAACCTTTGACCGACGAATCACGACACAAACTACAGTCGACTAAGAACTTTATCGACGCAATCAAGGTAGTACAAGTACCTGACGACTACAAACTAGTGTCTTTTGATGTGAAATCACTGTTCACCAGTATTCCACTTCAACTGGCTCTAGACTGCACTGAGACCGCCATCAACAACTCTGCTATTGAACTACCACTACCTACAGACGACTTAATGGACTTACTGAACCTTTGTCTTACTTCTACGTATTTTCAGTACAACGGCACGCACTACAAACAGTTGCACGGAACAGCTATGGGCTCACCAGTTTCCGTTGTTGTTGCAGAAATCGTTATGCAAAACATCGAGGAACGAGCCCTCGCAACTTACAAACGAACACTACCACTCTGGCTACGTTACGTTGACGATACCTTTACAGCCGTACACAAAGACGAAATCGACGATTTTCACGAACACCGTACCTCAACGGACAAAACGCCGACATACAGTTTACTAAGGAGATCGAGGAAAATGGTAAAATACCTTTTCTAGACTGCTTAGTTACTCGCGACAAAAACGAACTACGGACGACAATTTACAGAAAACCGACACATACCGACAGACTACTCGACCAATCATCTTACAACCCAACTTCTCACAAAGCTACGACTATACGGACCCTGACAAGACGCGCACAACTATTTTGTGACTCACCTGACAGCTTAACGGACGAAATCAAGTACTTAGACAACGTTTTCAACAAGAACAATTACAACCGGGACTTTATTAGACACAACACTTACAGAAACTCCGAACCAAACGCTACGAACACTAACACGACACCTGTCACTACTGCAACCATACCTTACATCAAAGGGACTTCTGAAACTATCGCACGAATCCTACAACCCTACAACATCCGCGTTGCTCACAAACCTATCACTACTTTACGACAGCTACTGACGAACGTAAAAGACAAAGACGAACCGAGCGACAGGCGGGGAGCAGTTTATAAAATCAAATGCTGTGACTGCCAGGCCACTTATATTGGTGAGACCGGCAGAAATCTGAACGTCCGACTGACTGAACACAAACGAGCGACTAGAAATGGTGATATCAACAATCACATTGCTGAGCACCATTTAAAAACAAACCACAGAATCGACTGGGACTCTGCTGAATGCGTTACCTACAGTAGGGACTACTATCAACGAATCAGTCTGGAAAGCTGGTTTACTAACTTAGAACAAATACCACTGAACCGTTGCCAACAGCTACCTGCACCTTACAAACGACTGATTGCTGACAATAACAAGACAGACAAACAATAGACAAACCGACTTATTTGACTAACAATAGGCCAACGGACATTTGACTAACAAAAGACGGATCGAAACGCACCAATCACGTTTTACAGTCTTCACAGCCAATAACATCACGGCTTAACTGACAGACGACCAATAACATCACGAGATCGTCGACCAATCGGGACAACGACCAGAGACTTATAACATCTACTGACGATTCACAGTTCACTTGACTCTGATGATGACTTCCGCTCAGGTTGTCGAAACGTCAGTCAATGTCACCTCAAACAGTCCTTCTCAGGACTACACTCACCCGGACGATCACAATTTACCGAATTATAAGTGTATCTTTGTTATTCATTACAAAGCGCCTATCAGTTTAGTCATCTTCATCTCCTACTTAAGTCAAATAATGGCTATCTTTTATTTTAAAAAGTTTTTTTTTCCTAATTTTTAAAAATTGCTCAATCAGCACTTTTTTACCATATTTGGGCCTAGTTATCTCTGAAAAATGCACGGTGACCCCCCATTTTCTTTCTGGATTTTAACAGCCCTAGGTACGAGTAACAGATCCCACATGGCCACAAACAGGAAAAGAAACCTTCCTATTAGGGGCCACCGTCCTTAAGGTGGCTCCAAAGGGTTCTTGTTTTTTTCGATGCATTATATTTGGGAGTTAAAATATTTAGGTTAGAGTTGGCCAATCATGATCAAATTTGCCACAAAATAACGATAATATCAAAGTGTCAATTTTTTGTAGATTCCTTAAGAAATTTGTTGCCATGGCAACGCAGTTGGGTTTTGAAGTATGGCCATAAAATAGAAATATCCTGAGTTTGCTTGAAAATTTGACGGTGAAATTTCTTTAAATTTTGCATACGGCCTTTGATTCTAGTAAGCTACCTCAGGATTAAGTTAAAGAAAATTCTGTCGAAAACTTTCAGCAAAAAACACTTTTTTACGAATTTACCTTTAACTTTTCTCCCGTACGACAGAATTCTTTTAATCTCGCTTGAAAAACTCTTTGGGCATATAAGAGTTAACATGCAAAGAATCAAAGAAATTTACCGAGCGGAAGCGAAATTATGTCCTTCCTAAGTTACAAAATGTTGAAAATTTCGACACGACAAGATAGGCAATTGCGCATGCGCAGAAATTGTCACGCCACTCTCGGCACGCTGTTTCAAGTCTGTTTATTCCTGGTTTATTTCGTTGGACATTTCTTTCGCCCTGATGACTTTCTTTACGTTTGAAAAGGTGACGTTTTGGGTGGATCGGTGCTTGTCGAAGAACATTACATCATTTGTTTTCAAATCATTGGATCCTTGGCTTCAAATATAGCGGAATGTTTTCCTGCTCGTGCAGATATGCGATTGATTCTATCTCAAGTGAATTCATCAGCACTTCGCTCAGAATGGCGACTAATGCTTCTTTTACACCTTGGGAAAAAAGATTGTCTTAATCCTCGCAAGACAGGCTGCTTTCTGTACTTGTTTTGATTTATCGTCTGCCTGAAGAGCCTATTTGAACTCCGTGAAAACTGAACTTATCTCCAAATGTTTGCAAACGTTCGCAGCGCTCGTTCACAAATATTATGTTTTCGAAAGCGGTGGTGGACTTTAGCTTACTGTTTATACCACTGTACAATTATTTACATGTCAAAGATTCTTAACCTAAACGAGGATTCAGATTAGAAACGTCTGCGATGGAGAGCAAATGCTTCTACAACGGAGTTTCGAAAATACTGCAACGGAGTTCAGGATTGAGCAACGCGTACATGGATACCACTTCGGGATTAAATGTCTTAAAGGAGCACAAGGACAGAATTAACAAAAAGACAACATTTCTGACTATAAAAACAATACATTGAAGAAGTCCCTTCTGTAGAGGTATGTATTGAAACGAGGACAAAACTACCTTTGATGATCTTTGATAAGTGTCAATTTTGTCAAGAATTCTCTGTTGATGAAACTTGTTCGATTGATTGATCAAAACTCAATTTAAAAAGAACCGCTTTGAAGGTTTGAAGATTTGTTTTCGCCCCAGGGAAAACTAGTAACAGTCAAATTATCAATATTACCAGTTCGGCAAGATAGAAACCATTTCTTTTTGGAGTATTTCGTACCAAACGAATTTACAAAGATAGCGCGCGGTAATGTGTTGAAATTATTCTACAGGTCGGTTTTTCTTGTTGCATTACGGAAAAGAAACGTATTACCACCAAACCATCGCACTATCACTTAATTAAGCAAATAAGAGAGCACTTCTTTTATCCGGAAATGTGGAGTATTTCCCAGAAAACTAACTTGAAAAAACTAACTTGTTTTTAGCGAGCCGACTGCTGATAAAAATATAGCGCGCGATGAATTGTTTTGAAATTCTCTTGTACGCTTTTTAATTTTGTTTCGCAAGTAAACAGATTTACGGTGAAACTGAGATTGAAACTACCACTTCAGCAAAATAGGAAGCGAATCTTTCACCTCATTGTTTGTAATATTTTCTTTGTAGCGGCTGGTTTGTCAACATTTCGACATGAATAAGTCTCTTTATTGAGTCAAAATCTGTCTGTTTCACAAGGTATTTTTTTCGCTCACTGCAAGTTTAATTTTGTTACACTAATTTTTTCTTTTAGTTTTAAATTCTCGCCCTGTTATTTCATGATGTGAAGACAATAAAAACCTTTTACTGTAGTCTACATGGTTTGTGCTAACAACACCGTAAACGTATGTGTGTGCCCTTTTTTTTGTCTTTTTTCTAAATGGGAATGTTTTCTCAGAAATACGAATCGGAGTTCGCGAAAAATTTGTCCTGGCACGGAAACGGTGCCAGACTTTTTTCCTGCGACCTGGACGTAGAAAAGGCTTCCGTGGTCAAAACAGCCGGTGAAAGAAACTAATGGTAAAAAGGCGACTATTCTAGGGCCTTTATACGATTTCACTGGAGATGAGGGAGTTTTGAAGTCACCGTCTTCTCTAGCACAGTTCAGTTGCACAGCCTCTGTCTGAATATAAGCTTACTGCGTTTCATATTCGGCTGAGTTGACCATCGCGTTGATAACATTGAAGAGGACATGATTAAAGTGAATTGTCACCTAAGTTCCAGTCGTTTTCAACCTTGCCTACATGCAGCTTTTAAAAGACCGGCGCAAAATATTAAATCCCAACGAGAGCGCGACGCCATTTTTGTTTGTTTGTTTTAATTTTTGAGTGTCACGGGAAAATTGGAACCCAGTCTGCGCGCGCCCAACAAAACTGTTTCGAGCCTCCTTAATGGTAGGCTCAGTCTCCAGCCGTGAGTGTCTCGATGCGCCCGCGATTCTCGCCACTTTCACGGCTGGGCGCACGGGTTTGGTTGCTTGTCCGTGACGTCATTACAATTTTAATAATTATGCAGACAATCCACACGTCATTTGCATAAATTTTATCAGTTTTTTTTTTGTATCGTCTTGAAAAAAGCGAAATGCAAAAAGTATGCCTGAAACGCCTCCTAAAAGTGTGAAATTTCAAGAGAAAGACGGTTGTTTTCTCTGTGGAAGGGAAGAAGCCAATTCCCGAAAACGGCGTTCATTAGCGCAGAACGAATTGTTGGAAAAAGTTTGTCAACTGTTGCCAGTGACGAGTGACTTGTTAAAAATTAACTCTCATCGATACGTCTGCGAAACCCCTTGTTATAGGGACCTTGAGAAGTTTTTCAAACTTAAAGCCAATATTGAAACACTCAGGAATTCAATGTTAAAACGATTTGAAGGAGCACAACAACGTTCGAAACGCTGCCTGCCTTCCGATGTTACTCCTCACCAATCGCCCGACCCGAAGAGACAGTCTCGAGTAGGTTTATCTGACGGATGTGTTGCTAGAAGTTTAAATTTTGGTCTCGCTGTTGGAAGCTGTGAAAAGATTACCAATGTTGAAGATAAAGAAGCAAAAACACCACAACCATCGCCACACCCTACAGTTCAGCGGCTGCTAGGACCTTGGCCTTTATCGTCCGTGGCAAAGACGCTTTCTCCTGGATTTTTATTTTGCCATAAGCCGCTTTATGAGCTTAGTCCTACAGAAGAGTTAAATAATGCCAACGACGACAGCGTTACTGTTCAGGTTAGTTTCAGTGCTTAAATAATGAAAGCTTCGACAAGAAAAAATACTCTTGTTGAGCAATGGATATAAACCTTTTCTTTAAAAAGTCCGGTCATCTCGTTTTCTTTAAGCCTTGAAAGAAATTTGTGGGAGACGAAATTGAATCTGAACGTGAGTCGCTGGTATTGCCCTAAATGAGATGTTCAAGTGAGCAAAAGATTTCCTTCAATTATTCATCTATTCATATCCTTTTTAAAACTTCAACAGAAGTGCTTTATTTCCTAAAAAAAGAGAGTATCAATTACGCGAATATTACTATAAAAACTCAACGGGTTTTTTCTCCAAACGTGTAAAAAGTTAATCATAAAATTAAATAAGTTATGCCTATACAGATTTGTACTTTGGAAGTGAATTCCTTCTGTTGTTATTATCCCTAAAAAATACTGTGCAATTGCCAGATTAATATACCTATAGCAGTTGGAAAAAAAGCAAAACCAAAACAAACATAATGCGGACCGCTTAGGAAACAATGCCAGAAGTCAATTCCGTCTTTAATTCGTCTTCAAAATAGCAATTTAAGAGGACCGTTTACCTGACACTTTTCTTTCGCCCTTGGCTCTATTTTTAGAATGCTTAAGAAGAGAATCCAACGACCTCATAACTGCGTTTATAAAGCTGAATACGTTCGTCTTTCTTCGAAAAACTGTTATTCAAAGATAAAATTTCGACGCGCGCAATCCTATTTCTGTTCTGTCGGTGGTTGAAATATAGCCGAATTCTTTCAGTTGACGGCTGTTGTGTTGAAAAGCCTGTGTCTAACAGTGGTGCTTCGATGTATCTTGTGAACAAACTGTTGAGAACAGTTTAGGAGGAAATAATATTAAAAAAGAATCAGTCAAAACATGTAGCAAGCCAGTCGGTAGGAGAAGAAAAGCTTCCCTTCTCGTCGAAATTAGAAAAATGTTTATATTGTTAACTTTGATACAATAAGGTATTTCAAAATGAAGCTTAGGATATTGTTGGTTTTAAATAGGTAACTGTCAACTACTCAAGCGGGAAAAAATCGAGAGAACTGCCAGAAGAGCTAACTAAGTTGGGAAAAGCACTTGCAAGAGGAAGTGATCTCAAATCCATAGTCGCCGCAATGCTGTCTTCCCCAAAGCTCAGAGAGGGTATAGAAGAGCAGATGTGCAATGTGATAAACAGTGAAGCCAAGACGCTTTGTTCGTCGAAATCACCTTCTTGTTTGAGGACACCTACAAAAGAACTGATGCTAAATTTCTCTTGGGGCATGGCAGGAAAAGAGATTGAAGAAAAAGCTCCCTTTCTACACAAGGTTTTAAACGCTGCTGCAAGTCCAAAATTTGTACGTGATCAGACAGACGTGCATAGGTATCCAGGCATTTGCCTTGCAGCTGGAATCCTGTTAAAACTTCGAGATCCAGCCATGAGCTTAATTCCATACGTCATTAGCCTTATGCTGAAAGCTGGAGGACTGGCAAAGAAGGTAAATGATCCCAAGTCAAATATTAAAGTTGTTTTTTGTCTTAAAGAAAGAACATGGATGTCACAAGCTACCCTTTTACAAAAGAAAGGGAAAGAGATGTCACTCAACACCTCTCTTCAATATCAAATTAATGCTGTATATAATACATGTCAATCCTTACCCAAAAAACCCAGCAATTTGAGAAATTGTAAAATGGCAATACAACCCCTCATTAATAATGAGGAGAATTAGCTAGTAATAAAAGTTAGCCCTTCAGCTCCATTACGTAGGTCTCACCATCCTACATTTCTAGAACATTACTATGATTGTATTTGGTCCACTCATCAAGAGAGTGACAACAGTAACACAGCATAAGTTTTAAACATGCATTTCTTTCATAGGGATTTATCAGACTAAATCATTTGGGCCTCTCAATGTCCCCTAAAAGCACCAACAGAGCACTGGACAAAGTTGGTGAAGATTACTGCACCAAGTTGATCCAAAAGAAAGAACAGGTCTCAGATTACTTGAAAAAAGAAGATGAGCTCAAACAGCAGAGAAAGGAGATAAGCTCGAGGGTGTTGGAGCTGGAAAAGATATTGAAGACAAATGATGCTACGACTTCTGCACATGCAGATTTGGTGCAAGATATTGAACAGAGCAAAGTCACACTTCACAATGTAACAGACCAACTGGATGCATTGGCAAAGGAGAGACCCTCAAGTTACTGTCTCGTTTTGGACAACCTCGACATAAAGATTGAGGCATCTGAAATGACATCTGAAAATCAAAACAAAGATCATCACTGGTGTAATCACAACGCAGTTTTTGACAGAGTAAATCCTGTTGAATTTTCTGATGACAAGCCACTTGCAGACATTCTAGAGTTGCCAAACAGAGACATTTTGCCAGCATTAGAGGACCACAATAAAATAATGAATGATTTTGTGGTGCTAGTGTCAAGAGTTTTTGTGGAACACTTTCCTGCTTTTGAAATTTTCAAAGATATTGTGCCAAACCATATCAAGCATAAATATTCAGAGGAAATGAAAAAGCCCTCAAACAAGGTAAATTCATAAGTTTGTATTAGTTTGTTTTGCTTGCAAATTTCCAAACCACTTAAACTGGTAATTTCCTTTGTCTAAGATTCATTATCACAACCTGAGATAAACTAGACAGGTTTGGAAATGTAAAAAATATGCTACAAATATACAAAGAAATATCCATAAATAATAGTTGCCTCCTTCATTTTTGAATTGTCTCACATATTTTGGAGACCATGAAAATACACAAAATTGAATGTCTGTAATAATTTATACAATAACTAAAGATAATGCATGCACTGTGATTGGTCAATACCTATTGATTATTATACCAATAAACCACATGGAAAATGTAGTCATTATATGAAAGCAATATACCACACATTATTTACTATGGTTTAGTGGCTCAATAAGCCACTAGGGATGTTGGAATAATACTCGAAAAGCTTGTAAATCACTCACCTTCAGCTTGTGACTTACAATCTCTTCTTGTGTTCTTCCAACAACCCACGTGGTTTATGGAGCCAATAAACCATAGAAATGTGTGGTATATTGCTTAAGTATCTGATATTTCACCTCTAAGGTGATATATTAGGTTACTGAAAACAGCACATCCACATAATCAAAAGTTCTAGCCAGGAAATTGATTGAGTGCAATAACTGTTTCACACATTGTAGAATGTTTACAACCCCGTGATTATGGGAAACTAAGAAAGGGATTGAGAGAAAACATTATTGACATTCTTTACTTTAATCACTTGTATTCTCATGGGGATCCCTGCTGCATATATGTATAGTTCTACATATAGTGACTATTTAAACAATAGAGTTCTTCTGTCGAAGGCCATACTGTGTGATAGGTTGCCCAAGGAAATTTGATGTTTACAACAAATAGTAGCCCGAGAACATAGTTCCAGGGCTTATATGAAGTTTGAACATCAAATTTCCAAGGGAACCTATCGCACATAGGGCCTGAGACAGAAGGGCTCTATTGTTTTCATTGTACAACGCTAAATTTTGAGCAAAAACTGCCAAAAACGGACACTATGCGCTCATAGGCGCCCGCTGCGGAGAGACACTATCACGTCACGTGATCGATTTCGACCAATGGGAGCATGACAAAATTTAGCGTTGTACTATAAAAAATAATGGTCTTCTGACAACAGGATTAACAAAACTCATGTGCAAACATAGGTGAAGGGCACCCCAAATGTCTCTGTACAATTTTCTTTATAGAACACGCAGTGACCCCAAAAGCTACTAACTAAAGCTACAACCCAATCTGTCCATAGACATGTTTAGATATTCATCATTCAATATTTATTTTCCACAAGAGTGCCAAAGCCATTTGAGCCTCAGACATTTGTCTTATATACTAGTCCCCGTGCATTAGTATTATATTATTGAGAGAATTTCTTCTTACTTCTTTCAAGAATTTTGCTTCTTTTTTTCCAGAAAACAACAACACAGTTGTTAAACGACTTGAAATGTGCAAGTTTCCGTTTCTAGATTGTTGTAACAGGGCATCTGTTGATTTGCAGGTGCAGCTAGGAATCATGTTTAAAGATGAAAACCGTGGGCAGGACATGGTCGATATTCTCAGAAGCCTTCATGAGTGGGTGCCCCAAGCAAGTGAAACTGGTGAAGAAATATTTGACCGAGTTCCTGTAGTTGGAGACCAAAAGACCATGGAACGAGGATTGGAGGGACAGTTTTCAGTGAGCAATGCATACACAAGAGGCAGACGATTAGAAGGGCTTTTCTTTCAGTTAGCAGATTGGCACCTCGAGAACAAATTTTTGGGGGTACGAATTAAACTCATATTTGCACACCTCACTTGTAATAACTTATTTTTCATTTGGATTTACTCAGTTCCAGGGTTCACTAGAATTTGGCCTTGTTCCATGGTTTAAAACTTCCCCTTTTACAAACACTGGAATTGTTATGATGAAGTGGTACCATTTCCACACATTTGGATAATTTAGCTGCACTCCCATCTTAACCTCACAGATAACTGAAGGCCATGTGGCAGTTTTCCAATAAAATTAGAGGACAGTTAAATGAAAAGAGGGGCAACCATCGCCATCTCGTTATTTCATCATATTTTCCCCTTATCGATAATCAAATGATCAAGCCAGTTAATTAAAAAACTCATATCAATGACCCACTGTACATGTAAAGTGCTGTGGAGTGGCTTGGCCTTATTTCACGAAACTGAATCTTACTCTGAAGGAATTAGTTACTGATTTAATATCCATTTGTTAAGAATCATTCTACCAACGTGTTCTGGATTAGTCCTTAATTTTTCAAGTTTTTTTTATCACACTTGGTCTTTGATCACAAGTAAGGAAACCAAAAACTGCAGTCTCTCATTGTTGGAATTCTCTGCCCACTTCTTTCTTGATGACAAATCAGGTGAACATTTGCAATGCAAAGTTGTCAAACCAGCTTAGAATGAAGAAGGTAGTGTTGAAAAGGACGAACAAACTGTTAGCTTAACTCTAGACATTCCCTGGTGAAGCCAACAGCAAAAAAATGTTGTCAAGCACAGTTATCTGAAAGTTGATAGGTGGAACACACTGCACATTCCTTGGGTGGTTTTATACTATAAAAGGAGAGGTGGCATTTCCAAGGCACTGAAGGCAACTTGCAATCAGATTATATTTCAGACATTGTAAACTTAATGCCATAAGGAAGGCCCTGAGGTCTGCTGGCAAGCAGGTGTACAAATGTGTACTAGTGAACTGTTTCAGTAGACAAGAAACTTTAATCCACACTGTCTCTTACTACCCAGGTGTATAAATGGGTAGGCGGCTAAATAAATATGAGCCCACGTGCCTCTGCTGGTGGGGACATGGTGGTGTAGTGGTTAACGCATTGGAATTCAGATCTGAAGGTCGGTGGTTCAAGGCCCAGTCCCTGCCATCGTGTTCTTTCTTTAGACAAGCAGGAGTAGTGAAATAGCTGGTTGCTTCATGGTACAGGAACTGCGTTAATCTCTGGCTGTGTGATGCTTGATAATACAACTCAGGTCACTAGTCCTGTCTTGTGATCATGGTTCTGTCTGAAAGAACAAGACAATGCTATCTGTAAAATCATGCACTCCAATTAATACATGTATCTTGAAACAATACATCTGACATTTGAGACATATCTGCACCATTTTTTTTGTCATAAAAACCTGAGTATGTTTTTAAAGAAAATTTGCTCTTTACTTAAAACTGAAGTAAGGGTATGCCATGGTATTTGTTATCTCTAATAGAGTATGGTGTATTGGTTCATGAAGAAAATAAATTTGTATGATTTATTTCTTTCACAGCTGATATTTGGACGGTTTTACAATGGATCATCAGCATGCGACAGAACATCCTTATTTGCTCTACGGAATTACGTTAACTGGCGAGACGTTGTGTCAGATGCCCAACACAAGCCTGCACCATGCAAGAGGTTCCTAAACACAGTTTTAGATGCTCAAATTGTTGCTGCTGGAATGAAATTCTTTGGAATGAAGACTGTTACAGACAAGCCTACTACCAATGGTTTCAGTGAGAGTATGAAAGACAGGGTTAAACCTGTAAAGCAAAAGTATTTGCAAAGCACGGTGCTGAAGTTCATTTCAACATATATTGTTGACACTGAACTGTATGCCAAGCATTTCAGTAATATTGATTCCCTACAAGAATGGGAAAACCATGAAGCAAGACAACAGGTTAATCCTGATGGGAGATACCCCTGCAGATTTAGAGGCTGTCAAGCATCTTTCAAATATGATGGACGGAGCAGGCGACTACATGAGCTCACCCATGACCCCCCTCCTGAAATCAAAGAGGTACCACAGCTAGCTAGCACACATCCATCTCAAGCAGAAGAAAATGAAGCTACCAAAGATGATGTTTTTGACTATCATTGCAGCATGATGAATATGGCTTTGCTACTTCGCAATTTCATAGATGCTGGTAGAGAGGGAGATGGGTTGCGCATTTTAAGATCGATCAAGTTCTTCCTGTTACATTTTCGACAGGATGGCTCAGGAAGCACAAAGTATGCCCTTGAGTGCCTATATCACTTGTTTCAAGTTCATGCCTTGCTGACCCCACGTGAAGCAGAGCGTCTCACATGGAACCGTACTGTCAACACTAGAGGAGGTGCAGGAAACAACGTTTTCCTGGATCTTAACCTAGAGCATGACAATCACTCTGTCTCAGAACTCCTCAAGGCCTTAGGTGCAAATGTAAATGAAACAAGTGTAAATAGAATTTGTAAAGCTTTCTATCTTATTTTAAATTTGCTTGAAAGGCTGGATGTTGAAGTGAATGTACGCCACAACTCTGTGGAACACACAAAGAAAAACATGCACAGGGATCTAATGACAATTGTTGATCAACTTGTCACAGAGGATGTCTTCTCAAAGAAGCCTGAAAGGGAACCTCTGAAGTTTTTCCGTAATTGTCCACGTGACTATTTACAACTTTTTGGACACCAGTTCTTTATTTAAGTGGATAAATGACCACAAAAAGAATGTTGCTGAAGGAAGAAGGCCAAGGTAAAATGAAAAAAAAAATGACAGTTTGGTATTAAACAGTGATTTACATGTAATGTTGCTGATTTTTTGTCATTGTCAACCCATCTTAAGCATAATAAGAAAACATAAAACATGGATAACTAAAATCAGTCATTTAACATTGATTTTTATCACAACAATGTAAATACAGGTGTGTGTGTGTGTGGGTGTGCATGTGTGTGTGTCAACAGTTTTCAGTTTAGGCAAACAATGGACAGAATGTTTCAAATGGATTTTCCAGAATTGGAAAAAAAAAAACCAAGTCAAATTGTAGCATATAAATATAAAAGCTAAAAATCCAAGTTTTAGCTTAGTATAACAACATATGTTGTATGTTATATTTTAGCAGACAAATTTGCTTCGATATTCATGCAGTTACATGTAATTATCTGTACAGTGAATAACTGGTTTTGACCATTACAATGTATTCACACAATAGAAAACTAGTTAGCCACCATGTGTGCTTTTTTCATGTTTTTTTTTTGTTTGTTTTTCAGCGCTAATAAAGGTTTAGTCTGGAAATTATTATCAAGATTAAAAAAAACTGTAAAGAGTACAATGCAAAACATAATTTAATGTATATGTACCTTACAAAGATTCCTCCTCTTCTGGGTATCCATACATATCTTCTGCAGTAAAAAAATCACTAGGAACAAACATTGCATCATTGACATCAGATTCACTACTCCATAAATCAAAGTCTGGAACTGAACATAACGAATCCTGTTGCATATCATGATCTTCGAAATCATGGTCAATGTCACCAAAAACCAAATTAAGCACAAATAGTATTTCGATTGCCACATCCGGATGCCAGATATCCACAAATTGGTACACATTGGCTAAGGAGAAAATCTTCGAAGCATGTTCCATAACCTGAGATATTTGTGAGTCACCAAATCCAGACAACAAATCAACTGATGTTAGCAGAGGTACATGGGACTCCATTGCCATTTTCATAAAGTAATTGTTGAAGGAGGTCCTCAAATACCTCAGTTTGTCAGTTAGTTTTTGCATTTGATCAGTTGTTACACACCGCTCAATTGTTGATTTACTGCTGTCCTGTGGAAGCACATTGTCAAAGAACACAAAACCACAGGAATCCCCATCACAATTACATTTCTGCTTGCAAATATCACAGCACTGATGAGGATTGCTGTAGTGCTCCATCTCGGACAAATCAACATCAAAGTGAGCAAGGAGCAGTTTACGTCTACAAATTGAGTTCTTGTTGCGGATATAATTGACCATACCCTCATCACATTGCTGCAACATGACATTAGAATACAAAATAACAGCCCTGCAACTAAGGTCTGCACTCCGTCCTGCTCTCCCACTTTCTTGTAAATACCTCTCCAGGTTTTGTGGTGGCCCATAATGAATAACATTCTTTACTCCTTTACAGTCTATCCCCATCCCGTAAGCAATTGTAGCAATAAGGACACGTATGCACCCATTTTCATCAGAAAAAGATTTCAAAATTGTGTCTTTATTTTGTTCATCAATCCTTGCATGATACATCTCTACTTGCCTTTCTTGTGGGTTGCAATCTCTGTTGACATACATGTCTTCTCCAAGCTCTCCCTTAAAAATACCATAGAGTGCTGCCACCGTTTTAATTCTTGGGCAGTAAATTATAACTCTATCACAAGTTTGTCTCTTTTCTTTCAATGTATTAATGAGTGCTTGGAAAGTAGTTTGAGGGTCGCTGCCAGTCACTTGAACTGCATAAGCAATGTTTTTGCGATCAGGAATGGCGGAAAATAGGACTGCATTGTCCATTTCCAATGTCTTTGTGATCTTATTGCGAGTCTCCTTCGTTGCTGTCGCTGTTAGGGCTAACAGCGGAACGCGTCCAACGAGAGATCTCAGTTCGTTGATTCTTCGGAACCAAATTCGAAACGCCCTCTCTCCTTTCTTTAGTGAAAATCCCCAGTGAGATATGCAGTGTGCCTCATCTACAGCAATTAAACGCAGATTTTGTCGATACACTGTGCTTGACAACATTTTTCGCCAGCGAATAGTAGCAAGGAGCGTTTCAGGGGAGCCATACACAATTTGGTATTCACCCTTCTCTACACCATCCTTCACCGTTTCGTCTTCTTGTCCTTCTCCTAGGTAAGCTGCTTTTACACCTTTGCTTTGAAGATAGTTCACCTGATCTTTCATCAACGAAAGAAGTGGAGAAATTACAACAACAATAGACTGATGCCGACCGTGGTTTCCTTCAATGTAATCCAACACCAGCGGAAAAGCTTGAAAAATTAAGGATTTTCCCGAACCCGTTGGTAGAATGACAAATACATCTCGTCCCAAAATTAGCTCCTTCATAGCAAGACGCTGTTGTTCCTTGAAATGATAAAGACCAAACTCATGAAGAGCGTATGAGCAAGCATTCTCAAATTTACGGTCAACCTTCGCAGCGTCCACCATCTTGGATAATTATCGAAATCCCGCTAAATTATGCCGCGCATTCTGCCCCGCAAATTTCAGGGGGCTTTTCTCTGATTGGTCAGTCTAAACAATAACCAAACCCGTGCGCCCAGCCGTGAAAGTGGCGAGAATCGCGGGCGCATCGAGACACTCACGGCTGGAGACTGAGCCTACCTTAATGGTAGATGAGAGAAAACAAATCAAATTGCCGATTGACGACGGGTTGGGAAATTTCATCAAAGGTTTCAGTGTTACAATGGGCAATTTGTCTCATTCATAAGAGATTTCAGATGAGAAGTAATATAGCTGTACAGGAGGAAATTTGGATCATTCATTAAAGGCATTAGTGTTGCAATAATGTTTTACAAGGTATTATTAAAAGGTATCATATAAATATGAAGGTATAATAGTGTTATAAAAGGCATTAGTGTTATAACAAGCAATTACGTGTGATTCATTTAGGTCTCACTGTTACAATTTGCAATGAGTCGCTAATGAAATTAAGTATCACATAGGCGCACAGAGAACCAATCACAATCGAGCATTTTGCTATAGATACGATTAGTGCTATAACATGCTAGTTTGTTATTTGTTTAAGGTATAAGAGTGGTTTTTCCTAACCCGTAAATCGATAACTAGCAATAAGTATCTCATAATTAAACTTAACAGATAGAAATACTTAGATAGGCTAACACTGGAATTAGTGTGTGTAATAATAGCGGAGCTCGCAGAGCACCATGGGTAAGCAAATTTGGTATAAGCCCGTTGAACCGAAAAATTTTGGTTGAGACGTCAGCGTGCGTCCGTACAGACTCTTGGGGAGGGTGAAGGGAGTCCCAAGACAACCCGACCGGGGGAGGCGGAATGTCCTTTTTTTCCTTGTAGCTGAAGTAAACAATTGCCGGGTTGCACTGTCACGCCATACAAAAATAAATGCGAAACCATTCGATAAAAGAAGCCAAGAATTTTAAATGTTATCAAAGACTAATAAATAAACAACTTCTCCAAGTCTCAGGTCTGTACGGTACAGCGTTCTTGAGTTATTTGCCAAAACGTTCCACGGAAATTTATGGAGCTCAGTATGCGGACGCCATATTGGTGTACCGCCGTGGTACACCAATATGGCGGCCGGATACCAAAGAAAACACCTGGAATTCACTTTTGCTATTAAAACGATTACTTTTCGTTCGTGAGCTAGTATACTTTCACGTAAACACCTCACCTAATATTTCAAATGTTCAAACTGCTAAAAATCCTAAGGAGAGGCCTTTTTTCAAACAAGACAGCCTTGTCACGGCGCCATCTTGATGTCACGTACGGCGGAGAACTCGAAAATTCAAAATGCTCTAGTTTAAAAACAAAGGACGCTACCGAGCTGGAAACTTGGAAAAAGATATATTTTTATGTCATCTCACACCTGTTGACGACAAAAATTCAGCAGGCCTACCGAGTTTTGATTTTAGGATTTTATGACGTCACGTGCAAGCCAGCAATATGGCGGCTGGCTCCTTGAGCCTCGATTTTCAATACGATAATTGTAATACGTTCTTGGAATGAAGATTTGTAACGGTTCATCATGAAAAGGAAAAGGATTACTTCAATCTCGACGGTGCATATAGAAGATATTAGAGAGCTTGAAGGCAAGAAATCCTTGGTCACGGACATACTTGTTTTTTTCAAAGCTAAGGAGTTCTGGAAAGAACCCGGCGACTCTCGTTTAGATTTTCAAGTCGTTCTTTCATTTCAATAGTAAAGTGAATTACAGATTTGATTGTGGATTTACACTGCAAGAATTTTTTAATTGAGCGACTTTACATGTTTAGTAAATTACGGTAATTTTCTTGAAATGTTTTAAAAACTTGTTTAAAATATCTGTGAAATTACGTTGTAGTTCCCGTTTGTCGGCTTGCGAGTAACTTCACTCGAGGGGAAAATTGAATGCAGTTTGCTTTTCTAGGCAAACAAGTGCTTCGTATGTGAATGACATTTCATGTTTTTGAAGGTTTCTTGTCCCTTTTTCTGTGTTTATTCATTGAAGGAATTGTCATTAGTGAGCAATTTGATATATATGCGCAATTTTCTTTTAAACTTTAGTGCGTAATTTTCAATATTTTTCTTTGAGCAATTCTAGTCAGTAGTGTATTTTAGTCGAAAAGTAGAAATCGTGACTATTCTAGATTGAGTCTGTGTTGTTTTTTCAATCTACTAGGTTGTTTTCCTTCGGCACCGCATATTGGGTTGTTTTGACTAATTCGTAATTTAGTATTCAACAAGAAAAGCCCCAGGGGCATTAGACCCCGCCGTTGTCTTCCCCCCCGGGGGTGTAAAATATGTTACGGTCACTCAAGATAAAAGCCCTTGCCCGTGTAGCGAAAGACACAACGAGTATTTCTTTGGCCAAGCGAAAACCGGAGGTCTGGGGCAAGTGACCACCAAAAAACAAGAAAAGCCTCAGGGGCATTAGACCCCACCGCTGTTCTCCCCCCCCCGAGGGGGGTGTAAAATATGTTACGGTCCCTCAAGATAAAAGCCCTTGCCTGTGTAGCGAAAGTCAAGACGAGTATTTGTTTGGCCCAGCGAAAACCGGAGGTCTGGGGCAAGTGACCACCAAAAAACAAGAAAAGCCTCAGGGGCATTAGACCCCACCGCTGTTCTCTCCCCCCCCCCCGAGGGTGTTAAATATGTTACGGTCACTCAAGATAAAAGCCCTTGCCTGTGTAGCGAAAGTCAAGACGAGTATTTGTTTGGCCCAGCGAAAACCGGAGGTCTGGGGCAAGTGACCACCAAAAAACAAGAAAAGCCTCAGGGGCATTAGACCCCACCGCTGTTCTCCCCCCCCCCGAGGGTGTTAAATATGTTACGGTCACTCAAGATAAAAGCCCTTGCCTGTGTAGCGAAAGACTCAACGAGTATTTGTTTGGCCGAGCGAAAACCGGAGGTCTGGGGCAAGTGACCACCAAAAAACAAGAAAAGCCTCAGGGGCATTAGAGCCCACCGCTGTTCTCTTCCCCCCCCGGGGGGTGTTAAATATGTTACGGTCACTCAAGATAAAAGCCCTTGCCTCTGTAGCGAAAGACACGACGAGTATTTGTTTGGCCCAGCGAAAACCAGAGGTCTGGGGCAAGTGACCACCAAAAAAAAAACGGAAAAAAGAACGGGAAAAAAATGGGTATTACTAGACCCCGTCCTGACGGCGGGGTAACAACTGAAGAGTCGCTCTGTCGTCAATATTTTTTTATTAAATTTATAGTCTTAGTGTAAAGCTCCATATGTTTTTTGTTCACTTGTGGAATATTTTATCTTCCTTATATTTTTATATATTTTTGGTTTCTTCATTTGAAGTGAATGACATTTCTGTCCCAATTTAGCGACTAAACTTAGAATCGCCGTTTCAATGAGTGAGTTCAGTGTGGCATGTTTTCGTGTTCGTTTTGTTTTTAACCGGTAAGCCATTTCAGTGTGTCTTTAGTTAGAGATCGAAATGAAATCTTTATTTAAGTAACTATAAGCAAAGCATTTCTCGGTTTAAGTCTATTTTGTCTAAGATAAGACTCTAAAAGCGTCCTAAAATTAGTTCAGGGTGAGTTCTTGAAAGCGCCCAATTAATACTTCGCGGGTGAAAAACTTGTGTCATTTTCATCTTGATAATTATACGTGTGCTTGAAAGTTTCCGAAAAACATTTTTGGGGTATTTTTTTGTCAGGAAACGGTTTGATGCCGGGAAAATATTATTTATTTTATAGCAAAATAGCTTTCGAGAAAAGTTTCATGGTGAACAGAATTAAACAGCCAGAGGGATGCATTGGAATCAGTTAGAAATGTGTATTTGCAGGGAAAAGTCTGTCAAGTCGCTACCGGGAGCAAGTTAAGTGGGCTTTTTTAGCAATTGTAGTTTTACAAGCACTCTTCTTGAACTTAATTAGCTAGCTTTCGAAAGAATGCTACAAGAAGAGCTGTCGGTGAAAGTCGTGCTGAAGTCTTCTCTTTGAAGAAAAATAAGCCAAGTCACAGTTTGCTCAGTGGTCGGCAGGTTTTCCCTTGCTGTTTTTCACCTCTTGGCGACTAACTGTACAACTAAAATTTAATGTATTTTACGGGCCAACAAGCATGAAATAGAGATGTGGAGCTCCGCTTTTAGGCCTGACTAAATCTATGTATTAATGTCTAATAGTTGAGTAGCTATTTACCTTTTGCTCATTATATATTGCTCGTATTTTTCCTCGCTCCTTCAGAGCTCGGAAAAATACTACGCAACTCGCAAAGAATCCCCGAGTATTATCTGTTAAACATCGAATGAGATGTATCAATCACTCTAGTGTTACAATTGGCCATTTTTTTATTATTAAAAAATGTCCAAAAGGAAAATGAAATGAAAAACGTAAATACTTTTTAGTAATAACGCATTTTGCTATCCAGCTAATAGGTTTTAGCCATGCCCCTTAAATGCTCAAATAAAAAAAAGCAAAAAACAAACATGCAAAAAACATGACATAGATATATTAGAAACACAACAGCGAGTTCACACGTGTGTGTGTTGAATTCATGTGTGCACCAAAAAGAACGAGGTTGTATTCAATAACGTAGAATAGTGTTGAATCTGTGTTAAAACGCCCCTCATCCTAGGACTTATGTTCCTTGGCCGTCCGTCCGCCGTATTGGGCAAATTTATCGCAAATTGTCAACGTGAATAAACTATGTTCAATTACGTTCAAAGACTGTTCCATTTCTTACAATGTATGCAGCACGGCATAGAAATCCAAAGGCTTCAGAACGTCCTCGTACAACAACGCCAACTCCTCATCACTGAGTTCCTTGGCCGCCTCAGTAAATCGACTATCGTTCTGTATCTTAGGGCGATCGATCATCAGACACGCTGGTGAGCTCTGAATGAGTGCACGAGGCTGCGGTGCCTTCAGCGTATGGTTACAAGGATCACTGGCCTTATATCTTAGGCTGTTGCGTTTTTTTGGCTGTGACTCCACCATTGTGCAACGTTTTGGTTTGCCGTCTTCTTTGCTGCTTTTTGCTGCCTTGGGTTGGGTGGTGACGAATTCTTTTTTGTATTCCTTTATAAATGTGGCAAATCTCGATTTTTCCTTTTCCTTAGGACGTTTTGCTGCCTCAGAAAAAGTTGTCTCCTTCCCGTCTCTTTCCACTTCCGCAAAAATTGGTTACAATTTTGGAAAACTCGTGCTTTGAAACTATGCTTGGATTATTCCTGTTTAAACGCTCCGTTGCTCTCTACCAGCCGCACCGCAAAATGCAAGTGATTTAATTTTAATAACCTTGCAAATATCTGACCAGGCAGAAACGTAGGTACAGAAAAACCTAACAAAACCCTGCTTGACTTCTCTAAGGCCCAGTTTAAACGTTGAACTTCACATGTGCCGAACCTAATGCAAATGAGCAAAAACAATACCTTATTATATGAAATTAATTGTGTTAATTAAGGTATTTCAAATTAATTGTAATTGAATAGAAAATCACTCCCCAATAAAGGAAATTAACGGGAACGATGGGGTAAAATTTCAAAATGAGGGAAAGTAACGTGATCAACACAAAAAAAAAGAACGTGGTCACAACTGGGACAAATTTATTACAAAACAGATCTACTGGTGTGTGAGGCAATGTTTTTGGTGAAAGATTCTAATACAGTACGCGGAAAAACTGAAGAAAAGCCACAGTTTCGTAGATGTCAATAATGTCTGATTGGAACCAGAATTTGGGATTAAAATGAGCAGTTTTCTTCTTTCTTTTTGTTACTATGTATATATTTATTTGTTGTAATTACAGAGACTTTTACTGATGAATTTTACTGTGTATAAATAAATAAATAAGTAAATAAATAAATAAATAAATAGATGACAATAAAGCCGTGGAAATTAACGTTCCAATTATTTGACAACGTGGAAATTAATGCTCACAAAAATTAACGCGAATTTGTAAAATTTGCGTTAATTTCCTATAACAAGGTAGCTTTTGCTCATTTGCATTAGGCTCGGCACATGTAAAGTTCGATGTTTGAACTAGGCCTCGGTTACCAGTTTGACGTTCATGCGTACGTACTTTGAAAGACTCCGAGAAGTCCCCTTTCACGCGAGCACGAACAAAACATAGGCACGCATAGCGTGCGTGAACTATTTTATAGCTGTCAGTGAGAGGTATGGAAATGGTTATTGAATGAACGTGCGTGTACCAAGGTACACTATTGTGATGTTGTTTATTTGAGTAGCGTTGAGAATTCGAAAAGTATTGGTTTTTAGACAGAGTTAACCTTATAAGTGGAGCTGTGTCCGATATTGTGCAACCTCGTTCCCAGAGCTTTTTACAGATTTGAGGGTGATCAAAGATCAATGTTTGAGTTTATGTTAGTGGTTTCGAATTCGTATACGTCATTGATCAATAGGTGGTACGCTAATGCGTACAAGTGTGGCTTCAAATTACGACAAGAAGAAAGTGAGATAAAATCTGTAGAATATCTGACCACAGTGTGAATATGGGACAAATAAAATAATACAAAACAGTCCTTTCTGAAGCTCATTCTCAGATGTTTCTCGGAAGCTCAATGGATTGAAATTTAATTTTGTGGCTTTCTATTATAAAGATTATTTTTCCCTGGACAAATGTTTTGGATCTAGTAGGAAGCGTAACTTGTCACAAAAATTAATTCTGTAATGTTTGAACCAGAAGAGAAAAGCCGATCTTACAAGTCACGCACGTCTTCTTCTTGCGTGACATCATGCTTGACGAACGTGGCAACTCCCGTATCCAGAAAAATATATAAATAAGCTCTGTTTTATTTTCCACATTATTTCACATGGATTTACATTAAGCGTGCCTTGTTAGAAATGATCATGCCATTGTGTGACTTGTGCAAGACTTGCGTGACTAGTCACGTGGCAAACTGTCAAAAAAGCCAGAAACATCGCACGTGCTGACATACCGTGTGGCACTAATTTTTTCCGGAGTCATATTTTTGGGATTTTCGCGGTTTTTTCACGATCCGCAAAAAAAAGTTCCCGCGAAAAAAATAATTCCCCCAAAAATTTACTCCATTGTCGAAATTTATATACAAACGTCGCCTTTTACATGTGATGTAATATTATGTTGGTGCCCATTTACTTAAACCGTCTCTTTCGTTCAAAAATAAAACAAAATTAGAAGGAAAACATTCAGAAATAAGACGATGAAATTGCAGTCGGTACATTACAAGTATTAAGCTGTTAAAAGCTTTAAAGAAAAGGATCGTCTGAAGGTTAACTCTATGGATTAACTGATTTAACGTGTTATACATCTGCATGTTGTTCACCTGCATTCGATTGTTTATACTAAAAAAAAAAAAACGACAATGTGATAATTCCAAATAGAAAGCGGCTTCCGGAAAATCGCAAAAATTAATTCCAAGGAAGAATAAACAGTTTCCCCAATCGCAAAACTTAGTTCCGCAAAACACACACAAAAAAATTGCCATTCGCAAAATTAAACTCCCGCAAAAATATTGGTGCCACACGGAAGTGGTCTCAGCTTCGCTGAAGCCTCACAAAAATCAGTGGTTGTGTTCAGCGAATACATTTTGTTTTGATGAGCGTTTTGATGTGAAAGTAAGATGCAAAATTGGGTGAAAATAATATTAAGGAATGTTTTGCTATGTAGAGAGGTGGTAATGGGCGAAGGAATCGTTGGAATTTTAAATGAGCGAATTCGAGAATAATGGCGTGGTTCGCCCGTATGGTAAACAACGTGAATTTTATCACGTGGAGTACATGTGATCAATTCAAGGCCAAATTTTGCTTTAATAGCTGGGGGGGGGGGGGGGAGAGGGGGTTTATCGCACGGCCAGGCAGTCATGTGATAATGTTTAGTGTGGGTCGTTTCACGTGTAAAGAAAATGTTAGGTTGATTTAGCGTCAGATCAGGTTACTGTTTTGTGTAAACAAGTGGTGTTTTGTTACGCACAAACATGTGATGAGACAAAGTTCAATGGCGAGTCACGACACTTTCATGAGACTGTCATAAGTTCGTTTTCGGCGCTTTTTATTGGCTTTCGTGGCAGCTAGAGTTGTGTAACAAAGCGAGAAACTTAAACGGAAGCGGGGAATGAGTAAATTTATGCGTTTTTTGTAATCTGAAAAATGATAACCGATTTTTGTGTCTATAAAACTGTGAAACGAATCTTACGTGGAGCTACTGCGTTTTTGTCTTCGTAAAAAAACGCATTTAACGCGCGCGAACAAAACAAAAACAAAAAAACATGGAATCGCTTGCTATGCAGGCTATTCCGCCATCTACTTTCCGCAAATTCTGTTCTCATTGGTGGAAAGATAAAAGGCTGTAAGTAGGAAACTAATCCGGGTGGTTGCTTCAGTGCTCATATCCAGAGAATGTCCAGCCTACAACTCAAGTGTCCCCTTCCAGTTCAACTTTTGACTCCCTTTCAGCTCACTCTTGTGTGTGACGTCGTGACGTCTTAAAATTTCGCGCCAAGTCGAGTCAGCAGGAGTGAAACGCATAGGGGAGGCACGAGTTCAAGATTGACAGCTTTTTACTGCTTTTTTGCAGTGGTTTCTGTAGTGATGTCTTCCAGTTCGTTCACTGTGCTTTTGCAAAAAAAGCATTCTTTGTTGTTCATAAGATGGCGAGATATACAAGATCTGCAAACAAAACATAGTAGTACGTTAAACACAACGCACGGCAACTTTCAATTATGATTTTAAAAAATTTCTGCTACACTTTTATTTCTGCATTTTGCAGTTTTCCTATAAGAGTGTCTAACGAAGGGGTTTCGATGAGGACATGAAAGAACTGTAAAGTTCAACTTCTGAGAGTTGCCACGGGTACAATTTACAACACAAATCTGCTGCCATAAAGTTCATCTTTCGGATGCACCCCCAACTGAAAAGCCTCATGCCTTTCATTTTTGGGGGTGCAAACGTTTGTGATGGGTCGGCGTGAATCCACATTCGCCGGAGATTGAATATAAAACGCCATGACGCAGTGGAGGAGTTGTTTGCTTCTAATGAAAGGCCTTAGAATTCAATTAATAGCTCTCATGTCACGTGATACTCACCTGCATGACGCGTGCAGGCATGGAATGAATCTGACCGAGATCTTGACTGCGTAGCAGATGGGGCACAACTCGTCGACATCCACAGATTCCTATCAGAAAGAGACGGTCACTTTAGTCGGACAACCATACTAATCGATCCCTTATCGCCAGAAAAAAATAAATAAAAAAATTAAAAAAAAGACTTTAGAAACAACTGGCAGCATTTCGCAGAGTAACACTCGACCTTGGTCCTGTGAAAAACTTAGGAACGAGGATAAGTAACCCACAGAACTGATACTGAAGCACTGTTCAGAAGTGCCTCGGATTGGCGCTTTTCAGCTGGGGGCCACGTGACTTATACACAACAGGCAATCGTGTTGCCCGTGCAAACTACCAGGGCTGCAACGATACATTTTCTTACGATACGATACAAACCTCGATACAAGGACTACGTTAAGATACACGATACGATACATTACTGCGCGCGACATTACCAACAACTTACACTACTTTTAAATGATTTATTTCCATAATAACAAATTTAACACAGTAATGACACAACATCAAATCGCCTTACTAGGGCTAAAATGTAGAGCTTGGGTAAGGAGTATTAAAGACAGTGATTTCCCAAATTTGTTGATGTAGCATATTTTATTGTATCGTAATATCGCGATATCTTATTTTAATATCGATATTCGTATCGTTGGAAAAAATAGCGCGGTTCACCGATGCATCGGTGTATCGTTGCAGCCCTACAAACTACACTAGAGAACTTTGCACATAACGCTGCTGCTCAGTATCCTCGTAGTTTCTGGCGTGGGTGCTCACGTAAGTGAGAATATCGCACCTGTTTCTGTAGTTGAGACTGTGAGTCCTGTTCCTCAAGGTAAGTCACCAGGTCATCAACTCGCTGTACCTCCTCTGCAGACACGTCCTTGTTTATCACTGCAAGAAAAAGAATTTATAGCACAATAAGGTCATTTATATCAAAAAAGCGTCTTATCTAATACAAGAAAGGAAGAAATGATGCCTTTTCAGCGCGAACAAAGTAAAAGTTAACGTTCCTTCATTTTCCATTAACTTCACTTATGTCTTTTACCACAGGAACAATACACACTTGATGGATGTTAACAAAGTCAAATTGAACCACGTCTCCTCGGGTGTCTCGCAACTGAACATTTTCAGTTAAACTGCTGTTCGTGTCTTAGCTAAAATGCGCCTGTCACGCCTGAAAGAACACCCAAATGCCTTTAACCACTTACCTTGTCGCATACCTGTGTAAGCCGCACCCGGATAAATGGATCAGTTTAGTAGAAAGACACAAATTGTGCAGGAAACCATTTCTCGTCTTTCGTATAAATGGCACTCAATGCCATTTATGCGAGAGACAATAGCCGGTACAATGGACCATTTCTTGATACGCCAACAATTACAATAATTTTAGTCCAACGCGTTAACAACCCGACTAACACAAGAAAAGCCGCAAAAGGAGTAATAAAAAAAAGCGTTCACATTACATTTTCTGAATGAGAACTTTGATGTAGAGCTTTCGGCTACTGACGATCTTCCTCCCACCAAGAAGCAGACAGTGTCCAAGCTATATCCAGGCTCTGCTAATAAAGATGACGTCGCTCTTTCTTTACTGCGCAGAAAAGGAATCAATAGTTAATCACATAGATGGTAAACTCTAAGCTCCGTCATCTTTCTTGTTTCCTGACCAATCTTTTTTTTTCCTTCTTTAACAAACAGGGCGTTTTCGACAGCAGCACGCAGGACAAAATGAACCTAGTAAATATGACCTCGCTCGCCACGAGTCTCCCAGTAGCTCAGTGGTTAGAGCGCCCGACCCGTGTACGGAAGGCCATGGGTTGGATTTTAGTCGGGCAGTAGAACGACGCTCATGACCTGTTGGACTTTACATCTTACTTACCCTTTACGCCCTGATATAAAAGCGCATATTCTCCTTACTGTTCTCCATACATTTCTTATGGAACTAGTAAGGAGAATTTGTCTTAATATCATGACATCTTATCTTTGGTGATCACCTTCTTTTTTCTCATCACTTGAATGTTCAAACAAGTAGTGATAATATGAAGAGAAACTTCATTTTCGTCATGGTTAGGGCTTAAAGGGCTAAATGCCATGATGACGAGGTAACAACAAGATCAACTTTCTAGAGATTTTTTGAGAACGCCCATGAGAATTTTTTAAAAAGGGAATTCACGTCCCTTTAAACTACTTCGAGACTTGATATTTGAAGGCGATCAGTTTGTTTTATGTAGTCCAATTAAGTAGGAGCTGTATTAGCACGACTATAGTAGGGATGGTATTCAAGTTCAGTAAAAGAAAGGAAAAATGCTCTCGTCGTTTCGTTCACTTTCTCTATAAATGATGTATAAGGCTATTGTACGTTGCTGTGTCAAAGAATAACATTCCAAGAATAAAAAAGGAACAAACCTTTCACTTGTACCGTCCATCAGCAGCGTCAATAAAATTCCTGTCACAGCACCAAGAATGGGAAACCTATCCACTGTTTCCAATCCTTAAAAAATACGTTAAAAATACGTGAAACACTGAAACTAACTATGTTCAAGGAAATTCAGTATACGGTGTGTAGTCCCACAGTCTAGATTACTGACTGAACTCACATTTTCTCGCGCTTGGTACTGGTCGCACGTTTTCCCGCGCTTGGTACCAGTTGTATGTTTTCCCGCGCTTAGCACTGGTTGCAAGTTTTCCCGCGCATGACACCGGTTGTACGTTTTCCCTCGCTTGGTACCAGTTGCATGTTTTCCCGCGCTTGGCACCAGTTGCACGTTTTCCCGCGCTTGACACCGGTTACTTTTTTTCCCGCGGTTTGCACCGGTTACAAGTTTTTCCACCCTTTCTAACAAATTCAATTTTTTTTCTCCGCGTTTTTATTCCGAGTTCTACAACATATGCATTAGCTGTGACGTTTAGTCAGGTGTATTTTCCATGGTTTTGCAACAACAACAGCATCCTTTCCTTGGTTTTACAAGAGTATTTTTGTTCACAACCTTACCTGGCAGGTGAAGCCTTGTGACGTTCTCAAACAAGTTTGAACTGGCGGTCACACGATTAAGAACCTGAGTTAAAAGCTATGAAAAAGAAGCAAAGACAATACGCTGGTCAGCTCTATTCACTTTAGAGCGCTGCCAAGTAATCAATGGGCACAGATAACGTGTCCTTTTAAGGACAAGCACATGCCACATGCACAAGTACAGAACAGCAAGCAAAGGTAACTCTTAACCCCTTCAATGCTGCAACTAAGTCAGACCTTGGTTTGTATTACGATTCTACTTTTGAGTCTGTAGATGAAACCCCGAAGTGTGACCATTCAAATGAAAGCTTTCCTGTGGTACTGTTTACTATGCTGTACGAGGTGGTTCTAACTTTTGAGTCTGTGGATGAAATCCTAAACTGTGACCATTCAAATGAAAGCTACTGAGCAGTACTTTCCTGTAGTACTGTTTATTGTGCTGTACGACGTGGTTCTAACTTTTGAGTCTGTAGATGAAACCTTAAAGTGTGACTATTCAAATGAAAGCTACTTGGCAGTACTTTCCTGCGGTGCTGTAAACTACGCTGTACACGGTGATTCTAACTTTTGAGTCTGCGAATGAAACCCTAAAGTGTGACTATTCAAATGAAAGCTGCCACACAATACAAGTTTATTGTGTCATACGCTAAGCTGTGTGGTGAGCTGTAGCAAGTTTTCAGATATTCCACATGAAACATAAAATGTTTCAAACACCTTGTATAGCATACTAAACAGCTCACAGGAAAGTACAGCTACACAGCTTTCACTTGCCTGGTCAGAAAAAATGTTGGGCGTAATAAAAAGTACCTGGAAAAGGCGAGCAATATGTAGCTCTGCGGACTGTCGCTTCCAATTCGTAAACACTCCAGGAGCGACTGTCGCCACCATTTCTAACACCTGGGAAGCAACGGCACCAAAATAAATTAGAATGGGACATTATAACGATTTTTACTTTTATCTAACAGAGCCCCAACAAAGGAAAAGCGGAAGTTTCAGAACTCACCCTCATCAAGCCGACGGTTAAATCAAAACAAACTGCGCATGTTCGCAACTGACGCGAGTCAAGAACAATGTCCATACGATGAGTGGCTTGTTGAATCTATGAAAAACGACAAGGAAGAAAACTAACATGCATTACTAAAATTGTAAGCTACCTTTGATGCAATAAGAGGAAAAACAAAATTTATCAAAGAAATTAGCTTCTCTTTTTACAAGGCATATAACTGAAACAATTAACGAAATATAAATACAATTAAACATGATTTATTTCACGTAGAGTGGACGCCAAGTCTCCCGGGCCAAGGGCTATGTTAAAAACGCTCGAGTTAACTTATAACATACAAATCAAGTATAGTTGTGAAAATTGCGTATATTAAATATAATCAATAATAAATAATAACCTTCGAAAAAAATGCTGCTCCTGGTTTGACTGCAAAGTTCCCTGTCTAAGCAAACGACATGACGGCAGAAAATTGCCTTGAAGCACAGGCCTTCTATGTGCTTCAGATAGAAAGATCAAAGTGCTAAGCACCAGGCGGTCGCGCCTCAATAGGCTGCAAGACGTAGAATCCGAAAATTGAATCATACCTCCTGTAGCATTCCGATGAATTCCGAGAAAGACCAGTTTAACTGGTTTAACAGGCCGTTCAGAAACTCGTTTGCAAGTTGGTTATCCTCGACGCACAGCTGACCAAACATTCGCTGGCATCTTGTGGATGGATGAGGAGCTGAAATGAATATAGGAAATGTTCTCAGTAAAGGAAACGGCATACCAAGTGCAGAAGGAACTTGAGTGATCTTGGTTAAACGGTTTCAATATCATCCAACATTGTTAATACAACTTTATCGTGCGAATATGTGATGGCAATCAAACTTTGTCCAACGCCATTTAACATCCTTCAGAATCATTCATAAGGAAAAGAATCATAAGGAAATTTGGTAACCTATCAAGCCAAGAAATTTTGGTAGTGACGTAATAGTCACGTGACCGTCCGTCCGTACGTACGTACGTACGTCCGTCGGTCCGCACCACAGGGTCACCAATACACTTCATACACTGGATATCACCCTGTGCTGAATCCCATGTGTTTTTGGCGCGAATTCGCATGTTGACCCGCGTTGTAGCAAAACAAGCAGAGACAACAAAAGTAAAAAACAAGTTTGTTAATGGAAAAAAGTTCAAAAGAATACTCAGTTGTCTTTTTGGTGGAAGGGGAAAAGTTCAATTTAGGCGAAAAAATTAGGCGATAAAGTTCAGGCGAAAAGTTCAAATTTGCCTTGTCGGTTCTGTTCGTACTCGGTCGGCACACCGCTTGAGTTCGCAGCTTTTCGCAAAGGTTTCGATGCCAAATATAGCAGAGCTAGTGCTTTTTGGTTTTTCTGCCCACAACCACGGTTTTTACGGCGTTCCGAACACATTTTGCCAGGAGAAACACCAGCATTTTCATGCTGATGGGCAGCTTGTCACGAAAAAAAGAAATAAGTATTAAAATTAACGTGGAAATGTCAATAAACGCTCAAGGCCAAGTGGACTAATATCCGGCTTCATACGTCGACGACCCGGGTTCGGCTCTCAGCGAGGATATGAATGTTTTCTTTTGTTTTTTTGTTGTTTTTTTTTTATTTAACGACTTGAATGAGAGTATTTTCACAAATTAATAACTGCCAGCAAAAAAACAAACAAACAAACAAAACAAAATGGGGTCTCCGCTTTTAGGCTTGGCTAAATCTATATATTATCATTCAACGCGGTGTCCAAACACGTTTTACTAGCCAAATTCACAAAGGTGAATGGAAATGTTGAATCTACTTGGCCGAGACCTTACAGAAACGTTGTTCTGAAAAACACTGAAATTTCGCTTAGCTAATTATCATAACGTACAGCGATATGCCACCAAATATGGCAACTAATTTGGGAAAAAAAATATTCTAAAGAGCAAAACGGAACAAGTAGATGGGACCGCTCAAGTGAAGGGTTAAACAGTTGAAGAAGGATCGCAGTTCACAGAATTTGAGAAATCAATATAATTGTCGTTTTGATGGAACTTCGAGTTTTTGGCCGTTAATGTCTTTTAAGTTTATATTTCTTTAAAATCATCGCTTTTAGCGAGGTTTTCTCCCTTATCCTGATAATAAAGACGGCACATCCCTTCCAGAGGAAGTGTTAAAAAAACGTTATGAACGACTTACGTTGAAGACTGGCTCGCAGATGACCTGACAAAGAGAAAAGAAAATAATAGTCAGCTGTCTCGTTTGCTTGAAAGCAGCATTTATAAAATAGAAATTTTTATAGTGCCCTGAACTTGTTTTGGTAAACCAAATGGACTGTACTTTAAATTATACGCTGTTGGTTAACTGACCTTGTTCTGGTAAACCTAGAGTAAGAGCGTCTGGAGAACTTGTATAACGAAACGCAAAGCCACAGCCCTAACAAAGAAAACAAAAGATCTGTCAGTAATTGCACTGCCATCACAAGAACGCAGTGGTTAGCGACCGTAGCCACTGTGCTCTGTGTTTTTCGGTACAGTTTAAGTGGGTTCAGAAATTAACGACCCCCATGCATCAAAGCATTGAGCCCTCCACCGAAAGTAAAGATAAAATACGTTGCTTGCTAAAAATCCCTAAAGTAGCTAGCTCAGAAATTTAACATATGCTATATGTTTCACAAACATCAACTCGAGTTTACCAAAACGAATTTCCAGACTTTGCCGTGTGAAAACGCCTTTAAAAAAACAAACAGCCGTCAGAGGGTGTTACACGGACACTACAACGCAGAATTATTCAAAAATGTCTCCCAGAAAAAAACAACTCGTTTACTTCTTCCCCGAAGGCTAATCTCGTATTTTGATTGGATACTCGATCTTACGAAAATAATTATGCGAATAAATTAGAGATGGCCTTTTTTTGCGTGTCAAGCTGAGTGACATACCTTCCAAACTCTCACCAGAATCCACGTGGTTTGAACCCAGGATCGCTTGTCATAAGCGGCCATGAGAGAGCGAACAGATTTCTCTAACCTGAAAGCAAATATTATGAACACAACCAATAAGTCTGGGAAAGACTTAATGGTCTCTCCTCAGCGCTTCAAAGCAATCAAACTAAAAAATCAACAGCTTCTCCGGTTTTTAGAGCCTTGAAATTTAAATCTATTTAATTTTAAAACCGTTTACGAGTGTGAAGGTCGTCTAATGAAAAAGATTCAAGTAATGCCCCAACAAACCGAATTTCGTGCCGATAAAACTTGTGGCTGGCACTTACTTCATTTTAAACTGTCCCACGGCAATCAGCGAAACAACCTTCCGTTTTTCTCAATAGGCGGTTGATTGCAGTTTTCTTTGCAAAATTATGGCAGAAACTGCGCACGAGTGGTACGTGCGAACTCTGTCTCTTCTCTCTAGGCCACTCCCATCCTTCGGCACACTCTCCAAGTCCCTTTGTGTAGTATATGTTGTAGCTCAATTTTATCCTTGGTTCAATTTTTATTTTCTTTTGTTTCATATTCAATATCATATATTAACATAAAAAAATAACAAAGGAAAGTATAAATTGAACCAAGGATAAAATTGAACTACAACATATACATAGGTTAGCCAGAGTTGGCAGGGGAAAGAGACTAACAGGATCGGTAGTTTAAGTTTAATTTTTTAGACGTTACAAGAAAACCAGCCTGTTTGAAGCCTCTATGATGAAGAGCGCACTTTCCGTTTTACATTCCAAAAAAGTGGAAACACGCATACAGCCTCTTCGAGAATTTTTTCAAAACTGATGACGAAGAATATCTTGGAAACATCGAGATCATCAAAAACTTAAATTACTGGCTCTGCGCCTCTAAGAATACATCAATGTTTATTGACATAATTCACGCTCACTTCTCAGATTGCAGATATTACTTTCACAATTGGTACTGTTATCTTAGCTTTTTCCTCTCTTTTTATTTGTGTCCTCTTCCCCTGTTTCAATTAGGCCTTTTCTAATTGTGGGTGGAAGCCTTATTGTATGTATGATTTGAAAATATCAACAAATGTTGTTGTTGTTGATATTGGTGTTTCACCAGCGACAATGATCAAGTGACAGATGTCTGGAAAGTGTCACGCCTTTAACCCGTTAAACCCTGATATCAGCTTGCATATTCTCCACACTGTTCTCCATACATTTCCTATGGTACTGACGACATGAATTTTTTTAACAATCATACCTTTTCTACTTGGTGATCATTTCCTTTAATCTCATGACCTTTATCTTTGATTAAGCAGTGTTATTTTAAGGAGAACTTAGATGCTGGTCACTCCGAGGGGTTAAAGGGTTGATTAAATACTATTTTATTGAAATACAGAGTAAATACTATTTTATTGTAGCAAACATTCAATGCTTTGATACTATTAATGTAGCATTTAAGCTCTTAATTAATCGTTTACATAGTCTTTGATAACTGTTATGTAGGTAGGAGAACTGTAATTACCATTTTTAACACACCGAATGTAATCTTAAACTTAAATCAAATTTTGACTATTTGGTGTCCCCGATTAGTGGGCTACATGTAGCCAGCTAGAAGACAAGACACATTAATATGGTTGTTCAGTTCAGTTCAGTTCAGAATGACTTACAGGGATCCCGGCATATTTTCCACTGCTTCAAGGCTGTCTGGGTAACACACAAACGCTGCTAAAGCTTGAATAATAACATCCCGTAAATCTGAAAATCACATATAAAATTCATACAAAAATGAGTTTTAATAAATATCTGTACATCCATCTCAAATGCCTTTCACGATGACAACTATTTAGCCTTCACAAGCTTCATTTTGTTGAGAATGGTTTAAGAAAATTAAAATTTTTTTAAGTAACAAAATTTGTACACTATCTCACTGTTATAAAACCCATTCCCTTCACCCCTATTATATCAATTGCATAACACGGAACAGATAAACTAGCGAAAACAAAAACTGATAAACAAACGAGTAAATGAAAAAAACATTAAGCAAAGAAAAACAAACAAACTAAAAAACAAACAAAAGAGATAGCAAAAGAACAAACCAAGGAATGAACAAACGGTTTTAAAACAGGAATAGCTAGGAATTTAGAAAAAAAAGTCGTTTACCAGGTACCTGGATTGATAATTCTTTGATCGATAAAGTGCGTGCAGAGGAAAACCGCCATTTTGTTCAAAGTATCATTAGCATCTGAAAGCAAAAAATATTGGTTAGTAGACAGTCCCACAGATCTACTTCTCCACGCTGCCGGGAACGAGTATTCGTCGTCTTTCTTCCCCTCCCTTCAACACAGCTCAGCCAATAGATTAGCCGCATTTTAGCCTTGCCGCCACCCCCCTCCTCCCAATGACTAATCCAAAGAGACGAAGCTGAACAAAGGTAGATTTTACATGGTAGAGTAAAGTCTGCGTACGCGTGGACGTGAATTTACCTGGTTTTACGTGCACAAATGGAAGAAAAAGCGATGTACGAGCGGCTTATTTAAACTAGAAAGTTGAACAGTGTTCACCTATTTACGTTTACATAAGCCGTTAATACATCGCTTCTTCTTCCATTTGCGCACGTAAAGCCACCTCTGTTGGTAGGTAGTTTTTACGCGACAATGGAAATCCGGGCGTGTTCGTTACGTCATGGTATAACTCGTTACCAGCGACCTCACTTGGGCTTGCTGCTATTTTCTCCAAAGAAAATTTACGTAGTCGTTTAAAACACTAAGAAAAACCTTACTACGTCCCGTAACGCGGACATTAACCATTAGATTTGTTTTCAGCAGCAATGTTTTAATGAAAGTGGTGGCCATCTCGAAAGCCCGCTGACCATTTCAAACATGCAGTCGATCCCGGTCAAGCTTTGTTTCCACTCCTCAAGTAGTGAGCAAGGCAAGCTTAAGGTCATGAAGTCGATGAAGGTTATTTTCTTCACACTTTTCACTGCCATTTGCATATTTTTCTTATACTGGTGCATAAATACGCCACCTCGCTCAACTAAGCAATACTCAGGTACGGCATTTATATTTCAAATATTTCTTTTTCTTTCATTTCCAAAGAGGAAATCTCATTTTGCAAGATGCTTGAAAACAAAAAGGCATCACACGATACTTTGAACTAGTCACACTCTAGGATATTATATAGAAGTTCAAAATAAGCACTACCTTGCAAGTTAAAAGCAAAAACCGAAATATGAGAGACGCCATTTTCGAAAATGTTCGGCGACAAACATGCAGCACTCCAGGGTAGCATTGGTGACCAGCTGCCATTTGAATGACCACTCTCTTATTATTACACAAATTCGAAAGTTAGAACTATCTTGGACAGCATAATAGTCGGCACCACAGGAAAGTCCCGCTAAATAGGTATTATTTGAGTCGTCCCAGTTGCCTTGGGGTCTCATTCACAATTCAAAAGAACAACTTGAACAGCTTGAACAAGAACAGCATAATAAACAGTACTAGTTCAAGAGTTTTCACTTCAATCGTCAAACATTAGATTTCGTAAAAAAGATTTGGAGACTTGTAACCACCTTGCACTACAAACCACGCGTTATTTTCGTTTTAACCCGCAAATGCGAGTTAAAACTAGACAACAGATAGACAAAGGCAGACTAAGAGAGAACAATCATAACTTAAACAACAGAAGCAATTTTTCTAGGGCTAAAAACAATACAGCTGATATATAGATTTAAGTGCGAGGGTAGGGCATTGAAACAAGATTGCAAGAGCTCCTACTTTACCGTGGACTAACTCTGAAAGTTACTTAGCAATCGAACGCTCTTACTGCCCGCCGGTTCGCAGCCAAACTCTTGTATAGCATATAGTATCTCATACGTAGAAAAGTCGCCGAAGAAAAATGGTGTGAAAAATTATCTTATCCTATCTTCAGTAATGGGTCTCTTCTTATGGTATTCAAGTTGGTTTTTTAAATAATAATTACATTCAACATCGTCCTTCAAATGTACGAAAATGAAGTATAATCACAATCGCAAAAGGATATGATAAACATTCTATTCTTGGCACAATGATGTTTTTTATTTGACCATGTTGCCGTTTAGTTGTCGAAAATATTTATACCCTTTTGCCCAAAAGACAACGTTGCACATGAGGGTGAATTGTCATGTATTGATACAGACGGTTTCACCTGCGTAAACAAACCTCAAATAATCTAAACGTGGCTTTTATAATTGCCAGCATTTTAGCTATAGGGACTAAAAGCCAAAATCACCATGCAGAGTATCATGTCTTGTAAACAGTACCAAAGCAAAGTGCTTCTCAACAGTTTTCATTTGGCATGGTCACACTTTAGGATTTCATACGCAGACTATAAAAAAATAGAACCACGTGGCATATTATAGCGTTATAAACAGTACCACAGGAAAGTACTGTTCGATTGCTTACACTTGAATGGTCACACTTTAGGCTTTCACCTGCAGGTTGGAAAGTTAGAACTACCTTGCGTAGCATTCTAAAGAGTACCACAGAAAGGTGCTGTTCGGTAGCTTTCATTTGCCAAGGTCAGACTTAAAGTTTTCTGGAATTATCCCACAGACTCAAAAGTCATCTAAGGATCGTCACAAAGGGATAGTTCTACTGAAACGCTTTTGGACCCCCTAACCCCTCCCCCCCCAAAAAAAAACCTCCCAACCTAGGCCCGGTTGTTCGAAGTAGGGTTCGGCTAACCCAGGATTAGCGTCAATTTTAAATTACGTTCTATAGCCAGACGATAAGGATAGCTGTAAAACGTTAAGGCCCTAGGTTTTGACTTTGGTTGCTTTCAAATAACCACTTGGAATTTGCTATGAAAACTTTTTGAATAGAAGAAACGAGACCCTAGGTTAAATTTTAACCCTAGGTTGGCGTTAAGGTGACTCGAACGAAACTAATGACGCGCACTATGCCTCTCTAAAAACTCTAATAACATCATCATTTCTTACTCGATTGCCTTGAAACTTTCGCATTTTTGCTAAAGTTTCAAGGCAATCGAGTGAGACATGAGGATGCCATTAGAGTTTTTAGAGAGGGATAAAGCGCATCATTTAT
This sequence comes from Siderastrea radians, assembly GCA_964017195.1. Taxonomy (NCBI): domain Eukaryota; kingdom Metazoa; phylum Cnidaria; class Anthozoa; order Scleractinia; family Rhizangiidae; genus Siderastrea; species Siderastrea radians. The sequence continues at coordinate 10,071,377 of OZ024899.1, forward strand.
TTTGATCGAGTCACCTTAACCGGCTTTCGAACATCCGGGCCCTGGGGCCCGTTTCTCGAAACTCCCGATAACTTTCCGGCCCGGTAAGTAATTTATCAGCTAATGATAATTATTGGTGGAAACTTAGCGATATGCTTCACGAAATTATAAAGATTAAAATTTAGCTTTCATAATCAATAACAACTGTATGGCTATTCGAGAATATTGTGCACCTAAAATAGTCTTCAGGCCTAGAAAGTTATCGGGAGTTTCGAGAAACGGGCCCCTGGTCCTTAATCTTATACAAGGAAATAACTGCTTTTAAATCTACTTTCAGGGACTGCAGCTACGATAAGAACAATTTCTCAAGCATTAAAGGTAAATGTACACGTCTAAAAAACGTGCTTGTTTTGTTTTCTGGTTTGAACTGGTCCTCCTTTTCTTGCACTACAATAAATATGAGAAGATTACATCAAGAAACAATTTAAAATCGGAACACCAAAACAATGTAATAAATTGATACAGGGAAGGCACTTGCAGCTCACCAACCTCGTCCCCAGGGTCTTCTCGCTTTTCAAAATGGCGGCGGCTCGGGAGAAGACCCTGGCACATAGCGACCTAAAAGGGTCGCTGATTGGTGCCATTCTTACATGAGTTCTGATTGGTTTACGTCTTCCAAAAGCAAAGATGGCGGATCTTTGTGGGTTCTTCCTGCAACCCAAATATTTCTATTTCTAGGTCTCTGTGATGTGAAAGCTGAACAGTTTTTCTGTTTGACAATTTACAAAACTGCAGCTGTTCCGTATGAGGAAGATCTGAAGTACCAAACCCAAGATTCGTAGATTATTCGGGTTAAAAGTTCCTCGATCGCGATCGGCTGGTGATCTACGTAAGAACCTTACCAATCGTCAATGTGCACGATACTTTAGAGTTTTGGAATGGCAGTCGCTGGATATAATGTGGCGTAGTGGACTGTGAAATACTTAATGGTAATGTACTTGCTCCGATTTTTGTCACAAATAAAGCATAATCGCGCACGAATTATTTGTGTTTCCATGGTCATTGAAAACTTGTAAGGCACTTGTATGTCTTATGTATGTATTGTTTTATTTATACATGTTAGATTCAGTCGCAAAATTGTCCTATCGCTGCGAATTTGCTGTGCAATTAAGGAATCTAATAAAAATGAAAAACCGGTGTAAATCAAATAAAATTATATAAAATAACTTAAATGAGGCAGCTGCTGCTTAGGGCATTCCATTCTTTGATAAATTTGTAGAAGCTAAATTTACAGATGCTGTTGCTATAAATAATTTCAAGTGCGGAGAACAAGTTGCTTGGATAAGCAATTTAGGTAATTTGAGGATTTCCATCGCAGGGATAAATAGCTTTATACACATTGGACGGCTACATGTACGTGATTCTACAACGTTGCTTTAATTATTAAGTTACTCAGAATGGTTGAGACTGTTCCAAGTTCACACTTGTAGAAGTGAATTGAATGAATTTAGAGGGTTTTTTAGTCCTTCCACACCATGAGAGTGTTTCTGCTTACGGAGATTCCAAACACTACTCATGCAGCTAACTACTGGCATTTTCAAGGCGTGACATTACTGGGGTAATATAAACCTGAATCTTAAATATATGATAGTGATGTGGGCAATGGGACAGAACTGAGCTGTGTTCATGAGCTTGCTAGGATTTTCAAGGCAAGGCCTAATTTGGGTTTACAAGCCTGATTCTCCTTGGTATCAGGACAGCTAGCCAAGATTACATTTTCAAAAATTATTGGTAACTTGTCAGTGAAGTTTTAGTGATCATAACACGATAAGGCAGCCAATTGCTTAGGAGTAAACCATGCTTCCAAGCCTGCTAATCCCAAAAAGGGATTGTAACATATTTGCTGTAATCTTTTGAATGGTAGACTGCTTCTGTGTTGTTGCTTGAAGGTGGAGTTGAGAACTAGACATCGTGAGCGTCCAACTGCCAGGGCTAGTGAATTACTAATTCTAATTTTTTGGAAGCGATTTCCTGTGCAAGTTACCATAACCCATGCCCCTCTTAGTGTCTAAATATCAAGGGGTAGGGGATTGATGGTGTGAAGAATGTAAGGGACCTGGAATTTACAACAAAATGTTTTCTAATTTTTCATAATTCACAATATCCTTTTTTTCAGGTTGGCATTTTTTGCCAAACAGGCGTGGAATTTAACCTTGCACTCATTGATATTGTCAGGTTATAACTTCATGACTTGTCATTATTCTCACCTCCCTGTTTCTTGAATTTTCTGTCATCATATTCGATTTATTGCCAGTCAAATACATTAAATGGCCACTGGAAAAATAAATTGTCCTTCTTAGAAGGGATAATGTTGCCTCTAACAGATATACATGTATGTATGGCACTTGATTTGATCATGTTTCCTTTTATTTTTCAAACATCAACAAAAATGTGATATCAATATAAGAGCACCCTAGGTTGATAGCATGTTATATTGTGTTATTCCTTTACTCAATGTTAATTTTAAATTCTCATTAAAGAACTTCATTAAAATAATCATTTTTTCTCCTTTTCTTCTTGGACCTCCCATTTCCCATTGATTTCCATTTTAAAGGAATATTATCCCCAGCACTGGTTGAACAAACAAAGAGGACTGTATCTATCCACTGTTCAAATGCTTTATTTGCCCAGTCTTTACAGGCTCTTATTTTACTAAATTCTAACAGTCAAGATTTCACACATAACTTTTTCCAAAAGTAAATTGTTGTTGATATCACACCTTATCATTAGTCCAATCAGTTATTAATAACACAAGTGTGTTAGTATTGGACACTCGTCTACAATGATATTTCTAACAATATTAACAATAAATAATAAATAAATACAAACGATATTTCTAACTCAAAAAAACATGCACAAAAAGTATCATGAGGAACTATTTGTAAACTGGACAGCTAAAACACAGAAAGCAGTATTGAAAGTGACAAATCCTAGGAGATCTGCAATTGAACAAGCAAATATGTACACAGGAATGGGACTAAATAAATCCAACAATTCCAACATGACCACTGTTCCCTTTAAAGCCGCACCTGGGATTTGCTGGATTAAACACCACTAACTGTTTGACTATGCAATTGCAATATGGCTCTCTGGAAGAGCACTTGCAATAAATGGGATGCTGTAACTTCTAAATAAATCTTATGATGATGATGAACAATGATTCGTCCCTCATCTCAAGCATACCACCCCTTACCGGTATTTTATTGTAAGCTCTAAAGATGACGAAATGTTAAAAAAATGTTCAAAGACTTATGTAATCACTCCTAATAAATAAACATGAGCATTTTTTTTATCTCCAGTGGTTGAACAAGATAATGAGAAGTGTTACCTATGAATTGAAAAGCTCAAGAAACAGATTGCTATGGGATAGCAAGCAGAGTAAAGTAACTTAAGATTACATACAAATTTGCAACAATTTACCGTAAGATAAATTATGCCAAAAGCCGCCTATCCTCATGAAACAAAAATACACGTTCGTTTGAGTGATCAACATTTAAAAACAAGTGGTCAGGGGAAGATGTAAGACTTCAGCTTAAAATTACCCTGATTATTTTCTTTTTGCGCGTGATCTATGAGTTCGGCGAGCTTTCTACTGTACGCACAAACCATATTAAATGAACGGCCAAAACAAGACCTCTAACACTTTGCTGTGTTCCTAAAGCCCGTATATGTATAACTTGTCTTTGTTTTTCTTTTTTTCTTCACGCATGTTTGAACCAACCTTCAGCCTTTTCCGCCATTTTGTTTATCTTGACCTCAGCCGTAATCTCGTACCCAGATCTTCTCACTCACCTCGCCTTAGCCGCCATTTTGAATACATTTCCATCCTCGTTGGAAATTTTGGTCAAGTGATTCTGCTGTGTGCCAGGGTCTTCTCCCGAGCCGCCGCCATATTGAAAAGCGAGAAGACCCTGGGGACGAGGTTGGCAGCTCACCAGATGTTATTTTAGGTCGCTAAGAGTCTTCAATTCTTTAACCCGCACTTCCACGTTCTTAATGTTAACCCATATCCACATGTGTGTACTCCTTTGGTTCTCTATATATTTCTCATGGTACTAGTTGGGGGAATTTGAATAAACATCAAGACTTTTTATCTTTGGTGATCATTTCGTTCATTTTCCTGACCTAAATGTTTGATCATGCAAGTAGTGATATTGTGAGGAGAAATTAAATACTTGTCACTAATGGGAAGGGTTAACAGCCTATTACAATACAGCCGGTCAGAATGACATGATACACTGTGTATCGTACATTACACTGTGTAACGTGCATTAATTCTATTGCAGGGAAATTTAAAAACCTTAAAAATCAACCCTGAAGAAAGACAAATAGCCAGGAAACAACATTTAAAAGAATACTGCCATAAAAACACATTTAACAAAAGTCCACGACCCGAAGAATTCCTCCAGCTTGCTGTAGACGATGAACTAAAACTTATCTACTGTGTGATACCAAAGGTCGGGACTAAAACATGGAAAAGAGTGTTGGTTCAGCCTCGAGGACTTCAGCCAGGCATCCACCGCTGGGATGCGTGGAAACGTTTAAGCAGCTACACGGCGAAAGAAAGAAAACAACGACTTGAATCTTATTTTAAATTCGTTTTCGTGCGCGAGCCTTTGGGACGGTTGGTTTCTGCATATAAAGACAGGCTAATAAAACATTCAAGTACCACCAGGAAAGAGCGAAGAAATATTGTAAAAGCTTATCGCCCTCAGGAGTTTAAGCCAAACGGAAAAAATTTCCTTAGTTTTCGGGAGTTCATTCAGTATTATTCCGACAACAAGTCCAGAAATCAGCACTGGAGTCAATACGAAAAGCTCTGCCACCCATGCATCATCGACTACAACTTCATTGGTCACTTGGAGACATTAGAAGAGGACGCTCCTCTCTTGTTAAAAATGGCGGGAATTGACGGCCGCGTAACTTTCCCGCCAGTTCACAATTCAACCGGTTCATCTGAAGTGTTAAAGCACTTTTCTCAGGTTCCTTCTGAATACATTACCAGGATTGGCGAGCTGTACCGCAGTGATTTTGAAATGTTTGGTTACGAATACATCGGAGCTGTGACATCACTTTTGAAACGAGCTTAGAGTGTCTTCATGTCAAGAAATACATCATCATCATCATTATCATCATCATCCTCATCATCATCATTATCATCATTTTGCAACTCCCCTGCAATACGTACTCCTATCGGTCGACCCGTTAAATTCGATTAAAAACATACCGGTATTAAATTAATCTTCCAAAGATATTTAATTTTATTTTATTTTCCCTTTAACAAAGTTATAAGGTAGTTTTAGGAGGTCAGTCGATGTATGGAGTTGAATTGAACTAAAATAAATTGTAAGACATATCAACGCGAGAAAATTGAGTTGTTTTCAATGGGTTAATAGAAAATTTCTCCTTAGGAGAAATTTCGTTGTTATATATAGAACGCGGAAAACTCGCTATTGTCATGGATTTTGTCTGTTTTGGTTTTCTTTACGCCCAGCAACAGTGAATCTCTTTTCTATGACAACCAACAAGATTGTTAACCATACAGGATGACAAGAGCAAGTTGCCTTTGAGCTCCACTTATTTGCTTATTTAATTAACACTAATATAACGATAAGAAAGAACAGAACTAAAATTTTATACAGAAATTTTCTCTACTCTTGATCGAGTCCGGCAGTTATTATGATAATATCATGGGTGACAAATTACTCCTTAATTTGGTGCGAAATTTCAGCGTTAATTTATAATTTCACATGTGAAATTACAAAATTGCTATGACAACGTGTCAATAGCTCAGTGCCAAGATGGCGTCGAGGTTGATGAAGATGTTTTGTGCAGAACTAAAGCTATTCTGGAAATATTCATTGAGGACTCAATCGGTAATCTGTAAATTTTGACTTTTAATTGACTGAACTTCTCAGAAATCAACCGCGAGTCAAAAAGAAGAGATTATTTGTGATAGTGTGACAGCGAAAATTTTTGAACGGCGAGCCAGTTGCTGATCGAGTGATTGACCGCGAACTCAGAGAAGTAATTCCGTGGATTTGGGCACTTCTTCGAATGAAATAAAGGTCAGTTTTAAATACAAATTTGCTTCCGAAGTTTACTTTCGTTAAAACAAGTTTTCTGTGCGTATTTTGAATGCATTTGTGAAGCCTTCTGAGCCTTGCTCGATGGAGCAACATGGTGCTCGATTCAGTGAATTTGCCGGATAAAACGCGGATAACCTTTCCAAGCGATTTGCTTTGGTACTTTTCAAGTAAAAATTCAGCGCCTGTTGTATTTTGCTGTTGGTTACAAATACACGAAATCGTCAAAGCGTGGTAAAAACTTCCCACAAGACTTTTTCATTATTTCACTCAGAAAAATGTCAACTTTAGCCAATATTTTTTACGCTAATATAAATCTTTGCACCTATTTTAAAAACATTTCGCCATTATTTGCAGTTTTTGACTTTTTTATGGGCTTCAAAACTTACGACAAACTAAGCACCATTTGTCGCACGACCGAGTTAGAGGGGGCATGGGTCTATTCTTGATTTGACGTCACAAACTGCTTTGCATGCATGTTTGCAAAGACTTCAGGCAAAGACTTCAAGCTGCTCATGAATAAAGCTGCTCATGAATAAATTTGTAAGGCAAAATTTTGGTGAAGGTCGTACGTTAAAAAGCTTTAGATCTTGATCGTTTGGGAGCCGATTTCGTTGAAACTTAATAGAGGGCTTGAGGAATGTTGGAGGTGCAACAAGACTGTTTTTCCTTCGATAAATTGCGTTTCTTTGCGATGCTTTGAGCTTCCAAAGTTAAGATTTGGTAAAACGCGACTCCGTGTCCAAGTTTTCTCCTCGTGGAGAAGACAACGCTTTTTGATTTTGCCACTAATTGATCAGTTAAAACCTCTATTGTGTCACAACAGAAGCCGATTTTGTGATTTCAAGTTCCACTGAAAGTTATAAGCCTTTAAATGAGTAAAATCGTCCTTGTTTAAATTTGAAGACTTAAAACGTCTGTTAAAAAGCCCGTTTTAAAAGAGTTCTTTTGTGACAACCTACAACACACCTATTTTACCTGTCTGCTGTGTCAGTTCAGGAAATTTTATATCCGCGCTGTATTCTGGGACACAAAATTGGTGGTTTTAGGGCTTCCGAAGGCTTATCGAAGAAACTGACACGAGTGTTTAAGCCAAGAATATTTTATTATGTAAATTATGGATGTAAAAATTAAGAAGCTATTGTTAACACTCCAGAAGAACAAACAATAGGTTGCATGCAATCTTAAAAAATCTTGTGTTTTCCGTCGAAAATAAACGAAAGAAAAAAGCATTGGTGCTGAGCCAATTAATATTTATACCACACACAAAACAGAAAGGGAATTTTACTATCGAAATTTTCGAAGCGAATTTTTTCCGCTTAAACGTAGAATTAAACACTAATTAAAACCAAAAAGAACGACGAAACCGAACTCTTTTATTATTCAGTTCCAGTCTGTGGAGCAGTGTATATATACACAGAAAAAACTTCACGGAGTTCCACTTACGAAAGACCCAGATGTTGATAAATATTGGACACAAAATTGGTGATGTTGATAAATATTCGAGATAGAGATATAAAAGTATTGTATTTTCGATTTGTTTTGCTGTAAAAATTCTAAAAAGTTGCAATTAACGTTTCAACTAACACGTAAAGAATAAAAAGAACGGTACAGATACAACAAGCGAGCGCTCAACGCATTTATTAATTATTGTTATTATGAAAAATTTTATTTAACAATACTTAAAATGCACAATATTTCCTGCCACACGATTAAGCGCACGAGCAATCATTGATACATAAACCAAAGATTTTATACTGCAGAGCTCACTTATGAATATTTCGCGCAATGTCGCTATCATTCGTCGCACTTCGTGCCTACGCTTTAAATAAATGAATACTGATTATCTAGTCTCTCACCCTCGGTATTAAGGAGATGCAAATCAGTTTGTGATGTCAAATCCAGAATAGACCCATGCCCTCACTAGCTCGGTCGTGTACCAGATGATGGCTAGATTTCGTAACTTTTACAGCCTATAAAAAGTCAAGACTGAGAGGGATTTCATAAAAATAGGCGTAATGCTTTTCGAACAGGTGCAAAGAGTTATTTTAGCGAAAAACATATTTTGGGGTTAGGTGAAACTATTTCCTAATTTCACTCGTCACCATTTGATTACACATACAAACATCGCTTTCCCGAGCCTCAAATCGCCAAGTCAGAAAAACAAAACACAAAACAAAATTATAGCAATTTTAAGAACTTTTATTTCATTTACATTTAATTTAGGTTTAGAAGCCCTAAATTTCGCCTTTAGTTTTGCTAGTTTTGATAAGCCTCTAAAGCCATTATAAATGCACAACACACCACACAAACGGAGCTGGCGGGTTAAGTAAACTCCATTCTTCAAAGTAGTCTTTGAATCAAATTTTCAGGCAAAGAATCCTACCAAACCACACTTACACAAGACCCATAAAAAGGCCCGAAACAACAACAGAAAGCGACAATAGAAATTGTTTCACCAGTTGTCTCATTGGTTGCTCCAGTGCTAATTGATTTCACGTGTAAAACGTTGAATACATTCATGAATGGTGCGATTATGACTACACTTATTACTGGAAGACTCAAGAGAATGTTTGGATAGGTATAAACAAAGGTCGACATAAGCAGTAATCTCGTTTTCCAGAAACTACGTATTTACTATTTAAAACTCGTAATCACAAAACAGTACAAAAACACATTATAAATTGCATATTGTGATTAAACTCACAGACACTTCTGATCAATACACTACAAGAGTTGCTTTAAACAACCACGACGACAACAGCGCATTGCTTTTTAACTCTAATTATTCGCATATTTCAACGCCAAAAAAAGGAAAGAAAAGAACAGCGGGAATGGGTTAAACGACAAAATACAGCATTTTTCAGAGTAAATCTTGAACAGTAAAGAGTAAGTATTGCAAATAAATTCTGAAGTCTCATATTTTATTCATGCCTTTGACAACTAATGAAAAGATGTTACATCGATTGCCGTTCAGCAGTCGTATACGCTGTGAATAGTTACTGTGTTATGTATTTTGTGATTCGTTACAGTAGTAAATGAACAAGTCTAAAATGTAATGTTGTAGAGCTTATGATCACTGTAACATGCAATTATGATATTTCGTCTTCAGAAACTAGTTGATTAAGGTTCTAAGATATACTTTCTCGATACGATTTAGATACAAAACAAATGTTCTGCAGAAATTGTCGCTTTATCGGTCGCTAGGAAACAATAAGTACGTAAAGAAATATTTGTACTGCCTACTAAGGCGAAGTGTACAGTACTTCAATTCACTCTCATTAGTTCTTGACATCGAAGTCTACGTTCATCATTAATCCCGTATTTTTTTTCTGGAAACGACTTTCTACCTTCATTTTAATCGTTTTTAGTTTTAATTCTTCGTGTTTTTTGTATTTTGTGATTCGTTACAGTAGTAAATGAACAAGTCTGAAATGTAATGTTGTAGAGCTTATGATCACTGTAACAATTATGATATTTCGTCTTCAGAAACTAGTTGATTAAGGTTCTAAGATATACTTTCTCGATACGATTTAGGTACAAAACAAATGTTCCGCAGAAAATTGTCGCTTTATCGGCCGCTAGGAAACAATAAGTACCTAAAGAAATATTTGCACTGCCTACTAAGGCGAAGTGTACAGTACCTCAATTCACTCTCATTAGTTCTTGACATCGAAGTCTACGTTCGTCAGTAATTCAGTATTTTTTTTTTCTGGAAACGACTTTCTACCTTCCTTTCAGTCCCTATCTTCCTTTGCAGCTGTAAAAGTTTGGAATCACCTTGACGAAAGCATTAAATACCTCCCCCTTAAAACGTTTAAAAACAAAGTCAAGCTAAACATCTTACAGTCTTACTGTTCATGAGTTTTCAACTGGTATTTATTTATTTATTTATTTATTTTTATTTATTTATTTATTTATTTCTTCTTTTCGTCTCTTTTTATTGACTAATTAATTGCTTTCACCAAGCTTTAGAACCAACCTACCTCCTGTACTTAAACATTACTTAGTTTTACTCAGCTCGATCAGCTTTATAGTTATCCTGAGTAAACATTACCTCTTTTTTGTATTAATATATTATATTATTAAGTTTAACTTTTTTTTCCTTTTCTATTTGGTAATAAAGCTTGTTGTTGTCTTAGTCGTTTTCAGTTTTAATTCTTCGTGTTTTTTGCCGATTATGTACCACTTGATATTTCTTGTAGTAATTGGCTTTTAGTCGGTTTGTTTTAAATGACCGTGTAAGTAACACTTCCAATTCACGAGTTTTGGCCAGGATAAATAATCTATTGTTGATGATGTTAGGTTGCAGGCAGAGAATGTCAACTTTAAATCGGTAGAAATGTTCTTCCTTCTGTTTTTTTCGGCCAGGTACTTTGTGCAGGAGGGAGCAAATCTGACCTAAAAAGGTTGCGACATTGTTTACCTGGTTGAAGGAAAATAAACCAATCACTCTCGTGCACAAGCGTACTTTCGCATCAGACCTAAAGCTCAAGGCACTATGCACAATTTAAATATTGATAAGAGTTTGACATCACACTGGACTTGTGTTCTCTTAAAAGAGCGCGCAAACAAATTACCGAGCACAAAGAATCACACGTCTTAAAAGACAGACATCTAAAACAAAGCTTTGCAGAAAGCCAGTTGCTTTCCTACCAACTGTCACTTTGTTGCTTTGCTACAAACGAAACCTGGAAAATGGCATCAAACGGATCAGCCACACATAATTATTTAGGTAAGGAAAGTTTACTCAAGTCTTCAGACACATGAAAGAACTGATCTGATATGGTCTCCATTCAGATGGAGATTGAACACTCGTTTTATATTACCTTTTCTCTTCGGGTACAATAGGTCTAAATAATGTGCTTCGTAAGTTTTACAAATTGGAAGCGGCTAAGTAAATCCGTGCATTGATATGTCTAAATTTTTTCATCAGCGCGGCACTTCACGCATGACGTAGCATGACATTGCGACATGATTGCGTGTACAGTAAGGATGCGCATCAACAACTGTTGCTCGCTGAATTGTCAGTGAGTATGCTGCCAGGTACTTGTTCATCAGTTTTCATTTCAATGGCCATAATTTAGAGCTCCATCCACAGATTCAAATTGTACAGTATAGCTTACAGAACAACAGGGAGTACTGCTTAACAACAGACTTGTCCACGACGTCCATAGTAACAGATCGTTAACAATAGCGCCCAGCTTTCGCTGAACCTTACAATTAAACTACCAGCAGCGGTCAATTCTTCTACAGCAGCTAAAAGTTTGTGTTACGGTCGCAGATCCATTAGCAATAAGTAGCCCCAAAGAATCTTTTTCTTGTCAACTCAGGGTGACCATTTTTAGACAAAATGACAAAGATTTCCTGCGCAGCGTCTTATGGAAATGTGAAGAAAGAGTGTAAGTTAACGCTGAAATGATAAATATCCGACGTTGCGGCAACACTGACTTCATCAGGGTCTAAAAACATTACCATTTATACATGACCATTATAAAAACTGAGACTAGTGATTTCTTTGTTACAGATGCCTTAGAAAGGCAGAACGCCAGGAAAAAGATCATGAAAGAATACTGTCTCACACATTCATTAGCCTGTTCCAGGCTCCGAGATAGTGGGGAAAGCGTGAATTGAGAAAAAAGCGAAGATCCCGCGCGTCTTATTTTCGCGTTCCCTTTCTAATTTTCGTGCTGTCCCAACTATCTGAGAGCCTGGAACAGGCTACGCATTCGTATGAGGCGAAACCAGCAAGCACACGGAACAGTTTCGGTTTTATTGTTGTTGATGATGAAAACAAGATCATTTATTGCACCATTCCTAAAGTCAGCACCACAACATGGAAAAGGGTGCTAATAGACCTCCGTAGTCACAAGAGAAACAAAGTATGTATATATGTATACTAGTATGTACATGTGCAAACAAACAAGGGGTTAGTTTCTAAGGAATTTGCGGTGCTGTGTCGGTAGGGAAGTGAAACACAGAACTTTGGATTATCAACTGAGTTGATGACGCATGCTGGCCGCCGTAAATAGATTGAAAGCTAACGTTTCGAGCCCTAGCCCTTCGTCAGAGGGGCAAATCCCACCAAAATTTCAACTTACAGAAATCGAAAAACTTGATCCTAAAAAAATATAGAAGGTCAGCAATCCAGAAATTAAACTCCTACAAAAACGTTCCGCTGTACCAAAAAGAACGTAATACTACAGCATATTCTTGACCTTAAGTAGACACCATTTTAAAAGGAGACTTTCAAAAATACGATTCAACTTGTTTCTCTACTGTGGACACAAAATCAACTCAGTAGTATTTAAGTACAATTTCTGTTTCAAAGTGCAACCTGGGCACTCCCAGTAGATATTTGCCGCCAAATGCCGCCACTAAGTCAATGACGCGAATCTCATAGCTTACACATATTAATCTTGGGTCCCTAGTCTGTCGTGACAGATACCTAGCAAGGTAGGTAGGCAGGTGGGTAGGTAGGACGGCAGCTTGCACTACCTATTGTTTAATCAATTATTTATGAAATTTACTAATTACGTAGTTAATTATGAAATCGATTACTTAACATATTGATTAATTAATTTTATTTCCTTTTTCAGGTTCACACGTGGAACGCGTGGAAGCGCCTCTGTCAATACACGGACGAAGAAAAAGCGATACGTCTTCAGACTTATTTCAAGTTTCTTTTCGTTTGCGAACCGCTTTATCGCTTACTTTCGGCCTACAAAGACAAGTTTATAGGAAATGATCTAGGAGTCAGTAGATTTTATCGAAACAAAATAGTCAAGTCATATCGACCCTACGACTATTATAACGCTAGCGTAAAAAATCTGGTTAGTTTTCCGGAATTCATAAAATATTTTTCCAGTAATATATATGTCGCAACCAGCATTGGCGGCAATACGAAAAGCTCTGCCATCCATGCGTCATCAACTACGATTTCATTGGTCACTTAGAGACCTTGGAAGAGGACGCCCCTCTCCTGCTAAAAATGGCGGGAATTGACGACTGCGTAACTTTCCGGCCAGTACACAAGTCAACCAGTTCATCTGAAGTGATAGAGTACTATTCCCAGGTACCTTATGAATACATAGTTCGGATTGGAGAGTTGTATCGCAGCGACTTTGAAATGTTTGGTTATGACTTTCTCGGAGAGGTACGTCCTCTGCTTAAACATTCTTCGTCGTCGCATTAGCGATAAACAATACGTCACTTTAAATTGTTAAGTTTCAAAGTCGACCGTTTGCTAGATACAAGTAAAACCTTCCATCTCGTGGTCCTCAAAAGAAATGATTTGAAAAAAGCAACTTTTGAAACTTTTTAAAAAGAGGGTCTCCACAACGAACGAAGCAAGCGCTGAAGCAAACTTTTAAAAAAAGAGAATCTCCATCACGCCGGGCCAGGAGAGGGCACGAAGCTGCATGCTCGGAAAAACTTTTGCGTCTTTTATCCGATAGAGCTCAAACTTTGCACAATGATAGAAATTTTAATTCCAAACAATCGTATTGTTTTTGTTTTTTGATTTTAACGGTTTTTGGCGGGAAAATGACGCCACAGTGCTAAAGGCAAATTTTCGTTTCCCTGTTATGGCACAAAAAGTACATGATTCTGAAAGAACTCATTGAGATAAAGTGAAATGCGAAGAAATTATTGAAAAAGCTCGATCCGTCTTGAAGATATAAAGTTCGGAAGTTTGAATTTTCCGCCATTTTGTTACTATTTTTAGAACATTTATAAAATTCAGATCTTTATATCTTCAAGACGGATTGAGGTTTTTCAATGATTTTTTCGCATTTCACTTTATCCCGACAAGTTCTTTCAGAATCATATACTTTTTGTGCCATAAGAGACAATTGAAAATTTGCCTTTAGCACTGTGACGTCATTTCCCCGCCAAAAACCGTTAAAATGCAAAAACAAAAACGATACGATTGTTTGGAATAAAAAGTTCTATCATTGTGCAAAGTTTGAGCTCTATCGGATAAAAGACGCAAAAGTTTTTCCGAGCGTGCAGCTTCGTGCCCTCTGCTGGCCCGGCGTGCATAGCGACCGGAGCGACCGCTGAATCAAAAGATTGTTTGGATAGGTACAGACAAAGGTCGACATAAGCCACAATCTCGTTTTTTTGAAACCACGTATTTACTACTTAATGCTCGTAATCACAAAACAGTACACTAGCAAACAAAAAAGGGAAAGAATTTTCTGTATTTCCTTCATCCACTGGGAAGGAAGACACAATTTTTCAACACTATCTAACACAATTTTTCAACACTATCTACCAGTGCTATTTATCTCCATACCGGTTTCTTCGATTCACGACAACAAACTCAAAATAGTTGCTTTAAGATATAGCTCCTCCTCCGGTGACCACAATCCAACAAGTACACGTACAAACAAAAGTCTAACAAAGAATCAAATAGACAGCAGAAAACCAGCGAATCGTCAAATGAATGTCTACAAGTTGAAACAATAATATTTTTTTTTTATAAATCGAATAATAATCTTCAAACAGCGTGCGTTCATCACAAAAGTGGTTTTCCTAACTCCCCTGTATGGAATGAATAAATAAATATAGATTTACATAAATAGAAAAAAATATGTACAATATAAGAGCTAAGAGGTGAAAAAATAAAATCAGTGAGTTTCGCACATTTTTGTCCCACATATTACCCCAAGTGCGCATCCGCCACCGTTATTCCTATCAATCCCTCGCTTTCGCGATGGAATACAAAAGAGTTCGACAATATTTGCTTTCATGTAATGTCCACGTTTTCCTCTTCATTCTGTTACTTCCGATCAATATGCTACAGGAGTTGCTTAAGAGCGGATGTCTGTAAATATCGACCAAGGGTGGGAAATATAAAAATCTTGAAAAATCCCAAAAAAATTCTGTAGACTACCCTATGTATTCTATTAACGAAAATATAAATTTGAGTTTCATCAGATAAATATTTTGGCGATACGGCGGGTGTCAAGTTTGGGAGCTTCACGGCCTCCGCCAGACCACTTTTTCGGGGTCCGATACCGGGCTACGAAAAGAGCTCGATTTGAATCTAATTCAAACATCATTCAACCCAAAAAGCTTCTTATCGTATTAAAGGGAATTTAACACACATTTTGAGCGGTCAAGTGCTTGAATTGATTGCGACTAGAATATTTTACAGATTTTTAAATATTTACACAATTTCGAGGATTTCACGCGAGCAAAATTGTGTCCAAATTCGAAGGCCTAAAATCACACCCGGTACATAGTTTCTGAAGAAATAGCCTTCTCGATGAGCAAAATTCACTTTAATGTCAACGATGAAGGAATCATTCTACAATCCAACAAGAACGCAAAAATCATAATACAATACAAATAGATTTATCTAGAGAAGCGATAACACTTACAAGAAGTCCATAAGGCGA
This sequence comes from Siderastrea radians, assembly GCA_964017195.1. Taxonomy (NCBI): domain Eukaryota; kingdom Metazoa; phylum Cnidaria; class Anthozoa; order Scleractinia; family Rhizangiidae; genus Siderastrea; species Siderastrea radians. Next base: position 10,086,909 of record OZ024899.1, read on the forward strand.
GAAATAACTAGCTTAAGTCCTTCAAATCGTTCGCAGTGTTCGAAAAAGAAACATGGCCGACTCGTTCGGCTGAGCACGTGAGTCCCCGGTCAGCGGGTTTACTTCAGAGAAGTCCTGGTACCGGGTTGACCAGCGGATAACTCTGCATCCCCCCCTAGTCCGGAAAGCTACAGGCTAACGTAGGTTGACGGACTCAACTTTGAACCCATGTGCCTGTCTCAGGTTCAAACCGTTTCGGTGGCCGACGTTCACGGCATGGGCGTGGTGGTGCTGGCAGGGGTGACAATGACTCTGGTAACAGTGCCGGTGGCACTTGAGGTAGCGGGACCAGTACAGTGTCTGAAGTGGGGGCCTCCAACGGCTCATGTCCTGACGGAGTGTCATCAGCCAGTGTGAGGCCCTCTGTAGTGGGTGCTGTGGAGCCGTCCGAGGACACATCAAAGGGTGCAGGTGCTTGAGGTAGAGGTGTGAGTTGCTCCTGGCAGTGCGGTGGAGGCGTCGAAGGGTGTGAGCCTGATTCCGCTGAGCGATGGGGCAGGGGTGGCGGTCGCGCAGTGGGATGGACGGAGGTAGACAGGGAGGGTGGTGCAATAGGCTGCGGCTCAATGGAAGGGGATGCCGGGGTATAGGCACGAAGGAAACGACGGTTACGTAATGTGAGGCGTCCAGAGCCATCTACCTTTACCCGGTACTGATCGTGGCCTAGGGATTCTACTACAATCCCTGATCGGTCCCATTTGGTGGGACTGGTGCCATGCTGGTTCTGAAGAAACACTTTTTGGCCAAGGGCTAGGGGCGGGAGTGGTCGTGAGTGTTCTTTGAGGGTCTCGGTGGTGCGAGTGATCCGTGAACGGAGTGCTTGTTCCTTGGCAGCCCATGCCTGGCGCCAGAGTGGGCGTACGTGAGGATTCGAGAATTTCTCTAACCGATTCACGAAGGAGAGTGTGTCTCGTAGGGGACGGCCAAAAATAATCTGCGCCGGAGAGATGTTACAGTCCGGGTCGGGTGTGTTGCGTAGCTGCAGCATGGCACGCAGGAAGCGGTCATGATCAAGGCTGCCGGTTGGGCTAGTGTTGGACATTAGAAGGCGCTTGGCTGTTTTTACTGCTACCTCTGCTCTGCCATTTGACTGAGGGAAGTGGGCTGAGGACACGCGATGACGGACTCCCCAGAGGCGGAGGAAGGCCTCTGTACAATTTGCAGTAAATTCTGGGCCACCATCACTGGAAAGTTCTTCTGGTACGCCAAACGTGGCGAAGAAGGAACGGAGGTGGCGAATGAGGCCAGTAGCACCTGCAAGGGTTGTGCCAGCTGGGGAACCAAACACTTCTACCCAGCCAGAAAGGCGATCACCGACTATCAGGTAGTGGCGGCCGCCGTAGGTGAAGAAGTCAGCAAACACGGCTTCAAATGGAGTTGACGGTGGCGTGGTAGGGAGAGGAGGGGTGGCTGTCTGGGAGGGTGCATTTCTGTTGCAGTCTGCACATCTGTCCCTAGTGTCGCGGATGTCCTTTGACATACCGGGCCAATAAACTATGGCACGGGCACGCTGTTCCATCATTGATGTTCCTTGGTGAGCTGCGTGGAGGTTCTGCAGTACTCGGGAGCGGAGGGACGAGGGGACTATGACTCGGTCCTGGTACAAAAGGACACCCTCCTGTGCATACACAGACTCGCAGATGGGCCATAGCATTGCGAGAGAGGGGTTGTCGCGGGCAAGACTGGGGGCCCCTTGTTCGATCAGCTTCAGTAGTGGACTCAGTGAGATGTCTGAGGCTGTCTCACGCGCGAGGAGAGACCAGGTAATGGTACCAAGTTCCTGAGTGTCCTGGCGGATGGACGCCATCAGTGCCGATTCTACTATGTCAGGGATGCTGGACACTCCAAGGGAGATACATTTTGCTGAGCCTGACGGTGAGGGGTGCCTGGACGTTGCATCAGCAGCATGGTTGGTTTTGCCGGGCAGGTGTATGATGTCGAAGCGCCAGGGAAGGGTACGCTGTTTAAGTCGGAACAGTCGGGAGTTGGTTATCTCGTCCAACGTGCGGTCGCCAAATATTTTGACCAAGGGCTTGTGATCTGTGACGATGACGAGGTTATCACAACCTTGGGTGAAGTAGCGAGTTTGCTCAAGGCCCCAAGCGACAGCCAGGGCTTCGCCTTCGATGGCCGCGTAGCGTTGTTCCGCAGAGGACAGGAACCGTGAGCCAGCCAAGGTTATCCGCCATCCCCCAGGGCAGCAGTCTGGGATGCCAGAGGGGCAGCTGCAGTGTTGTTGGAGAAGGAAGTAGCCAATGCCACGCCTGGACCAGTCGGGGCGAAGGCAGGTGCGTCTATGTATGTCGAAGATCTCCACACCCTGACGGATGGCGCTAATGATGGCGTCTTTAGATGACTGAAAGGCCTCCTCCAATTGAGGGGACCACGAAAACTTGCAGCGGGGACTGAGGAAGGGCTTGAACGGCTCCATTATGTCACGTAGCTGAGCATAGTTTGCCATCTGGTTGACTAGGCCAAACCAACTTCTAATATCCGTTGTCGAGGTTGGGGGGGGGAAATCTCTGATGGCATCAAGGTATTTTGGGAGTGGTTCAATGGTGGAGTCAGATACTCTAAATCCTGCAAAATCGACACTCCGCTCTGCAAACTGGAACTTGTCTGGGTTTAGCACAATGCCGGCCTGACCTACACGTGTGAGGAAATCGATGGTTCTCCACCAGTGCTGCTCGAGGTCAGAGTCATAGTGTATGGTGTCATCGACGCAGCGTTCTTTGCGCGCGAAGGTCGACAGGACGGCATCAAAGCGGCGGTTGTAACCATCTCCCGACGAGAGGAATCCTTGAGGTGCCCTGGTGTACCGCCAGCGGCCGAACGGAGTGATGAAGGTGGTCAAGTGGCGGTCGGACTGGCGCAGGGGTACGCTGTGATAGCCGTTCCAGGCATCCGTGACTGTCTTCCACGTGTCTTTGGGGATACGACGTGCAAGATGGAAGGGTGTCTCGGTAGCGAATGTCTCTCTTTTACAGAACTTGTTCAGTGGGGAGAGATCTACTGTGCGACGAGGGGAGCCATCATGCTTCCGTGTGATCACCATTCGGTGGCACCATGTCACAGGTTCACCATATGGTACGCGTTCAATGACACCAAGAGCCTCGTCTCGCAGGAGGTCTTCATACACACGCTGCTGCCAATGTAGGGGCACAGAGGCCGGGGTGTGGCATGCCTTTGGTGTAGCGGTCGGGTCGACGTGAATCTCGATCGGTGGACCCTCCATGCTGGGTAATGCGCGGTGAGGGCACGTGTTGAACGTGGAGGAGGCATACCTGTCAAGTAGCCACTTTTTCATCTGCCCGTTGTTTTCTGCAGTGCAGGGGAACGGCAGCTCAGTGGGGCGTGGTGGTGTGGCGTCACGCTGAGGGCATGAGCATGTGATGTCATGTTGGTCGCCAGTTGTGCTGCAGCCGTCGTTGATAGACCGCACAGCATTGATGGGCGGTGGCTCACAAGTGGCATTGACAGCGTCGGGGTTGCTGGTGTGGCAACTCTCCGATGGCGTGTCCACGGTCTGGAGCGATGGGAAGTCCTTGGACAGGATACCAAGGTTGAGCAGTGATTCGTACGATAAGTACATGGTTTGGACAGAGCTGCTGACGTAAACCATGGAGCGGCATGATGTCACCTCACCGTTGTGGAGCTTCGTTGTGAGCTTGGCGAAGAATGCCCCCTCGATAGAGATGGGAGAGCAGTTGGCAGCTGACAAGCCAAGGCTGACGGGTAGTAAGTCGTCACGTGAGAACCCACAGGCCAGGAAGTCTTTCATTGACCATAAGTCAGACTGTGCGCCGGTGTCGGCGATGGCGGAGACCTCTGCATGAGTGTTTGAGGTGCGGGTGGGGTTGCTATATCTGGAATGGGCCGAGGTGTCAATAGAGATGGTGATTGGGACTCTGGGGTGTTCTCTGAGGCGCGCTCGTTTCCACTCACCCTTAGTAAATACCTGATGGGCAAGTCTCACGGGTGGGCGTCTGCCGACGGTGCCGTGTGTTGCACAGGCGCGATTGTGGCGACGTCGCCGGCGGGTTCTGCTGGATTGACACGCTGCAACCTGGGATATTGGGTCTGAATCGAAGGCCTGGCTGGTAGGTGGGGGGGCTGGGGGCGTGTGAGGTGGGCGTTTCCTGCGGCGGCGAACCCTGTAGCAATTGATGCAGACAGTATGAGGTTTGGTGTTCCAGCCCCGAGTCCCCTCCGTGAAGATCTTAAAGAGGCTCTTGCAGTCTGGGCAGGTCGCTTGTCTGGCCTGATCCACTCGGGACGGTGTCGCTGAGGGAGGCTCTTTCGGTGGAACCTGCTGGCGCTTGAACGAAGAGACGGCAGACAGGGTTGATGACGGGAGGGCATTACGTGCCATCTCCTTGTTTTCCACGAGGGCGATCACATCATTTACTGGGGTTTTAAGAACATCCTTGGTTCCAAGAACTTCCCGGCGAATGTCTGGATCAGAAATCCCATTAAGGAGGACATCTCGTATGACGTGGTCAGTGTAATCGACGTTCTTTCCGCACTCACATTTCGTAGAAAAGGTACAGGTTTCAGCCTTCCCACGTGCCCTCGCTGTAAATGCCCGAAATGGCTCATCACGTTCCTGACGTAATTGTAGCAGCTCGGTGCGTAGGACGCCGGTTGCAACCGGGATTACGGCGAGAGAGCGCATGGCATCGAGCAGATCTGGTAAGGTACTGGAGGCAGCATCTGGGTTGGCTTTGAGGAGACTGTCTCCGAGCTCGTTTTCTGCGCACTGGAATAATTGGGAGGGCGCAGATGCTTCATCGATGCCTGATCCAGTACGGAATACTTCCCAGCGGCGGGTGAACACGTTCCATTCCTCGGTCGAAACGCCAATATTTACTTTAGGCCGTTCAAGTTTTGGGCCACGAGGGACAGGCGGTAGCGAAGGCTCAGCGACGGTAGGCAATGTGCATTGATGGGCCAGGCCGTGGTTTGCCAAGAGAGCGATGGCGACAGCCTCTGAGACGTCAGCGGTCTTGAATTCACATGTGGGGATAGTACAAGCGATGACTACCATGATTCCTTCATGAAGAAATAGCCTTCTCGATGAGCAAAATTCACTTTAATGTCAACGATGAAGGAATCATTCTACAATCCAACAAGAACGCAAAAATCATAATACAATACAAATAGATTTATCTAGAGAAGCGATAACACTTACAAGAAGTCCATAAGGCGAGAAATAACTAGCTTAAGTCCTTCAAATCGTTCGCAGTGTTCGAAAAAGAAACACGGCCGACTCGTTCGGCTGAGCACGTGAGTCCCCGGTCAGCGGGTTTACTTCAGAGAAGTCCTGGTACCGGGTTGACCAGCGGATAACTCTGCAGTTTCAAACAGCAAAAGACATTCCACATTAAAAAGCAATCTCTAAACTTTCAAAATATGGTTTTAAAACTTTGGGCAACACATGAAATGAATTTATGGGAACGCGAAATTCAGGGAGCACTTGAGTGAAATTTGATCTTTCTGACTTGACAGTTTTGAGGTTCGGCGCGACACACAAATTAATACTGAAACAAATGTTTCAGCCAAAATACATTTAATTTAGGCAATCTCAAGTCCCACAGTGATACAAACATGCTTCTTTGACATTAGGTGGAAAATTGTACACCAATTTTCAGCCGAAAAGAACTCATATCCCGGCTTTCAGGTATTTGAACTTGCCTCGCTAATGTAAACATGTGGGTCAAGTTCTTATCACGACACAGCGAAGTGTTCAAAATCTACACCAAATATCTATCCTGTCTAGTATATAATCAGGTCTACAATATGTTTGTTTGTACCTTGTGTCCTTGTTTGTCTTCATTTCCGCAAAAACTGAGGCAAACTACAGCGAAATCCCCGCGCGCTCGACGTGTCACGAGTCTCGTGGAAGTGGTATTATGTGAGTCGAGATTGCGTTACATAACATGACACACAGGGACTGACCGGTTACTTCAGGATTATTTTTGAGCTGTGAAAAAAATGCCATCTCTAATCTAGCATGTTGTAGGTATGACATTGGAATGAGCTGGCAATCTCAAATTTTCATCCTTTGCAGTTTTAACCATCGCAGACTTGTGATCCCCGAACGTGCCAAACAGTATTCATTAACGCTACGTAAATACACGTGTTCGTTTTTGTTTGTTTTTGTTACCCACATTTGTCCTGATTTCTATCAGACTGGGAAATACCGTAATGCGTTGTGCAATTCTTTTGCAATACGCTCTCATACAAAGCACAAGTAACAGCGTCCCGGCACAGTCTGATCTTGCGCTTGCGGCATCAATCTTGATAGCCCGGTCTCGTTCTATAAACTAGCGCTGAAAATAAGTAAGCATCATTGCCAGGTAGTACAAGTCTGCTCGCTAATGTGCGACGATACAGCGATACAGTGCGAATATGGAGCGCTGGTTGGGGGCGAGTGTGGCTCAAGTACCAAATACCCGAGCACAGAGTACGTACGCACCGGAGAGTACAACCGATCAATTGAGCGCCACTTTACAGACACCCTGCAAGCCAGTGTTGCTAACTGTGGTTTGAACACTGAAGCAGAGCTGATATTAGCCAGGGCAGGTAAGTTTGAGACATGTTTTATTTTTAATCCCACGTTAAGCTGTACTCTGGTGTTGTGTACGCGCGCGCGCCGAGTTGCACTATTGTAGTGATAAGGCAGGTAAAAATAAAAAGATTTACCTATTTTCTCATAAGATGATTATCAATGAACAGGTGTCAAAAGCGTGGAACGCTTTTTTGCAAGCTAGAGCTAATGTATTACACTCCGCACGCGATTTTCTTCCTCTCGTTCTGATTTTTTTTTTTGGTATTTTATCACGTGATAAGGCAATCAGCGGTTATAAAGCGCGCGCTGATTGGCTACGATGAGGAGATACATTATCGAACGTCCATTCGCGAGTCAAAGCACTAAGGTGTGAAAAGAGGGTTTTTTTGTGTCCTCTAGGTGGTTTTAATAAGCGCGACTCGCTGCTGCGAGAGGACCGTTTCGAAACTTTATACGCAAAACTTACTCTTCTCAAAACTTACAATTCTCTGTGTATAAGTCTTACAATTATTTTCCATATTTATAGTCGTTCTTAATATTAATTGCGTGTAACTGGTTGACAATAATCTTGACAAGGTAGAAACTAATTATCATAAGATTAAAATGAAAAGCTCAGTTTGCTTGAAAAGATTTTACACAACTAAAGAAGAAACTTATTAACAAATAAATATCCGGAAGTACATTATTATTTGCACAGTTCTTTTTGCCGGTATAATTTTAATTTAAGGTTACGCTGTTATAACTAAAAAGTAACATTTAAACTTAAACTAATTGCAAAACATGGACAGCGCCCTATTCATATTCGTGAGAACGTATCTAAACTTAAACGTCAAAGTTTTATTCCAACTAATTAATGAGAGGTTGCAAAAACACTTTTAAAACTCTTTAGAAAGGAAACTTATCTCTATTTAAGGAAAGTCGTGTCAAACTTGTAGTCAGGGTGTCTTGACCATTAAAAAGCAATTAGAAAGATATATCATTTCAGAACTCACGCAAGTGAGAACCTTTTCACAAGGTGATCTTTTTACGAATTTTCTTCAATTCGAAATATGTAAAATAAAATAGCATTTGGTATAGAATTGAGCGATGCCGTTGACTAAACGTAAAGGTTGTTACGTGATAAGTATGTCTTAAAATTAGCTATAAGCTTATCTTACACTGTCATTGATTAGCACAACTTTCTAGAACCCAAAAAAACTGCTTACTTTCTACTAAACCTAAAATAACTTGCAATTCATCCTGTGACAAAGGGACGGACGAGGGAGGAAGGTGCAGTTTTTTTTTTTATTTTGTGTGACTTTTTTATCACTTTTTGTTCTTTTTGTCCTTGGAATTTAGGCTTGCACGGTTTTTATTTTGGGATTTCTGTACTCCTCCCCTAAAATATCTAATGGCCAGTCCCCAACAAAACTCGGCAAAATGAGACTGAAAATATCCACCGTAGGATTCAAGGAAAATCTGTTACCCGACCGGTTTTTTACGTTGTTCTAAAATGCAAGTACTGCACTATATACAACAGGAACTCTATGACAAAAAATTGAAAGTTAAATTCCACTTTTTAGGCTCAAGGGCTTTTTATGGAGAGTATTTTATGTTTCAAGAATAATGGACCTATATTTGAGGACAGGGGCTTATAAAATGGGGGGTGCCTTATTTTTGAATTTTACGGTACTCCCAGTAAGGCAAGGAAGGCCGCGTATAAAAACAGTTTTGATAACATGCTCGGAGACCCAGCGCTCATCGTTTTATTTCTGAATGCTCTGTTTCTAATTTCATTTTGGTTCAGTAAAAAGCACCAACATGATTTTTAATACATGTTAAAGGCGATGTTTGTATATAATTTTGACAGTGGAGTCAATTTTTGCGGAGAAAATATTTTTGCAGGAACTTTTTTCCGAGGGAACGTTTCTTGCGGATCGTCAAAAAACCCGTAAAAATCGCAAAAATTAGAACCCGCAATTCGCAAAAATTAAGTACCACACGGTATCACAAGAAAAAAAAAAAGGAATCGGCGCGAGGAAATTTGAGTTTGCCGTGTTCAAGTTATCAGGGTTCTACTGTGATTTGCATTTTTAAAATCTAGAATTCATTTTTTCCTAAGAATCTCATGTAGACGAAGTGCCCGTGTTGTCGGTCCTCCCTGTGTGTCATGTTATGTAACGCAATCTCGATTCACGTAACAGCGTCCACGATGACACGTCGAGCGCACGGGGATTTCGCTGTAGTCTGCTTCAGTTTTGCGGAAATGAAGACAAACAAGGACACAAGGTACAAACAAACATATTGTAGACCTGATTATATACTAGACAGGATAGATATTTGGTGCAGATTTTGAACACTTCGCTGTGTCGTGATAAGAACTTGACCCACATGTTTACATTAGCGAGGCAAGTTCAAATACCTGAAAGCCGGGATATGAGTTCTTTTTGGATGAAAATTGGTGTTAAATGTTCCACCCAATGTCTATAAAGTATGTATGTATCACTGTGGGACTTGACATTGTCTAAATTAAATGTATTTTGGCTGAAACATTTGTTTGAGTATTGATTTGTGTAACGCGCCGAACCTCAAAACTGTCAAGTCAGAAAGATCAAATTTCACTCAAGTGCTCCCTGAATTTCGCGTTCCCATAAATTCATTTCATGTGTTGCCCAAAGTTTTAAAACCATATTTTAAAAGCTTAGAGATTGCTTTTTAATGTGGAATGTCTTTTGCTGTTTGAAACTATGTACCGGGTGTGATTTTAGGCCTTCGAATTTGGACACAATTTTGCTCGCGTGAAATCCTCGAAATTGTGTAAATATTTAAAAATCTGTAAAATATTCTAGTCGCAATCAACTCAAGCACTTGACCGCTCAAAATGTGTGTTAAATTCCCTTTAATACGATAAGAAGCTTTTTGGGTTGAATGATGTTTGAATTAGATTCAAATCGAGCTCTTTTCGTAGCCCGGTATCGGGCCCCGAAAAAGTGGTCTTGCGGAGGCCGTGAAGCGCCCAAACTTGACACCCGCCGTATCGCCAAAATATTTATCCGATGAAACTCAAATTTATATTTTCGTTAATAGAATACTTAGGGTAGGCTACAGATTTTTTTTGGGATTTTTCAAAATTTTTATATTTCCCACCCTTGGTCGATATTTACAGACATCCGCTCTTAAGGAGGCTCGCAACAGTTGTTGGCCTTGGAGTGTATCTTTTGAAGTCAAAATTTTGCATAAAAGATAAACTTCGATTTCCTTGATACTACACCACCTTTTCAACAAATGATCAAAGTTTATTTTCTTACTGGTTTCCTAGCAACAGCTGTCACCGTAGCAACGGTAATGGACAACCCCTCATTTTAAATAATGTCGAATATCTCGAAAACTAGTCAGACACTTTATGATGGTACTTGAACTATTTGAACTACTCAACCTACACAACTTGTATGCGAAATTAGGGAAAAGTCTGTAAGAGCGTTTTTACGTAAATCATGATTCATTTTTTACGGGCTGATTTTGGTCATTCCTGCAATTTTCTCCAATATTTCAAGAAAGATAAAACTTAACACTTTCTCTTTTCAGTTGAAGGACCTTTTATGATATCAAAACATTCTTAATGTACATTGAGCTTCCTAGGTGGCTGCGATTTTAAGATATTTATATTTAAAAATTGCTAAAATGCAGCGCAAATCAGCCAAAAAGTCCGTAATTTGCATAAATAGAAATATTTCTAAACTGCTTTTACAGATTTTTCTCTTAAATTGATTGACGTTAGAATAATAATTCTTTTTGATGTTCCAGCAAGTTTTAGGCTGAATGAACATTTCTGTTATTAGATAAGAAGGCTGGATCTTGGTCAAGTTTCAGTCGTTATTACCTTTCAACGAGCAACAGTATTATTTCGTTTTTTCTGGTCTATTTCTCGGTTATTCACGTGCAATGAATATTAATAGCGCTGCGCTTGTGTCCTCTCGTGCGTTTATAATTCCTTCTCATGATAAAAAAAAATATGAGAAGGAATTATAAATGCACGAGAGGACACAAGCGCAGCGTGTATAAATATTCATTGCACGTGAATAACCGAGAAATAGACCAGGAAAAACAAAATAATACTGTTGCTCGTTGAAAGTTAATAACGATTGAAACCTGACCGAGATTCAGGCTTCTTATCTAATAAACGAAGTGTTTATTCAGACTAAGACTTGCTGGAACATCAAAAAGAATTATTATTCTAACGTCAATCAATTTAAGAGAAAAATCTGTAAGGGCAGTTTAGAAATATTTCTATTTATGCAAATTACGGACTTTTTGGCTGATTTGTGCTGCATTTTAGCAGTTTTTAAATATAAATATCTTAAAATCGCAGCCACCTAGGAAGCTCAATGTACATTAAGAATGTTTTGATATCATAAAAGATCCTTCAGCTGAAAAGAGAAAGTGTTAAGTTTTATCTTTCTTGAAATATTGGAGAAAATTGCAGGAATGACCAAAATCAGCCTGTAAAAAATGAATCATGATTTACGTGAAAACGCTCTTACAGATTTTTCCCTAATTTCGCATACAAGTTGTGTAGGTTGAGTAGTTCAAATAGTTCAAGTTTCGTCATAAAGTGTCTGACTATTTTTCGAGATATTCGACATTATTAAAAATGAGGGGTTGTCCATTACCGTTGCTATGGTGACAGCTGTTGTTAGGAAACCAGTGAGAAGATAAACTTTGATCATTTGTTGAAAAGGTGGTGTAGTATCAAGGAAATCGAAGTTTATCTTCTATGCGAAATTTTAACTTCAAAAGCTACACTCCAAGGCCAAAAAAACTGTTGCGAGCCTCCTTAAGCCAACCACCCAGACAATAGGAAATTGCTTTTTAGCTCTAATGATTCGCATATTACAATGCCGAAAAAAAAAACGACAAAGTATGGCATTTTTCGAGCAAATCTTAAACAGTAAAGAGTAAATCTTGAAAGTAAATTACGAAGACGCATATTTTCTTCATGCTTTTGACAATTGACAACATGTCGCATCGATTGCTGGTATCGCATACATTGTCGATAAAAGAATAATTGTTTTATGTATTTTGTGATTCGTTAGAATTAGTAAATGAAAGAGTTTGGTCGAATCGACGCGATTCGAGTCGATTCGACTCGAATCGTCCGTTGTGTAGTCGATTCGACTAACTGGGTAGTCGATTTGCAAGACACTTAGAAAAAATCACACAAAAAGGCGAACAGAGAGGGTAGGAAAAGTGGTCGAATCGACTCGATTCGACTCGATTCGACTCAAATCGTCCGTTGTGTAGTCGATTCGACTAACTGGAAAGTCGATTTGCGAGACACTTAGAAAAAATCACACAAGAAGGCGAACACGGAGGGTAGGAAAAGTGGTCGAATCGACTCGATTCGAGTCGATTCGACTCGAATCGTCCGTTGTGTAGTCGATTCCACTAACTGGAAAGTCGATTTGCGAGACACTTAGAAAAAATCACAGAAGAAGGCGAACACGGAGGGTAGGAAAAATGGTCGAATCGACTCGAATCGTCCTTTGTGTAGTCGATTCGACTAACTGGAAAGGCGATTTGCAAGACACGTACTTAGAAAAAATCACACAACAAGGCGAAGAGGGAGCCGGTAGGAAAAGTGGTCGAATCGACTCGATTCGACTCGAATCGTCCGTTGTGTAGTCGATTCGACTAACTGGAAAGTCGATTTGCGAGACATTCAGAAAAAATCACACAATAAGGCGAACAGGGAGGGTAGAAAAAGTGGTCGAATCGACTCGAATCGTCCGTTGTGTAGTCGGTTTGACTAACTGGATAGTCGATTTGCGAGACACTTAGAAAAAAAATCACACAAGAAGGCGAACAGGGAGGGTAGGAAGGGTATCGAATCGACTCGCTTTAAGAACGAGGAAGGTTCATGTTATCTTCTTGTCGTTCCGTGTGCAAATCCTTCAGATCGACAACACAAGCGAGGGAGAAGGTTCATTGCAATTTTCCTGTTTAGTGTCGCATCACGCTTTAAGAATGAGGAAGGTTCATGTTATCTTCTTGTCGTTCCGTGTGCAAATCCGTCGGATCGACAACACAAGCGAGGAAGAAGGTTCACTACAATGTTCCTGTTTAGTGTCGCATCAGTGACGCTTTAGGAACGAGAAAGGTCCATGTTATGCGTTCCTTGTTATGTCTTATTGTGTCACGCGCACATACTTGAAGGACTTTACGACCTGCTTTCCGCTTACTCTCAGCCTACAAAGACAAGTTTATAGGAAATAAAGAAAGCAGTAGATCTTCTCGAAACGCAATAGCAAAGTCATATCGACCCTACGACTATTATAACGCTAGCGTAAAAAACGATCTTAGCTTCCCGGAATTCATAAAATATTTTTCCAGCAATATATCTCGTAAAAAGCATTGGCGGCAATATGAAAAGCTCTGCCATCCATGCACCATCAACTACGATTTTATTGGTCACTTAGAGACCTTGCAAGAGGACGCCCCTCTCTTGCTAAAAATGGCGGGAATTGACGACCGCGTAACTTTCCCGCCAGTGCACAAGTCAACCAGTTCATCTGAAGTGTTAGAGTACTATTCCCAGGTCCCTTCTGAATACATAACTCGGATTGGAGAGTTGTATCGCAGCGACTTTGAAATGTTTGGTTATGACTTTTTCAGAGAGGTACGACCTCTGATTAAAATTCTTCCGATCATTTTTCCAATAGAGATTAACAATGGCAGCAAACAAACAATAAATCACTTCAAATTGCAACGTTATCAAGGTGGACCGTTCAATAGATACAGGTAAAGCGGTGTCGTGCTATATTCTAGTCCTGAAAAGAAATGTTTTGAAAGAAGCACCCTTTGAGATCGTTAAAAACAGAACCTCGACAGCGACGTCGTTAATAAGTCTTCAGTGAAGGTGTGTGAATGAGACAGGGCTGAAGATTGGACATGCGGATTTGAGAAACAAAAAAAGAAAGTGGTTCGCAAAAAAAATAGAGGAAGCCTCGAGGAGTTCCTGCAGAAAATAAAAAGGGCTGACCCACTGGAGAGCTATTGTAGCGCTATTTCATATAGTGAACCAGAACATGAGGGTTATAGTTTTATTTGTCAGTACATTCGAACCGAGAATATATGTGTAGAGAAATGAGAATAAGTTGAAATAAGTAAAGGAAAGGCACTTAGTGGTCAAAGTGACCATTAAATTACTACGGGTACAAAGCAACCGCTGATCACCTGACGGTTCTAAAATGGAACAACAGTGCACAGCGGTAAATGAAGGACGCATGCGCATTTTACGCCACAAGTTTGCCAAAATACTGAAAAAATAAATCTGAAAAATGTCACTTTACATGCAAAGCGATACGCTGTTTCTGGAAACTTGAGCTTTTGTTAAACATTGAGTGCGGATACAAACTAAAGTAACTGTCAGGCACAAGTTTTATCGGCGCGAAGTTCGATTTACCAGGGAATTACTTCACGAGCATCACACTCGTAAACTCTTTAACAGTATAGATACTCGTTTCTGCTGAATAAAAATAACAAAGACACATTTTTATTGCGTTAGTCTCAATCTGATGAGAGTATTCTTCGTGACTGCAGTTAAATGTGTGTGTTCATTGGCACAATGTGACTGCGCGATGAGTCGTTGTGTCAGCCCACAATTGACTATCGCTCACCACTTGAGTTCTCGTAGCTCAGTGGTAAGAACATCCGACTAGTGTACGGAAGGTCGTGGGTTCTCATCCCATCTGGAACTCAGAATTTTTTCCTGAGTTTTCTCTCTCCACACATCATTCTATTTTCATTTATTTCGTATTTTAAAAATATTTTTAGGTAGTTTTAGGTGCTCGGTACGGTGGCTCACATCTGTCACATCAAAACAAAATGCTCACGTCAAATTTAAATCACTCAAAGGAAATTTAAATCACTCAAAGCAAATTACAAACCGTTGACATCAAATACAAATCGTCCACATCAAATACAAATTGCTCACAGCAAATACATATCGCTCACATTAAGTACTAATCCCTCACAGTAAATAAAAATCGGTCACAACAAATACAAATCTTTTTTTTTTTTTAAATAATAATATACAATACAGTGACATTATTTACAGTAGAATTACTTAATACATTACATACGTCGCTAAAATAAGAATACATACATAAAAATTAAAGAAAGACAAAAAGGGAGTATTTACCACACAGTATTCTTCTTATGACTAACAGTAAGAGTAGTGGGGAGGGCTGGAGAACAGCGTTGATAACTACTCAAAATAGCTTTTCAATTTGATATTTAAAAGTGAGTTTCCTAATATACTCTTTCGTGTTTATTTCTTTTTTGAGTAGTTTTTGTGTATATAGATAGTATTTGGCAAACAGGAGTGTATAATTAAATTTCCTTAACAATTTAAACGAGCCTTGAGAGCAATTGCTTGATTTTTTCCCGAACAGTATTTCTACGGGGCTTGGCGAGAAGGTGGTGTCATTTTCTTTGTTAAACCACTTGATAACCTCCGAATAGAACTGAATTGACCAGCGGCAATTTAAGAAAGTGTGACTTATTGAGTCAGGTTCTTGACAAAATAAACAAAACATGTCGTCTTCAATACCGAAGAAAAAAAGCTCTTTTTGGTCACCACTATTCTATGAATAAGTTTGAAATAAAATTCTCTCATTTTATTTTCTTTGCAAACATTTTTAACACGGCTGAAAAGATCATCTAGTCTAAATTCTTCCGAATGCAAGTCTCGAGACCATTTCACTTCAGCTTTTATCTCTTGATTGTCTTTGTTAATTAGGAGCCAGTAGTAATCCTTGTTATTCATTTTGAGTAGGTCTATTACAGTATTGGGCGAGAGTTGGAAAGCATCTACGGCTAGAAAGGTGCTCTTGTCTAAATGTTTTTCCCTTGCCTTTTTGACTAAATGTTTTGGGACTGCCGAGACAACTTGCATATAAGTTAAAAAATTGCATTTAAGCTCGTATCTTCGGACAAATTCCGGATAAGTAAAAAATTTGCCATCATCTTTTAAAAGATCTTGTATGAGAACAAGAGAGAACATGAGAACAACAACAAATACAAATCGTTCACAGCAAATACAAATACCCGGCCGTCGCCTGGCCGTCTTCAGATACCTCTGTCCAGTGGTGCAACGCGTAAAAAAATATTTCTTATACATGACATGCAAAATGACAGGCCAAACACGACTCGTGCTAGTTGCTGATAAGAATTTATTCTAGCCTTCAAAAAAAGCTCTTCCACGAAGTACAATAGTAACAGCCTTGTCCCTTCGATCAAGATGATTTAAAGGCGACACAATTAAATTGATCCTGAGACGGCACTCTCAAGCTGTGATACCGTTTAAAGTTGCTGTGAGTGATTTAAATTTGCTGTGAGTAATTTGAATTTGCTGTTAGTGATTTGAATTTGATGTGACAGTTGTGCGCCACCGTGGGCTCTGCCATTCAATGGAGTTGAAATAAGCAGCAATAAATTACCAAATTAAACAATCTAACGGAATTCAGTCGTCATCAAAATACCTACATAGCAAACACAGCGATCTAACGATGGAAAAATTTTCCACATTAGTGGAACTGAATTACTAAATATGCAAAAATGTTTTGAAACTGGACTTAATAGGCTCCATAGAAATTTTTCATGACGGTTCGACCATCTGAAATCCTGTTACACAGATAAAACAAAATTCTCAAAAGAGAAATTTCGTTGTAAGAAAACACCAGGAATTCTGTATTGACAAGAATTTTTTTTCGTATTCTTATTCCAATCGTGAATTTATCTCTTCTATGGAAACCAAGAATATCGATAAACCATCCAAGAGGTCATTACTTTTTAGATCTAATTATTCGCATATTTTAGTGCCGAAAATCAATAAGAAAGAACTGGAAGACGTCTTAAACTTTTTTCGAAAGGGCAAGCAAGGAAACTGAAAGGCAAAGGATCACACGTGTTTAAAGACAGGGATCTAAGAGAATGTTCAAAGGAAAGTCAGTTCGTAAAACCGCCAAAGGGGTTTTATATTTGCTTGTCTTTTTATCACTTGCCTTGTTGCTTTACTATGGAACCTGGAAAATGGCATCGAATGGATCAGCGTCTAATAATCATGACATAGGTAAGGAATGCTCAGACCTAAACGTCTTGAGGGAATCTAATGTGTTTTTCGTAGAGCAGATTTCACTGCTTACTGCAGCGCCGGGTTTTTGCAACATGAAGTCGCGAAGTCTCGCCTATAATTACAGAGCGACAAAGAAAATTCGTAGAGTTTCTGATGGTTTATATTTAAGAAAGAAAGTATTTCTCTACAAACCTATTTTGCAAGCAAATTTTCATCACTATTTTGAGATCATGAGTGAATCAGGCGAATCATCATTCGCCGCCTATGATTCACCAGCCGTCAATCGCCCACCAAAGAGCGGAAGGGTCCCTCTCTCCACGCCTTATATCTCACACCTATAGTATAAGTGTCATCAAATGGTTTTTTGTCAAGCTTATTGACACCCTTAAACGCTATGAAATTATTCATTGAAAGCCCTTAGCGTGAAATGCAGTTCAATACTGACTAATCGCAGTGAAAGCTTTCGAATTGCACGTTATATTCTCTGAGTTGTTGCTTTCTTCGGCTACATTACGGACAAATAACTTCTCTTTACGTGCTAGAGTCAAAGTACTAGTGTGATCTAATGTCTAAACTGTGAAAATCAGAGGAGAGCCATTGAGATGTGCTTCAGAAGTTTTAAAAATTGTAAGCGGGTTTTAATATGTTATTAATGGTCCAAATTTGCAATGTGTGTGTTAACATTTAAGACATTAAATTGTCAGTAAATACGAACCGAGGATACGTGTCTAGAGACGCGAAGATACGACTAAACCATCGGATAAGTCGAACCAAGCGAATAAAAAGGAAAGTACGAAAGTGTCTTAATCAAACTCTGCAAAATAAGCATTTTAGCAAAAAGGTTGTTTATTTTATTGGGCAAAATGTAAATACAAGGAACTTTAAAATGATCCGCTAACTGCCACGTGAAATAAACAACCGCTGATCAATAGACTGTTGTGAATTGGAACAACAGAATCAATCCAAAGGCTTTTAAAAATTCTAGTTTTGAGAATAACAATGTAGAAATCTGACAAATTCTCTAGAACTTCCAACTGAGTACAAAGTCGGAAACAAACAATAGCAAGGAAAGTAATGCTCTATTATTACCTTTCAGCTAAGACAACACACCCAAGATGCATGGCGAGACGATCGTTTTCTTGTGCGAGCCCGAGACCATTTTACTTTTTAAAGACCGAACTTTTAGAGTTTTTTATCTTCAAGCCCAAAACTTTCTAGGACATAAAAATTTGAACCCCAAACCTTTATAGCTTTCTAAAAAGTCAAGGTTCTAAAACGGAGATTCTGAGATGCCTTAAGTCGAAAAAAATCAAGAATGCGAGACTGTTTTGCCGAAAATTCGTGATTCCGAGACGCAAAGAATCGGTCAAAAAACGAGACTGCGAGACGCTTACAATTCAGCTGAAATTTTGCGAGACCTCTTGTTTTGGTAAGACCTTTCGCCATCCCAAACAGTAAAAAAGTGTAGTACTGCTCAGTAGCTTTCATTTGAATGGTCACACTTTAGAGTTTCTTCCACAGACTCAGAAAAACATAGAACAACCTTGCATGCACAGCCTAATAAACAGCACCACAGGAAAGGACTGCTCACAGTGCTCGATGTAGCTTTCATTTGAATGGTCGCACTTAAAGAGTTCCATCCATAGACTCCAAAATAAGAACCACCTTGTATGCACGGCAAAAAAAAACAACAACAACAACAACAACACCACGGCAAAGTACTGCTCGGTGCTTTTCACTTCAAAGGTCGCAATTTAAGATTTCATCCACAGGCTCAAAAGCTACAACAAAACATGTACAACATAATACACAGAGCCACACAAAATTACTGCTTAATAGCGAACTTTCCGGAACCACAAAGACAAAAGTAAGAGTCCATTATTCTCACTACATCTGCTGGCTGTATTCAGAACTTTCAATTGAACCTCCATTAACAGTCCACAGGAAAGTACCTGTTCAATAGCGAAGTTTCATTCACAAAGTCAAAAGTAAGAGTCCCTCGTTTATAGTCCTTATATAATCCTTCTCTAGTTTCGTCAGAACTTACAAAAAACAACTAAACCTCCCTTTATAGCCGCCAAGGTTTAGTGTTCCAATCGCGGATACATTTAAAATAAACAACTTATTATAATTATAATTATTATTATTATTATTATTATTATTATTATTATTATTATTATTAATGTTTCCCACAACGACTCAGGGTGACCATTGCTGGGATTGAGGCTCGTGATTTATTTGATGCAGATGCCGTAGAAAGGCAAAACGCCAGGAAAAAGATCATGAAAGAATACTGTCTCACACACACACACACAGGCGAAACCAGCAAGCACACGAAACAGTTTGGGTTTTACTGTTGTTGACGATGAAAACAAGATCATTTATTGCACCATTCCTAAAGTCAGCACTACGACGTGGAAAACAGTTCTTTTAAACCTTCGTGGTCTCAAGAGAAACAAAGTATGTATATGTACAGTTTCTAAAGAAACTGTGGTGCTGCTTCGGTGGGAAAGTGAAATGCAAAACATTGGATTATCACCTGAGTTGATAACGTAAATTGCCCACCGTAAAGAGATTGAAAGCCGACGTTTCGAGCGTTACCCCTTCGTCAGAGGGGCAAATCACACAAAAATTCCAATTTCCATAAATCGAAAAAACTTGATCCTGGAAAACTATAGGAGGTCGCCAACCAACAAATAAAACTCCAACAAAAACGCGTTCCGCTGTACCAAAAAAAAAGCAATGCTAGACAATATTCCTAACCTTAACACCTTTTCTTTAAGGAAACTTTTCAAAATACGGTTCAACTTGTTTCTCTACTGTGGATACAAAGTCAACTCAGTAGTATCTCAGTACATTTTCTGTTTCAAAGTGCAACGTGGGCGCTCCCAGAAGATATTTGCTGCCAAATGCCGCCACTAAGTCAAAGCCGGGAATCTGAAAGCTTACACTTATTAGTCTTGGGTCTCTTGTCTGTCGTGATAGATACCTAGCAAGGTAGGTAGGTAGGTAGGTAGGTAGGTAGGTAGGGAGGTAGGTAGGTAGGGAGGTAGGGAGGTAGGTAGGAAGGTAGGTAGGTAGGAAGGTAGGTAGGCACGTAGGCAGGTAGGTAGGTAGGTAGGTAGGTAGGTAGGTAGAGAGGTAGGTAGTTAGGTAGGTAGGTGGGTAGGTAGGTAGGTAGGCAGCTAGGCAGGTAGGTAGGTAGGTAGGTAGGTAAGGAGGTAGAGAGGTAGAGAGGTAGGTAGGTAGGTAGGTAGGTAGGAAGGTAGGTGTCTGGAAACGCCTCTATCAATACACGGACGAAGAAAAGGCGATACGTCTTCAGACTTATTTCAAGTTTCTTTCTGTTTGCGAGCCACTTCATCGCTTACTCTCGGCCTACAAAGATAAGTTTATAGGAAATAAACAAAGCAGTAGATCTTCTCGAAACGCAATAGTAAAGTCATATCGACCCTACGACTATTATAACGCTAGCGTAAAAAGCAAGGTTAGCTTCCCAGAATTCATAAAATATTTTCCAGCAACATATCTTGCAACCATTATTGGTGGCAATATGAAAAGCTCTGCTATCCATGCGTCATAAACTACCATTTTATTGGTCACTTAGAGACCTTAGAAGAGGACGCCCCTCTCCTGCTAAAAATGGCGGGAATTGACGACCACGTTACTTTCCCGCCAGTTCACAAGTCAACCAGTTCATCTGAAGTGTTAGAGTATTATTCCCAGGTCCCTTCTGAATACATAACCCGGATTGGATAGTTGTATCGCAGCGACTTTGAAATGTTTGGTTACGATTTTCTCGGAGAAGTACGACCTTTGCTTAAAAATTCTTCGTCTTTGCAATAGAAATTAACTATGGCAGCAAACAAACAATAGGTCACTTCAAATTGCAACGTCATAAAAGTGGACCGTTCAACAGACACCGGTAAAGCGGTATCGCGCTACCTTCTAGTCCTGAAAAAAAATGTTTTGAAAGAAGCACCCTTTGGGGTTGTTACAAAAAAACAGAACCTCGACAGCGAAGTTGTGAATAACTCTTCAGTTAATTTGTGTGGATGAGATAGGGCTTAACATTGGACATGCCGATTTGAGAAACAGAAAACAAAGTGGTTCGCAAAAAAATGGAGGAGACCTCGAGGAGATCCTGCAGAGAATAAAAAGGGCTAGTCCACTGAAGGGTTATTGTAGCGCTATTTCGTACAGTAAACCACTGCATGAGGGTTATAATTTTGTGAGTACATTCGAACCAAGAATACATGCGTCGCGAAATGAGAATAAGTTGAACAGAGTGAAGGATAGGGAAGGTCCGAATTAAAGGCATTGGAAAGTGACCATTAAATTACCACGGGCACAAAGCAACCGCTGATCACGGTTGTAAAATGGAACAGCAGTTCATAGCGGTAAACGAAGGACGCATGGTTATTTTACGCAACAAAATGCTGAACAAATAAATCTGAAAAATGTCACTCTACATGCAAAGTGTTTCTGAAAACTTGAGCTTTTGTTAAAGATCGAGTGTGGGTTCAAACTTAACCCTTTAAGTTCCAATATCAGCATGCATTTTCTTATGGTGCTAGTTGGGAGAATTGCATAAAAATAAAAACATTTCACCTTTGGTGATCATTTCTTTTATTCTCATGACCTGCATGTTTGATTAAGGAGTGATATTGTAGGGAGAAATTAGATGTTTGTCACTGTTGAGGCTTGAAGGGCGAAGTAACTGTCAGCCACAAGTTTTATCGGCGCGAAGTTCGATTTACCAGGGCATTTCCTACATTTACAGCGGACAAACGCACGACGCCTGCGCAATTCCCGCGATAATTGTACAAAAGAAAATACTGACAAATGTCGAAAGTTTCACTTTAACCGCAAAACACAACGCCGTTTGTGAAAACTTAAGCTTTTTACGTTGAGTATCTGTTGAAAATAAGGTAACTGACATTCGCAAGTTTTATCGGCGAGAAATTTGGTTTATCAGGACATTTTCTGCATCATTTTCATACGAACTTCGCACTCGTTAACGTTTGCTGCAAGGCTCTGGAAGACCGGAAGTGACGTAACTTTTTGAGTTTGACCGCTGTAGTTTTCCTACATTGTTTTCACACGAGCTTCACACTTGTAAACGCTTGAACAAAATAGATTGTAGTTTACCGCTGAATAACAATAATAAGGACGCATTTTAATAGCGTTAGTCTCAATTTGATGTTAAATATACACACACAGCAGCAAGAAAGTGTTTACTTCTAAAATAAGACAACAAACGGAGTTGCAAATAGTTCATCTTCTTCCCGATATTAATTTTAGTAAATAAACTCCTTCTGACGGCTGGTATATCGGAGGATAATGCCCGAGGTTGAATGATTGTCCAAAAACAAAAAGAGGACAATCTTTCAGAAAAGGGCATTATCATCCGATATACCAGCAAGCCAGGAAGGTTATTTATTTTATAGGCCTCCGCGGATTAATTTCCACAACGCACACTCTTTATTGTAGTAAAGAGAAAACATTTAGTGACGATCTCAGCAAATTTTCACCTAAACAAATCCAAGCTGGTTAGTTTACTCCATTTTATTACACAGTGATTAGATCTGAAAATTTAAAACCTGACAAAGTGACTTCCTTTCTTGTTTTTCTCTCGTCCGTACATGTAAAATCGGACGACGGATATCAAATTGGACGATCGCCTGATACCCGCCGTCCGATTATGTATGTGTTTCGTCCAATGAGCAGGTGCAAAAAATACTTGGGGAGTTATAATATTTTACCTCAAATTGAGACTAACCCTGTAATAATGCGACTGTTATAACTTAGAATTATATGAAAATCATCGTAGTGAAGGTGAAGAAACCTGAAACAAAAAAATTCAGGCTTGAACGGGTATCGAACACATGACCACTGCGATACCGGTGTCGCACTCTAACCAACTGAGCTATCAAGCCAACTGGGAGCTAGTCAATTGAGAGTTCGTATTTATCCCGTAGATGATCGTAGATTTACTGCGATGGTCTTCATATAATTCTATCTTTATCCGCAGTTCAAATATATGATTATTTTCATATATTAACGTTCATTTCTCCATCTACGGGATAAATACGATCTCTCAATTGACCAGCTCCCAGTTGGCTTGATAGCTCAGTTGGTTAGAGCGCTGCACTGGTATCGCAGAGGTCATGGGTTCGATTCCCGTTAAAGTCTGAAATTCTTTTCAGGTTTCTTCCTTTCAGCTGCTTAAGTTGAAACACCTTCACTGCGATGATCTTCATATAATTCTATCTTTACCCGCAGTTCAAATATATGATTACTTCCATATATTCTAATGTTCATTTGTTATAACTTACAAAATAAAACAACTTCACAGAATTCAGTTACCATCAAAGTGCCTACATAGAAAACACAGCGATCAAAAGAAAAAAATTTCCACATAAGCGGAATTGAATTACAAAATATGCAAAGTGTTTTGTAACTGGACTTAATAGGCTCCATAGAAATTTTTCACGACGGCTCGACCATCCGAAATCCTGTTACACACTCAGATAAAACATAATTCTTAAAAGAGAAATTTCTTTGTTAAAAAACACTGGGAATGTATTGACAATAATATTTTTCGTATTCTTTTTTCCAATCGTGAATCTATGCGCCGATCAATTCGAAACTTCAACATTCTCCCCGGTAATACCCCAGGCACTTGACTGTGCATCGTGCCCGGGGAGGGGGGAATCTCAACGTTGCGTTGGAAGGGTGGGGAATTTGAACCGGATTTATCTCTTGTTCTGACGTAATACGCCCGTGAGTTTTTTCGGTTTTTGCAGGGTTTGACGGATTTACAAGACAGAATTTCAGTTCGCCTTTGTTAGTGAGTAACGCTTTCAAAAGGGTCCTTAAAAGAAGTTTGAAGGTGTCATTACAGCATCTCTCTCTAAAAAGCGCGAACAGTGGTTGATTGAAGACTAAATTGTCTTTGAGAAGAGGTAGTTCAGTACTTATTGGTGAACATTTGAACGGCTTTTTTGCCCCGAGGGGAGGGAATTTGAACAAGTCAATCTTCAAAAGTTGAAATGCCCGGGGGGTTGCCCAGGGGGGGGGGGATGTTGAACTTTCGAATTGATCGGCGCATTATTTCTTCTATGGAAACCAAGAATATCGATAAACCATCCAAGGGGTCATTAATTTTAAGATCTAATTATTCGCATATTTTTCTGCCGAAAATCAATAAGAAAGAACTGGAAGAAGTCTTAAACCTTTTTTCGAAAGGGCAAGCAAGGATCACGCGTGTTTAAAGACAGGGATCCAAAAGAATGTTCAGAGCAAAGTCAGTTCCTAGAAACGCCAAAGGGGTTTTATATTTGCTTATAATATTGACACTTGCCTTGCTGCTTTACTGTGGAACCTGGAAAATGGCATCGAATAGACCAACGTCCAATAATCATTTCATAGGTAAGGAATGCTTACATCTAAACGTCTTGTTGGAATCTAATGTGCTTTTCATAAAGAAGATTTCACTGCTTTCTGCAGTGCCGGGGTTTTGAAACATGAAGTCCCAGTTATCGTTCGCCCCTCGAGACTCACCGCGGCTATAATTACAAAGTGACAAAGAAAATTCGTAGAGTTTCTGCTTATTTACGATAATTGATATTTTGGAAAGTAAGTATTCCTCTATTAACTTATTTCACGAGCAAATTTACATCATTATTATGTGATCATGAGAGAATCGCAAATGGCGAATCATCATTCGCCGGCTAAGATTAGCCAGCCGTCATTTGCCCATCAAAGAGCGGAAGGGTCCTTCTCTCCACACAGATGTGTGAAGAAGATTGATAACTCGTTATATCTCACCTATAGTATGTGTCACCAAATAGTTTTTTGTAAAGCTTATTTACACCTTTTTGAAACGTTATGAAAGTATTATCTGAAAGCCTTTAGCGCGAAATCCAATTCAAAACTGACTCATCGCAGTAAAAGCTTTCGAAATTGCGCGTTATATTCTCTGTGTTCTTACTTTCTTCGGCTACGTTACGGACAAAATAGTTTCGCTTAACATCCTAGAGTCAAAGTGGTAGTGTCATCTGATGTTTAAGCTGTGAAAATCAAAGGAGAGAAATTAAGATGTGTTTCAGAAGTTTTAAAAATTGTAAGCGGATTTTAATAAGATGTGTTAAGTCATTTAATTGTCAGTAAATGTCATTTACTAGGAATTTCAAAGTGACCAGCTATTAAATTGCCACGTGAAATAAGCGACCGCTGGTCAACAGGCTGTTGTAAATTGGAACAACAGCTACCGAATCAAACCAAATTCTAGTTCTTAAAATAACAATGTAGAAGTCTGACAAATTCTCTAGAACTTCCCAGCTAAGTAAACAATCAAAAACAAACAATAACAAAGGAAATTATTGCCTTACACCTTTCATCTGAGACAGCACACCCAGTTAGGACTTCACATCGCAACAGATTCAGAAGTTGAAAGCACTAGTACAGAATAATAAACAGAAGGGATGGCGCAAGGTAAATTATTCGAGACTTCGCAAGATGGCGAGACGATCGTTTTCTTGGACAAGCGCGAGAGCCTTTTAATTTTTAAATTGCGGGACCAAGCTTTCAGAGTATTCTAACGTCAAGCATAAAACTTTTGAAGACAAAAAAAAATTGGAACCCCAAACCTATGAGATCAGTTTTGGGCAACTTAGAGAATTTTTTTTTTTTTACTTTATTCAATACTTCACATTACTTACAGTACACATTACAGTTATTAACGCAACTTATGCAGTTGCGAAAAGAAAGCCTGAAAAAATCAGGCCTTTTTTTTTTTCAGGCTTTCTTTTCGCAACTGCGTTAATAACTGCGTTAATAATAATAAAGTTGCGTTAATAACTGCGAGGATCGTCTTTACACTTATTTCTTCATTCCGCAGTTCAAATATATGAGTTTCAGATATTAATAATTTCAGTACACATTACATTATATAACGTTGCTGACATTACTTTGCATTACATTACATCGTGTTACACAAGCATACCACGTTACACACTTTTTAATTACACATTACTTACACTACACGTTACAACCTAGTACAATCTCCAGATAACTTGGAAATCTAATACATTATATTACAAAAAGTTGATAATAGGCTTCTTAAGCGCATCAGAACTTCGAGATTCATTTTATAGCTTTCTGAAAAGTCAAGGCTCTAAGAATGAGATCCTGAAAAAATCGAGACTCTTTGACCCAAACTGTTTTGCCGAAAATTCGGAATTCCGAGACGCAAAGATCGGTCAAAAAACGAGACTACGAGACGCTTACAACTCAACTGAAATTTTGCGAGACCTCTATTTTTGGTAAGACCATTCGCCATCCCTAACAGTAAAAAAGGAAAGTACTGCTCAGTAGCTTTCATTTGAATAGTCAAACTTTAGGATTTCATCCACAGACTCAAAAGCTAAAACAAAACATGTAGAGCATAATACACAGAGCCACAGAAAAGTACTGCTTTATTGTGAACTTTCCCGAACCACAAAGTCAAAAGTAAGAGTCCGTTTTTCTCACTACTTCTTCTCTAGCTCTCTTCAGAACTTTCAATTGAACCGCCATTAACAGTCCACAGGAAAGAAACACAGGAAACTACTGTTCAATAGCGATTTTTTTCGGATCCACAAAGTTAAAAGTAAGTGTCCGTTATTCTCACTACACCTTCTCTAGATGTCTTTAGAACCTTCAATTAAACCTCCATTAACAGTCCACAGGAAAGTACTTGTTCACTAGCGAAGTTTGATCCACAAAGTTAAAAGTAAGAGTCCCTCATTAATAGCGGTTTTCTTTTAAAATCCTTCTCTAGTTTCGTCAGATCTTACAACTAAAACTCCCTTTATAGCGGCCACGGTTTAGCGTTCCATTCGCGGATCCATTCAAAATAAACAACTCATTGTAATTAATGTTTTCCACAACGACTCAGGGTGACCATTGTTGGGATTGAGACTAGTGATTTGTTTGTTACAGATGCCGTAGAAAGGCAGAACGCTAGGAAAAAGATGATGAAAGAATACTGCCTCACACATTCATATGAGGCGAAACCACCAACCACCCGGAACAGTTTGGGATTTATTGTTGTTGATGATGAAAACAAGATCATTTATTGCACCATTCCTAAAGTCAGCACTACAACATGGAAAGGGGTGCTATTAGACCTTCGCGGTCTCAAGAGAAACAAGGTATGTATATTTACAGTAGTACAAGAAATCCCACCGAAAAATTTCAACCTTCCTAAATCGAAAACAAAAAAATTGATTCTGCTAAACTGTAGAAGGTCGCCAATCCACACCAAAACTCCTACAAAAACGTTTCTGTTATACGACAAAGAATGTAATGCTAAACCACATTTTCAACCTAGAAAATGTAGTCACCTTTTCTTTAAGGAAACTGAAATTCAACTTATTTACACAGGGTCAACTTATTAGTAATTAACTAAATTTTCTGTTTCAAAGTGCATCCTGTATTTATTACTCCTAGCACTTCCAGTAGATATTTGCCGCCAAATGCTACCGCCAAATGCTGCTTACACATATTAATCCTGGGTTCCTAGTCTGTTGTGCCAGATACCTAGCAAGCTACCGGGTAGGTAGGCAGGTAGGCCGGCAGCTTGCTCTACCTGTTAACTAATTCATTGAGTCATTGATTCATTGATTCATTCATTGATTCATTCATTGATTCATTCATTGATTCATTGATTCATTCATTCATTCATTGATTCATTCATTCATTCATTGATTCATTCATTCATTCATTCATTCACTGATTCATTCATTCGTTCGTTCGTTCGTTCGTTCGTTCGTTCGCTCGTTCGTTCCTTCGTTCGTTCATTCATTCATTCGCTCGTTCGTTCATTCATTGATTCATTCATTCATTCATTCATTCATCCATTCATTCACTGATTCATTCACTCGTTCGTTCGTTCGTTCGTTCGTTCGCTCGTTCGTTCCTTCGTTCGTTCATTCATTCATTCATTCGCTCGTTCGTTCATTCCTTCGTTCTTTCATTTATTCATTAATTCATTCCCTCACTCATTCATTCATTCATTCATTCATTCATTCATTCATTCATTCATTCATTTGTTCATCTATTTGTTTCTTTATCTACCAGGTTCACACGTGGACTCTCTGGAAACGCCTCTATCAATACAAGGACGAAGAAAAAGCGATACGTCTTCAGACTTATTTCAAGTTCCTTTTCGTTCGCGAGCCGCTTCATCGCTTACTCTCGGCCTACAAAGACAAGTTTATAGGAAATGATCTAGGAGTCAGCAGTTCTTCACGAAACGCAATAGTAAAGTCATATCGACCACACGATTATTATAACGCTAGCGTAAAAAATCTGGTCAGCTTTCCGGAATTCATAAAATATTTTTCCAGCAATATATCTCGCAACCAGCATTGGCGACAATATGAAAAGCTCTGTCATCCGTGCGTCATCAACTACGATTTTATTGGTCACTTAGAGACATTGGAAGAGGACGCCCCTCTCCTGCTAAAAATGGCGGGAATTGACGACCGCGTAACTTTCCCGCCAGTGCACAAGTCAACTAGTTCATCTGAAGTGTTAGAGTACTATTCCCAGGTCCCTTCTGAATACATAACTCGGATTGGAGAGTTGTATCGCAGCGACTTTGAAATGTTTGGTTATGATTTTCTCGGAGAGGTACAACCTCTGCTTAATAAAAATTCTTCGGCATGACAACCACATTTAGTGAAAACTACCGCAAGTTTTTTAATTGTTTTGCTATGAAATCAGATCCTAACCATTTTTAAGCTGGTTGTACCAAAAAATGTCTTTTTCCTTCTATATACGTAGTTCTGTTTGCGATCTGATAGAGAATCCGATGGAAATCTTCAAGTTTATCCTCAAAATTTCTCAGATAAGGCCATTAGTGAAAGGAATGTCTTTCATCTTGTTTTGAAAGTTTGAAAATTCATGGCAATACCATAAATGGAAACTCCGTTAAATATAGTTAATAAATTATACAAAACACATCCATATAACTTTAAATCAGTGGGAAATATTATCCCTAAACTGACATTAAATCAGTAAACACGCAGCCGTTACGGGAGCGTTGCGTGACGACCACTAATAACAGCTGCGTCGGAGACTACAATAAAGTACAATCCTAACAAATATGTATCTGGAATATCATTGAAGTTCGTCGTGGGATGAAAGTAGTGTCTGAGCCCCGTGAAACGCATTGATAGCGGCATCCATGTAGAACTCAGGCGTGAATTCAAATAAAGGCCCTCTTGTAGCGGCACGTTGAAGGGATGATATGATACACTGAAGCATACAGTGAACATTGTTCTGTTTCTCCTGCCTTGAATTAAAACAATAAGGTAAGAGAACAAGATCTTCCAATCCAAAACAGCAATGTTCATCAATATCGAGAGAGTGGAGAGAAAGTTTACCCTTGAGTGGAAGGAAGCCAATAACAAGACCACACTCGCCATAGCCTGCATAGCAGTCGTTTTCGTTTCCTTTCAGCCAAGCGGGAGACGCGCGAGGGCATGGGGCGAATGCTTCTCCCGCTTGGCTAAAAGGAAACGGAAACGGCTGCTACGCAGCCTACACTCGCCATGGAGGCACACGCTGTTGAAGGAGTTAGGCAGCTCTGATGAAGTGTGTGTGTTCCCCGAGAAGCACAGAGGATTAAGCAAGCAAGTAATAAAGTTAATCTTGGTAAGGACGCACACGAACTACAGGCACACGAGCACACGGCTCGACCTTTACCAGGTTTCCGTAGCATGAAGCAACTGGGAGTATTGCTACTCCCCCCTGGATGGGATGCTAGTCCATCGCAGAGTTACCCCTAGCAGTATGTCCCCAGTACCCATTTTCTTACGCATTTATACACCGGAGTGGAGAGGGACAATGCGGAGTAAAGCTTCTTGTCTAAGAAAATAATATGATGGCAACGACCAGGCCTCGAATCATCGACCGTTAGTTCTAAGTCCAAAGCCAATTAAGCCACTATACCATCGCGCCCCCACAAATCATTGGTAACTTTGATCGTGAAACTCTGCCAAAGAACAACTTCAGAAAGCACACAGCTTTTTGACGGACGGACGGACGGAAAGACGGACAGACAGACAGATGGACGGACAAGGGGAAATTGGCTGGAAGGACATACGAATTGGGATACGTATTTTTGCGTGAGGCAGATTGGACATACACAATGCAACGTCAACACTAACTTTGGTAAAGATAAGAGTGGACACCCAAGCCATATGTCTTGCACAATTTGTGGTTTCTTGCATGAACACTCTCTTGGATCTTTCCAGCTCCGTTAGCACGTCTGTTCTCTAAAAATAACAAGAGGCAAAAATAAACGTCAATTGCACGTATAGTGGACTCCTCCCATCTCAAACACGCGAAGGAAACCAAAAGCTGTTCCAGACAAGGGAAGTTCAACCAATCAAACAATGAAAATGAGTTTCATTAACAGAAAGAGCGGAATTCGAGATAACAAGGGTTCGAGATAGTGGCGATCTATTGTATGCCACATACAAATGATAGAGTTTATGGATTTTTTCGTCTCCGTTTAAACTACTTAAAAGAACGGAAATAAGTTTAAAAAACAGTACGACCCTGAATTAATCGTCAATCGACAAAGTCACAAAGAGCGACCTTCAGACATGAATTACAAAAAAGAAAAGAAGATTGGGTGAGGAATAAAAACAGGTTTGGACTTTATAGGCATGGTCTAAAGAATATATTACGAAATCTTTGTTTTTTTTGGTGGGGGGAGGCTGGGGGGTTTGTTTGTTTGGGTTCTTGATTATTTTCTGCTTTGTTTTCGTTCAAATGTTGGCTGGGGTTGGGAGAAGATACCAAGAAGATACAGAAGACGATACAGAAGATGCAGAAGATACAGTCTTTTCTCTGTATCAATACCTCAGGATCACAGCGTCTGATTTTGGCCATTGTCTCTTCCAGTGCTTTGACATTTTGCTTCATATTATCTCGCACTGCTCTCACCTAGGAAAACAAATACTCCTTGCAATGCTACCCTTGTCTTTTTTGTTTTGTTTGTTTGTTTGTTTGTTTGTTTGTTTGTTTGTTTGTTTGTTTGAGCGGGTTCCAGTCCGTAATCTTAAATCCAAGAACGGACTATCAGTCACCCGATCCCCTGTCCGGTTAAAATACTTTAAGAAATCGTGAAGCAAAGGCGTACACTTGTGTGGTTTAATGTAGTCATTACCAATAAAAAGTATCATAGACGAACGTAATAGGTCATTTTAAAAAAGTTCCGTCTCGGTAATGAATCCTGTAGGTCCAGTGTGATAAGCGAGAAACATCTGCAACATTCCACAGCTGAATTTTGCTACTGGTCGAAAAAATGCTATAAAAGATGTGATTGCTGTTCACCTTGATTTGAAATAATAGCTTTGTACAGTTATAAACCATTTGTCACACGATATGGTCACTTTTAACGTTGATTGTCTCTCTCCTCCGCAGAGGCCTCCTACAGTCGCGCCTTGACTGCACGCTCCCGCTCCCGTATCTTTCTTTCACTGGCGTTTACTGACAGGAACCTCTGCGGAGGAGAGAGGTTATTGTGGTGTTTCGACCGCTTACTGACGGTCTTCATCTGGTGATAGTAACAATTGGCAGCAGACGAACTCTCAAACTCGCCATCAAATAAACAGGCGACACAGGCGCCGATACTGCGGGTTTGAAGCCACACAACATTCAAAAATTGAACGAAAACCATCTGGACTGGAATTCTATAAACACTTCCCTCCGGGAAACATCTATAAGTCCCACTTGCAAAAAATGGTTCGTACTTTTGACAGTTGTTTGTGTACAGCAATGTGATAAAGCATGACGACGCCATCCAGCATTTCAACCAATGACGGATCGAGGTTACTGTCTTCACACGACACATCTGCATCCCCAGTTTCCCCTCGGTTAGCTGATTCTTCGATGGCTTCTAAGAGATAAAAAAGTTTGATTTGTAAATGGCGAAGTAACGCAGGGTTAAAGGATTTGCATCTTTTGGGGTCAAACCTGTGCTAAAATTAAAACTAGGCTCCTTTTCTCGTATATGGAGGGAGATATCAACTGATTTTCTCAAAGACAGAACAAACCATAACAGTACGCCGCTCAAACAACGTTTTAGGGAACAATACGACTTACCGCTTTAAGCTTTCTTAAGATGTGACAAAACACCACCCAATCTGTAAACGGAAAACAACAAGCCATTTTAGAGAGAAAGAGAGCGGTCTACCTGGACACTCCACTCAAGTAATCATTTGATGGATTTTTCGTTGCGTTACTTTCAATTTCTCAAATACTGTTTCGGTTGGTTAAAGCACAGGTAGACCAAGCTCGTAACATCAGAGATTCACTTCCTAAAGTTCACTGTTAAGAATTACCAATTTGGCTGAGAAACAAATTGTATGAAAAAGGAACGAAATAAAGTTTAGATCAGTTTACTTGAACATGGTACTTCCCATTATATATAAATGCTTTGTTTTCGATCATCCCACTGACATAATTCCTGACCCCTTTCTCAAACCCATGAAAATCTGATCTCCGAACATCATTTGAACAGGTAACATCGCCTTACAAAATTTCAAAATTAATATTCTTTTCTTTTTCAGATCAAGCGGAGCTCAAGCGTATTTTGCGTACTGGTCTGAAGTTTTGTTTTTTCAAAAGGTGTATGAAAGATTTTGTATATATTACATTGCAGCGACCTGCAGACTCACATTGAAGATTACACCATGCTTCCAAACCAAGGAATTTGTTTTAAGGCGCGAATCGTTGCATGATCTTTTCCCAGCAACAGAGACAAGTACTTATTCAGTCTCAGAGTATTTCACAAACCCAAAACGATTTATTTATAATTTACAATAACACTCGCGACATTTCGAACCGTCCAGTGAATTTTCTGGAATCTCTCTAGTAAGGGTCTCTACTTCACTGTTCATTTTCTCACAATTTCTTCCGTTTTTCATGCAGCATGGCATAGCAATCCAAAGGTTTAAGAATATCCTCGTACAGCAACGCCAGTTCCTCATCACTCAGTTGCTTGGTGGCCTCAGTCAATCGACTATCGTTCTGTATCTTGACGCGATCGAACAATGGACACGGTGGCGCGCTCCGAATGCGTTCGCAGGGCTGTCCTACCTTCAGCGTTTGGCCGGTAGAATCTTTGACTCGACGTCCCACACTCTGACGTTTTCCTGGTTGTCGC
The DNA here is from genome assembly GCA_964017195.1 of Siderastrea radians. Lineage (NCBI taxonomy): Eukaryota > Metazoa > Cnidaria > Anthozoa > Scleractinia > Rhizangiidae > Siderastrea > Siderastrea radians. Next base: position 10,119,864 of record OZ024899.1, read on the forward strand.
CCCGGTCGTTGTGGAGGATCTCGGTTTTCGTTCTTCCTTGTGGTGTTTTGCTCTCTCAGACACAACAAATCGCTCTCCTTTTTGCTCTATCGCTTGAAAAACGGAAAACAAGTTTGGAAAATTTCGATATTAATTTCCAGACTCATTGGCTTGCACTTTTGCTTGGATTTTCTGACTCTTGGGCTCTTGGTGAACTCTCCCAAAACACCTTTGTCGGGTACTTATGCAAGTGAAATGAATACTTTAAAAAAGGTTGCCTTTGCTTTGTATACAAATTATGTGGCCACAAATTTTTTAAATCCAAAGGCTGATGAAAATTCAAATTCTCATACGATTTAAACGTATTGTCAAGGATGCAGGTGGCGAGAATACCGAACACCATCAGATATTACGTAACAAATAAAACTTTATTATATAACATTTAACATTGACCATTCAGCGTTGCTGCACGTGCAAATGACGGTAGTTTCAGTGCTGAAACCACTTGTATGAATACGGAAAGGATTAATGTCAACTTTTAAAGTTTTTACATACGTTACTAGTCTCGCAAAAAATATTTAGCGCAATTAATTAAAGGAATTACTGTTACAAGAGGCAATGTCCGTCGCCTATCAAAGCTGAATTGGCTTTACATAATTATTTTAATGATAGAAACAAATCAAATTGCCGATTGACGGGATGGGAAATTTCATCAAAGGTTTTAGTGTTACAATGGGCAATTTGTCTCATTCATAAGATATTTCAGATGAGAAGTAATATAGCTGTACAGGAGGAAATTTGGATCATTCATTAAAGGCATTAGTGTTGCAATAATGTTTTACAAGGTATTATTAAAAGGTATCATATAAATATGAAGGTATAATAGTGTTATAAGAGGCATTAGTGTTATAACAAGCAATTACGTGTGATTCATTTAGGTCTCACCGTTACAATTAGCAATGAGTCGCTAATGAAATTAAGTATCAAATAGGCGCACAGAGAACCAATCACAATCGAGCATTTTGCTATAGATACGATTAGTGCTATAACATGCTAGTTTGTTATTTGTTTAAGGTATAAGAGTGGTTTGACCTAACCCGTAAATCGATAACTAGCAATAAGTATCTAATAATTAAATTTAACAGATAGAAATACTTAGATAGGCTAACACTGGAATTAGTGTGTCTAATAATAGCGGAGCTCACGGAGCACCATGGGTAAGCAAATTTGGTATAAACCCGTTCAACCGAACAATTTTGGTTCAGACGTCAGCGTACGTCCGTACAGACTCTTGGGGAGGGTGAAGGGAGTCCCAAGACAACCCAACCAGGGAAGGTGGAATGTCCATTTTTTCCTTGTAGCTGAAGTAAACAATATGGCGGCTGGTTCCTTGACCCCCGATTTTCAATACGATAATTGTAATACATTCTTGGAATGAAGACTTGTAACAGTTCATCATGAAAAGGAAAAGGATTACTTCAATCTCGACGGCGCATATAGAAGATATTGGAGATCTTGAAGGCAAGAAATCCTTGTTCACGGACATACTTGTTTTTTTCAAAGCTAAGGAGATCTGGAAAGAACCCGGCGACTTTCGTTTAGATTTTCAAGTCCTTCTTTTATTTCAATAGTAAAGTGAATTACAGATTTGATTGTGGATTTACATTGAGCAACTTTACATGTTTGGTAAATTACGGTAATTTTCTTGAAATGTTTTAAAAACTTGTTTAAAATATCTGTGAAGTGACGTTGTAGTTCCCGTTTGTCGGCTTGCGAGTAACTTCACTCGAGGGGAAAATTGAATGCAGTTTGCTTTTCTAGGCAAACAAGTGCTTCGTATGTGAATGACATTTCATGTTTTTGAAGGTTTCTTGTCCCTTTTTCTGTGTTTATTCATTGAAGGAGTTATCATTAGTGAGCAATTTGATATATATGTGCAATTTTCTTTTAAACCTTAGTGCGCAATTTTCAATATTTTTCTTTGAGCAATTCTAGTCAGTAGTGCATTTTAGTCGAAAAGTAGAAATCGTGACTATTCTAGATTGAGTCTGTGTTGTTTTTTCAATCTACTAGGTTGTTTTCCTTCGGCACCGCATATTGGGTTGTTTTGACTAACTCGTAATTAAGTATTCAACAAGAAAAGCCCCAGGGGCATTAGACCCCGCCGTTGTCTTCCCCCCGGGGGTGTAAAATATGTTACGGTCACTCAAGATAAAAGTCCTTGCCTGTGTAGCGAAAGACACGACGAGTATTTGTTTGGCCCAGCGAAAACTGGAGGTCTGGGGCAAGTGACCACCAAAAAACAAGAAAAGCCTCAGGGGCATTAGACCCCACCGCTGTTCTCCCCCCCCCCCCCAGGGGTTTAAAATATGTTACGGCCACTCAAGATAAAAGCCCTTCCCTGTGTAGCGAAAGACTCAACGAGTATTTGTTTGGCCGAGCGAAAACCGGAGGTCTGTGGCAAGTGACCACCAAATAAACAAGAAAAGCCTCAGGGGCATTAGACCCCACCGCTGTTCTCTCCCCACCGGGGGTGATAAATATGTTACAGTCACTAAAGATAAAAGCCCTTGCCTGTGTAGCGAAAGACACGACGAGTATTTGTTTGGCCCAGCGAAAACCGGAGGTCTAGGGCAAGTGACCACCAAAAAAAAAAAAACAACGGAAACAAGAAAAGCCCCAGGGGGCATTAACCCCGCCGTTGTTCTCTCTGCCCTTGGGGTCCAAAATATATTACGGCCAGGTAAAAGTTGGTGATTTATCGTATCTTTTACGTGCATGCGATGATAATATAAATCAAGACACGACTTGCCTTATCACTCTGTTTTAGCGTGCGTGACGAAGAGCGTGATGAAATTATTATTTTGATCACAGCGTGACTCAGCCTGGCCTCGTAGCTCAGTTGGTTGAGCGAGGGTGTTCTAATCCGGAGGTCGTTGGTTCGAATCCCGCCGGGGTCAAAGATTTTTCTTTTATCTTGGTTCTCATTTCTAATTTCTTACTTTTAAGGCCTGTGGTCGGGGGGAAATTATGGAGGGCAGTATTACTCACTTCTTGGCACTCATACATACATACTTTACATCATAATTACTAAGTTCACAGGGATCGCGAGTTCATGCCAGCTTTCAAACTTAAGCTCCCTAGTACATTCGTCCTTGCTCTCGTCGAAGAAATGTTAACTCCATTGAATTCCTTGTACTTTTCTACACAACTTTCCCTAAAGATTTTGGCGAAGCAAAGCAAAACTGCCAAAAAAATGCTTGCATTTGCCTTTTGAATTATTCAACTTGGCGAAAGCAAGGGACTTCCCCGAATCGGCTTCTGTGTTTCAGTGATGTAATGTTTACGTGCCGCGGCAAGTTAGGCGAATTCATTCCAGCTTCAAAGCTCGCTAGCACCTTCGTTCCTACTTTCATTGGACCCCGCCGTTTTTCTCCTCCTCCCAGGGAGCAAAATATATTACGGTCACTCAAGATACGAGCTCAAGTGGTGTAAATTTTAAAGTTGATGATTTATCGTACCTGTGTTTGCTGCCATTTCCCCTTATGCGTCTGCTCCGCACCCTTCTCCCTGTCGTAACATGGATCCCTGATAGTATGAACCGCATCCCTCATTCCTTGGTCATCCACTTGTCCTAGCTTTCGCGAAGAAGAACGTGACGAAATATTTTGACCATAGCGTGACTCAGTTAAGTCACGTTTTTTTTAAATAAACGGACTGACATGTCAGCGTAATTCTAAATAGCAAGGGCACGGATATTTAAATAGATTTCTTAATTAAAAAACTCATTCTAAAATCTAAAGGAAACTGGTAGCTATGAAAACCCGTAAAAGTCTATTTTAGGCCGTGATTCGATGAGTGATTTGGCAAGCAAGTTTACCTCTCCGAATCGGCTTCTGTGTTTCAATGACGTAATGTTTATGTGCTACCGGGCACGTAGCATGAATCATTGGCTTTCAAAGCTCGCTAGCACCTTTGTCCTTGCTCTCATTGAAGAGAAGTGAACTCCATTGAACTTCTTATACTTTTTTACACAACTTTCCCTAAAGATTTTGGCGAAGCAAAGCAAAACTGCCAAAAATATGCTTGCATTTCACTGTTGAATTTTTCAACTTGGCAAAAGCAAGGGACTTCCCTGGATCACCTTTTGTGTTTCAGTGATGTAATGTTTACGTGCCAGGGCAGGTTTGGCAAATTCATGCCAGCTTCAAAGCTCGCTAGCACCTTCGTTCTTGCTTTCATCGAAGGAATTTTCACGCCATTAAATCGCCGGTAATTTTCTACACCAACTTTCATGAAAATTCTGGCGAATAAACGCTAAACGAACAAAGTTTACCGGCAAGTATTGTTTTGACCGAGCGGAGGCCTGGGGCAAGTGACCACGATAAAAAAAACAAGAAAAGCCCCAGAGGCATTAGACCCCGCCGTTGTTCTTCCACCCCCCCCCCCCTTCCGGGGATGTAAAATATGTTACGGTACTCAAGATAAAAGCCCTGTGTGGCGAAAGACACGACGAGTATTTGTTTGGCCGAGCGAAACCGGAGGTCTGGGACAAGTGACCACCAAAAAAGGAAAAAAAACCACGGAAAAAAAATGGGTATTACTAGACCCCGTCCTGACGGTGGGGTAAAAAAAACAAGAAAAGCCCCAGGGGCATTGGACCCCGCCGTTTCCTCCCCCCCCTTCGAGGTGCAAATACATTACGGTCACTCAAGATATGTGCCCAAGTGGTATAAAGTTTTGAAGTTGGTGATTTTTCTAACGTTTGACGTGTGTGCTGCCATCCCCCCCCAACGTCTTCTCTGCACCCTTCTCCTTGTGATATCATGGATCCCTTATAGTATGAATACCTTTCCCTTCCTTTATTCCTTGGTCATCCACCTGTTCTAGCACTCGCGAAGAAGAACGTGACGAAATAGTTTTGACCATGGCGTGACTTAGTTACGTCAATTTTTTAACGAAATGACATCTCAGCGTAATTGTAAATATTAAGCAAGGGCACGGAAATTTAAATAGATTTATTGATGAAGAAAAATTATCCTTAAATCGAAAGGGAACGGTTATCTACTGAAAAATGAAACGTAAAGGTCTACTTTTAGGCCATGACTCGATAAATGCCTTAGCGATAGCAAAACAATTCCCCGAATCGGCTTCTGTCTTTCAATGACGTAATGTTTACGTGTTACGGCAAGTTTAGGTGAATTCATGCCAGCTTCAAAGCTCGCTAGCACCTTCTTCCTTGCTCTCATCGAAGAGAAGTCAACCCCATTGAATTTCTTATACTTTTCTACACAACTTTCCCTAAAGATTTTGGTGAAGCAAAGCAAAACTGCCAAAAAAATGCTTGCATTTTACTGTTGAATTATTCAACTTGGCGAAAGCGAGGGACTTCCCCGAGTCGCCTTTTGTGTTTCAGTGATGTAATGTTTACGTGCCAGGGCAAGTTTGGCGAATTCATGCCAGCTTCAAAGCTCGCTAGCACCTTCGTTCTTGCTTTCATCGAAGGGGTTTTCATGCCATTAAATCGCCAGTAATTTTCTACACCAACTTTCATAAAAATTCTGGCGAAATAACGCTAAACGAACCAAGATTACCGGCAAGTATTGTTTTGACCGAGCGGAGGTCTGGGGTAAGTGACCACGACGAGAAAAAAAAAACAAGAAAAGCCCCAGGGGCATTGGACCCAGCCGTTCCCCCCTCGTCGGGGTGCAAATACATTACGGTCACTCAAGATATGTGCCCAAGTGGTATAAAGTTTTGAAGTTGGTGATTTTTCTAACGTTTGACGTGTGTGCTGCCATCCCCCCCCCAACGTCTTCTCTGCACCCTTCTACTTGTGATATCATGGATCCCTTATAGTATGAATACCTTTCCCTTCCCTCATTCCTTGGTCATCCACCTGTTCTAGCGCTCGCGAAGAAGAAAGTGACGAAATAGTTTTGACCATGGCGTGACTTAGTTACGTCAATTTTTTAACGAAATGACATCTCAGCGTAATTCTAAATATTAAACAAGGGCACGGAAATTTAAATAGATTTATTGATGAAGAAAAATTATCCTTAAATCGAAAGGGAACGGTTATCTACTGAAAAGTGAAACGTAAAGGTCTACTTTTAGGCCATGATTCGATAAATGCTTTAGCGAAAGCAAAACAATTTCCCGAATCGGCTTTTGTCTTTCAATGACGTAATGTTTACGTGTTACAGTAAGTTTAGGTGAATTCATGCCAGCTTCAAAGCTCGCTAGCACCTTCTTCCTTGCTCTCATCGAAGAGAAGTCAACTCCATTGAATTTCTTGTACTTTTCTACACAACTTTCTCTAAAGATTTTGATGAAGCAAAGCAAAACTGCCAAAAAAATGCTTGCATTTTACTGTTGAATTATTCAACTTGGCGAAAGCGAGGGACTTCCCCGAATCGCCTTTTGTGTTTCAGTGATGTAATGTTTACGTGCCAGGGCAAGTTTGGCAAATTCATGCCAGCTTTAAAGCTCGCTAGCACCTTCGTTCTTGCTTTCATCGAAGGGGTTTTCATGCCATTAAATCGTCAGTAATTTGCTACACCAACTTTCATGTAAATTCTGGCGAAATAACGCTAAACGAACCAAGATTACCGGCAAGTATTGTTTTGACCGAGCGGAGGTCTGGGGCAAGTGACCACGACGACAAAAAAAAAAAACAAGAAACGCCCCAGGGGCATTTGACCCCGCTGTTTTTCTCCTCCTCCCAGGGGGCAAAATATGTTACGGTCACTCAACCTACGAGCCCAAGGTGTGTAAATTTTAAAGTTGGTGATTTATCGTACCTTTGACGTGTTTGCTGCCATTCCCCCTTACGTCTTCTCCGCACCCTTCTCCCTGTGATAACATGAATCCCTGATAGTATGAACCCCATCCCTCATTCCTTGGCCATCCCTTTGTCCTAGCTTTCGCGAAGAAGAACGTGACGAAATATTTTGACCGTAGCGTGACTCAGGTACGTCACGTTTTTTAAATAAACGAACTGACATGCCAGCGTAATTCTTAATAGCAAGGGCACGGAAATTTAAATAGATTTCTTGATAAAGAAACTTATTCTAAAATCTAAAGGAAACTGGTAGCTATGGGAAAAAAACGTAAAAGTCTTTTTTAGGCCGTGATTTGATGAGTGATTTGGTGCAAGCAAGTTACTTCTCCGTATCGGCTTCTGTCTTTCAATGACGTAATGTTTATGTGCTACGGCACGTAGCTTGAATCATTGGCTTTCAAGGCTCGCTAGCACCTTCGTCCTTGCTCTCATCGAAGAGAAGTCAACTCCATTGAATTTCTTGTACTTTTCTACATAACTTTCCCTAAAGATGTTGGCAAAGAAAAGCAAAACTGCCCAGAAACTGCTTGCATTTCACTGTTGAATTATTCAACTTGGCGAAAGCAAGGGACTTCCCCGAATCGGCTTCTGTGTTTCAGTGATGTAATGTTTACGTGCCAGGGCAAGTTATTAGAATTCATGCCAGCTTCAAAGCTTGCTAGCACCTTCGTTCTTGCTTTCAGCGAAGCGGTTTTTATGCCATTAAATCGCCAGTAGTTTTCTACACCAACTTTCATGAAAATTCTGGCGAATAAACGCTAAACGAACGCACATTACCGGCAAGTATTGTTTTGACCGAGCAGAGGTCTGGGGCAAGTGACCACGACGACAAAAAAAAAAACAAGAAAAGCCCCAGGGGCATTAGACCCCGCCGTTGTTGTCCCTCCCCTCGGAGTGTAAATTTGTTACGGTAACTCAAGATACAAGCCCTAGCCTGTCTAGCGAAAGACACCACGAGTATTTGTTTGGCCGAGCGAAAACCGGAGGTCTGGGGCAAGTGACCACCAAAAAAATGGAAAACAAGAAAAGCCCCAGGGGCATTACCCCGCCGTTCCCCCCTCCCCTCGGGGTGTAAAAGATATTATGGTCACTCAAGATACACGCTCTAGCCTGTGTAGCAAAAGACGCGACGACAGCCTGTGTAGCAAAAGACGCGACGAGTATGTTTGGCCGAGCAAAAACCGGGGCAAGTGACCACCAAAAAAATGGAAAATAAAAAAAACGGGTATTACTAGACCCCCTCCTGACGACGGGGTAATAATGAAAAACAAGAAAAGCCCCAGGGGCATTGGACCCCGCCCCCCCCCGGGGTGCAAATACATTACGGTCACTCAAGATATGTGCCCAAGTGGTATAAAGTTTTGAAGTTGGTGATTTTTCTAACGTTTGACGTGTGTGCTTCCATCCCCCCCCCCAACGTCTTCTCTGCACCCTTCTCCTTGTGATATCATGGATCCCTTATAGTATGAATACCTTTCCCTTCCCTCATTCCTTGGTCATCCACCTGTTCTAGCACTCGCGAAGAAGAACGTGACGAAATAGTTTTGACCATGGCGTGACTTAGTTATGTCAATTTTTTAACGAAATGACATCTCAGCGTAATTCTAAATATTAAACAAGGGCACGGAAATTTAAATAGATTTATTGATGAAGAAAAATTATCCTTAAATCGAAAGGGAACGGTTATCTACTGAAAAATGAAACGTAAAGGTCTGCTTTTAGGCCATGATTCGATAAATGATTTAGCGAAAGCAAAACAATTCCCCGAATCGGCTTCTGTCTTTCAATGACGTAATGTTTACGTGTTACGGTAAGTTTAGGTGAATTCATGCCAGCTTCAAAGCTCGCTAGAACCTTCTTCCTTGCTCTCATCGAAGAGAAGTCAACTCCATTGAATTTCTTGTACTTTTCTACACAACTTTCCCTAAAGATTTTGGTGAAGCAAAGCAAAACTGCCAACAAAATGCTTGCATTTTACTGGTGAATTATTCAACTTGGCGAAAGTGAGGGACTTCCCCGAGTCGCCTTTTGTGTTTCAGTGATGTAATGTCTACGTGCCAGGGCAAGTTTGGCAAATTCATGCCAGCTTTAAAGCTCGCTAGCACCTTCGTTCTTGCTTTCATCGAAGGGGTTTTCATGCCATTAAATCGCCAGTAATTTTCTACACCAACGTTCATGAAAATTATGGCGAAATAACGCTAAACGAACCAACATTACCGGCAAGTGTTGTTTTGACCGAGCGGAGGTCTGGGGCAAGTGACCACGACGACAAAAAAAAAACGGGTATTACTAAACCCCGTCCTGACGGCGGGGTAACAAGAAAAGGCCCAGGGGCATTGGACCCCGCCGTTTCCCCCCCCCCTGGGGGGGTGCAAATACATTACGGTCACTCAAGATATGTGCCCAAGTGGTATAAAGTTTTGAAGTTGGTGATTTTTCTAACGTTTGACGAGTGTGCTGCCATCCCCCCCCAACGTCTTCTCTGCACCCTTCTCCTTGTGATATCATGGATCCCTTATAGTATGAATACCTTTCCCTTCCCTCATTCCTTGGTCATCCACCTGTTCTAGCACTCGTGAAGAAGAACGTGACGAAATAGTTTTGACCATGGCGTGACTTAGTTACGTCAATTTTTTAACGAAATGACATCTCAGCGTAATTCCAAATAGATTTATTGATGAAGAAAAATTATCCTTAAATCGAAAGGGAACGGTTATCTACTGAAAAATGAAACGTAAAGGTCTACTTTTAGGCCATGATTCGATAAATGCTTTAGCGAAAGCAAAACAATTCCCCGAATCGGCTTGTGTCTTTCACTAACGTAATGTTTACGTGTTACGGGAAGTTTAGGTGAATTCATGCCAGCTTCAAAGCTCGCTAGCACCTTCTTCCTTGCTCTCATCGAAGAGAAGTCAACTCCATTGAATTTCTTGTACTTTTCTACACAACTTTCCCTAAAGATTTTGGTGAAGCAAAGGAAAACTGCCAAAAAAATGCTTGCATTTTTACTGTTGAATTATTCAACTTGGCGAAAGCGAGGGACTTCCCCGAATCGCCTTTTGTGTTTCAGTGATGTGATGTTTACGTGCCAGGGCAAGTTTGGCGAATTCATGCCAGCGTCAAAGCTCGCTAGCACCTTCGTTCTTGCTTTCATCCAAGGGGTTTTCATGCCATTAAATCGCCAGTAATTTTCTACACCAACTTTAATGAAAATTCTGGCGAAGTAACGCTAAACGAACCAAGATTACCGGCAAGTATTGTTTTGACCGAGCGGAGGTCTGGGGCAAGTGACCACGACGACAAAAAAAAAACAAGAAAAGCCCCACGGGCATTGGACCCCGCCGTTTTCCCCCCCTCGGGGTGCAAATACATTACGGTCACTCAAGGTATGTGCCCAAGTGGTATTATGTTTTCATGTTGGTGATTTTACTAACGTTTGACGTGTGTGCTGCCATCCACCCCCCCCCCCCCCAACGTCTTCTCTGCACGCTTCTCTTTGTGATATCATGGATCCCTTTTAGTATGAATACCTTTCCCTTCCCTCATTCCTCGGTCATCCACCTGGTCTAGCACTCGCGAAGAAGAACGTGACGAAATAGTTTTGACCATGGCGTGACGTAGTTACGTCAATTTTTTAACGAAATGACATCTCAGCGTAATTCTAAATATTAAACAAGGGCACGGAAATTTAAATAGATTTATTGATGAAGAAAAATTATCTTTAAATCAAAAGGGAACGGTTATCTACTAAAAAATGAAACGTAAAGGTCTACTTTTGGGCCATGATTCGATAAATGCTTTAGCGAAAGCAAAACAATTCCCCGAATCGGCTTCTGTCTTTCAATGACGTAATGTTTACGTGTTACGGCAAGTTTAGGTGAATTCATGCCAGCTTCAAAGCTCACTAGCACCTTCGTCCTTGCTCTCATCGAAGAGAAGTCAACTCCATTGAATTTCTTGTACTTTTCTACACAACTTTCCCTAAAGATTTTGGTTAAGCAAAGCAAAACTGCCAAAAAAATGCTTGCATTTTTACTGTTGAATTATTCAACTTGGCGAAAGTGAGGGACTTCCCCGAATCGCCTTTTGTGTTTCAGTGATGTAATGTTTACGTGCCAGGGCAAGTTTGGCGAATTCATGCCAGCTTCAAAGCTCGCTAGCACCTTCGTTCTTGCTTTCATCGAAGGAGTTTTCATGCCATTAAATCGCCAGTAATTTTCTACACCAACTTTTATGAAAATTCTGGCGAAGTAACGCTAAACGAACCAAGATTACCGGCAAGTATTGTTTTGACCGAGCGAAGGTCTGGGGCAAGTGACCACGACGACAAAAAAAAAAAACAAGAAAAGCCCCAAGGGCATTAGACCCCGCCGTTGTTTCCCCCCCCCCCGGGGTGTAAAATATGTTACGGTCACTCAAGATAAAAGCCCTTGCCTGTGTAGCGAAAGACACGACGAGTATTTGTTTGGCCGAGCGAAAACCGGAGGTCTGGGGCAAGTGACCACCAAAAAAAAAAACAAGAAAAGCCCCAGGGGCATTACCCCGCCGTTCCCCCCTCCCCTCGGGGTGTAAAAGATATTATGGTCACTCAAGATACACGTTCTAGCCTGTGTAGCAAAAGACGCGACGACAGCCTGTGTAGCAAAAGACGCGACGAGTATGTTTGGCCGAGCAAAAACCGGAGGTCTGGGGCAACTGACCACCAAAAAAATGGAAAATAAAAAAAACGGGTATTACTAGACCCCGTCCTGACGGCGGGGTAAAAAACCACCACGGAAAAAAAGTGGGTATTACTAGACCCCGTCCTTACGGCGGGGTGAAAAAACGGGTATTACTAGACCCCGTCCTGACGGCGGGGTAACAAGAAAAGCCCCAGGGGGCATTAACCCCGCCGTTGTTCTCTCTGCCCTTGGGGTCCAAAATATATTACGGCCAGGTAAAAGTTGGTGATTTATCGTATCTTTTACGTGCTTGCGATGATAATATAAATCAAGACACGACTTGCCTAATCACTCTGTTTTAGCGTGCGTGACGAAGAGCGTGATGAAATTATTATTTTGATCACAGCGTGACTCAGCCTGGCCTTGTAGCTCAGTTGGTTGAGCGACGGTGTTCTAATCCGGAGGTCGTGGGTTCGAATCCCGCCGGGGTCAAAGATTTTTCTTTTATCTTGGTTCTCATTTCTAATTTCTTACTTTTAAGGCCTGTGGTCGGGGGGAAATTATGGAGGGCAGTATTACTCACTTCTTGGCACTCATACATACATACTTTACATCATAATTACTAAGTTCATAGCGATCGCGAGTTCATGCCAGCTTTCAAACTTAAGCTCCCTAGTACATTCGTCCTTGCTCTCGTCGAAGAAATGTTAACTCCATTGAATTCCTTGTACTTTTCTACACAACTTTCCCTAAAGATTTTGGCGAAGCAAAGCAAAACTGCCAAAAAAATTCTTGCATTTGACTGTTGAATTATTCAACTTGGCGAAAGCAAGGAACTTCCCCGAATCGGCTTCTGTGTTTCAGTGATGTAATGTTTACGTGCCGCGGCAAGTTAGGCGAATTTATTCCAGCTTCAAAGCTCGCTAGCACCTTCGATCCTACTTTCATCGGACCCCGCCGTTTTTCTCCTCCTCCCAGGGAGCAAAATATATTACGGTCACTCAAGATACGAGCTCAAGTATTGTAAATTTTAAAGTTGATGATTTATCGTACCTGTGTTTGCTGCCATTTCCCCTTATGCGTCTGCTCTGCACCCTTCTCCCTGTGGTAACATGAATCCCTGATAGTATAAACCCCATCCCTCATTCCTTGGTCATCCACTTGTCCTAGCTTTCGCGAAGAAGAACGTGACGAAATATTTTGACCATAGCGTGACTCAATTAAGCCACCTTTTTTTAAAATAAACGAACTGACATGTCAGCGTAATTCTAACAAGAAAAGCCCCAGGGGCATTAGATCCCGCCGTTTCCCCCCCCCCCCTCCGCGGAGTGTAAAATATGTTACGGTCACTCAAGATAAAAGCCCTTGGCTGTGTAGCGAAAGACACGACGAGTATTTCTTTGGCCGAGCGAAAACCGGAGATCTGGGGCAAGTGACCACCAAAAAAAAAAACCACGGAAAAAAAAAGGGTATTACTAGACCCCGTCCTAACGGCGGGGTAAATAGCAAGGGCACGGAAATTTAAATAGATTTCTTGATAAAAAACTCATTCTAAAATCGAAAGGAAACTGGTAGCTATGAAAAACCGTAAAAGTCTATTTTAGGCCGTGATCCGATGAGTGATTTGGCGCAAGCAGGTTTACTTCTCCGAATCGGCTTCTGTGTTTCAGACGTAATGTTTATGTGCTACGGCACGTAGCATGAATCATTGGCTTTCAAAGCTCGCTAGCACCTTCGTCCTTGCTCTCATTGAAGAGAAGTCAACTCCATTGAATTTCTTGTACTTTTCTACACAACTTTCCCTAAAGATTTTGGCGAAGCAAAGCAAAACTGCCAAAAATATGCTTGCATTTCACTGTTGAATTTTTCAGCTTGGCGAAAGCAAGGGACTTCCCCGGATCACCTTTTGTGTTTCAGTGATGTAATGTTTACGTGCCAGGGTAGGTTTGCCAAATTCATGCCAGCTTCAAAGCTCGCTAGCACCTTCGTTCTTGCTTTCATCGAAGGAATTTTCATGCCATTAAATCGCCGGTAATTTTCTACACCAACTTTCATGAAAATTCTGGCGAATAAACGCTGAACGAACAAAGTTTACCGGCAAGTATTGTTTTGACCGAGCGCAGGTCTGGGGCAACTGACCACGACAAAAAAAAAAAAAACGGGTATGACTAGACCCCGTCCTGACGGCGGGGTCAAAACGGGTATTACTAGACCCCGTCCTGACGGCGGGGTAAAAAGAGATATTACTAGACCCCGTCCTGACGGCGGGGTAAAAAAAAAACGGGTATTACTAGACCCCGTCCTGACGGCGGGGTATAAACAACGGGAAAAAATGGGTATTACTAGACCCCGTCCTGACGGCGGGGTAACAACTGAAGAGTCGCTCTGTCGTCAATATTTTTTTTATGAAATTTATAGTCTTAGTGTAAAGCTCCATATGTTTTTTGTTCATTTGTGGAATATTTTATCTTCCTTATATTTTTATCTATTTTTGGTTTCTTCATTTGAAGTGAATGACATTTCTGTCCCAATTTAGCGACTAAACTTAGAATCGCCGTTTCAATGAGTGAGTTCAGTGTGGCATGTTTTCGTATTCGTTTTGTTTTTAACCGGTAAGCCATTTCAGTGTGTCTTTAGTTAGAGATCGAAATGAAATCTTTATTTCTCGGTTTAAGTCTATTTTCTCTAAGATAAGACTCTAAAAGCGTCCTAAAATTAGTTCAGGGTGAGTTCTTGAAAGCGCCCAATTAATACTTCGCGGGTTAAAAACTTGTGTCATTTTCATCTTGATAACTATACGTGTGCTTGAAAGTTTCCGAAAAACATTTTTGGGGTATTTTTTTGTCAGTAAACGGTTTGATGCCGGGAAAATATTATTTACTTTATAGCAAAATAGCTTTGGAGAAATGTTTCATGGTTAACAGAATTAAACAGCCAGAGGGATGCATTGGAATCAGTGAGAAATGTGTATTTGCAGGGAAAAGTCTGTCAAGTCGCTACCGGGAGCAAGTTAAGTGGGTTTTTTTTAGCAATTGTAGTTTTACAAGTACTCTTCTTGAACTTAATTAGCTAGCTTTCGAAAGAATGCTACAAGAAGAGCTGTCGGTGAAAGTCGTGCTGAAGTCTTCTCTTTGAAGAAAAATAAGCCAAGTCACAGTTTGCTCAGTGGTCCGCAGGTTTTCCCTTGCTGTTTTTCACCTCTTGGCGAATAACTGTACAACTAAAATTTAATGTATTTTACGGGCCAACAAGCGTGAAAGAGAGATGTGGAGCTCCGCTTTTAGGCCTGACTAAATCTATATATTAATGTCTAATAGTTGAGTAACTATTTACCTTTTGCTCATTATACATTGCTCGTATTTTTCCTCGCTCCTTCAGAGCTTGGAAAAATACTACGCAACTCGCAAAGAATCCCCGAGTATTATCTGTTAAACATCGAATGAGATGTATCAATCACTCTAGTGTTACATTTGGCAATTTGTATCATTAAAAAATGTCCAAAAGGAAAATGAAATGAAAAACGTAAATACTTTTTAGTAATAACGCATTTTTCTATCCAGCTAATAGTTTTTAGCCATGCCCCTTAAATGCTCAAATAAAAAAAGCAAAAAACATAACATAGATATATTAGAAATACAACAGCGAGCTCACATGTGTGTGTGTTGAATTCATGTGTGCACCAAAAAGAACGAGGTTGTATTCAATAACGTAGAATAGTGTTGAATCTGTGTTAAAACGCCCCTCATCCTAGGACTTATTTTCCTTGGCCGTCCGTCCGCCGTATTGCGCAAATTTATCGCAAATTGTCAACATGAATAAACTATGTTCAATTACGTTCAAAGACTGTTCCATTTCTTACAATGTATGCAGCACGGCATAGAAATCCAAAGGCTTCAGAACGTCCTCGTACAAAAACGCCAACTCCTCATCACTGAGTTCCTTGGCCGCCTCAGTAAATCGACTATCGCTCAGTATCTTAGGGCGATCGATCATCAGACACGCTGGTGAGCTCTGAATGCGTGCACGAGGCTGCGGTGCCTTCAGCGTATGGTTACAAGGATCACTGGCCTTACATCTTAGGCTGTTGCGTTTTTTTGGCTGACTCCACCATTGTGCAACGTTTTGGTTTGCCGTCTTCTTTGCTGCTTTTTGCTGCCTTGGGTTGGGTGGCGACGAATGCTTTTTGTATTCCTTTAAAAATGTGGCAAATCT
Source organism: Siderastrea radians (assembly GCA_964017195.1). Lineage (NCBI taxonomy): Eukaryota > Metazoa > Cnidaria > Anthozoa > Scleractinia > Rhizangiidae > Siderastrea > Siderastrea radians. The sequence continues at coordinate 10,135,560 of OZ024899.1, forward strand.
CGATTTTTCCTTTTCCTTAGGACGTTTTGCTGCCTCATAAAAAGTTGTCTCCTTCCCGTTTCTTTCCACTTCCGCAAAAATTGGTTACAATTTTGGAAAACTCGTGCTTTGAAACTATGCTTGGATTATTCCTGTTTAAACGCTCCGTTGCTCTCTACCAGCCGCACCGCAAAATGCAAGTGATTTAATTTTAATAACCTTGCAAATATCTGACCAGGCAGAAACGTAGGTACAGAAAAACCTAACAAAACCCTGCTTGACTTCTCTAAGGCCCAGTTTAAACGTTGAACTTCACATGTGCCGAACCTAATGCAAATGAGCAAAAACAATACCTTATTATATGAAATTAATTGTGTTAATTAAGGTATTTCAAATTAATTGTAATTGAATAGAAAATCACTCCCTAATAAAGGAAATTAACGGGAACGATGGGGTAAAATTTCAAAATGAGGGAAAGTAACGTGATCAACACAAAAAAAAAGATCGTGGTCACAACTGGGACAAATTTATTACAAAACAGATCTACTGGTGTGTGAGGCAATGTTTTTGGTGAAAGATTCTAATACAGTACGCGGAAAAACTGAAGAAAAGCCACAGTTTCGTAGATGTCAATAATGTCTGATTGGAACCAGAATTTGGGATTAAAATGAGCAGTTTTCTTCTTTCTTTTTGTTACTATGTATATATTTATTTGTTGTAATTACAGAGACTTATACTGATGAATTTTACTGTGTATAAATAAATAAATAAGTAAATAAATAAATAAATAAATAAATAGATGACAATAAAGCCGTGGAAATTAACGTTCCAATTAATTGACAACGTGGAAATTAATGCTCACAAAAATTAACGCGAATTTGTAAAATTTGCGTTAATTTCCTATAACAAGGTAGCTTTTGCTCATTTGCATTAGGCTCGGCACATGTAAAGTTCGATGTTTGAACTAGGCCTCGGTTACCAGATTGACGTTCATGCGTACGTACTTTGAAAGACTCCGAGAAGTCCCCTTTCACGCGAGCACGAACAAAACATAGGCACGCATAGCGTGCGTGAACTATTTTATAGCTGTCAGTGAGAGGTATGGAAATGGTTATTGAATGAACGTGCGTTTACCAAGGTACACTATTGTGATGTTGTTTATTTGAGTAGCGTTGAGAATTCGAAAAGTATTGGTTTTTAGACAGAGTTAACCTTATAAGTGGAGCTGTGTCCGATATTGTGCAACCTCGTTCCCAGAGCTTTTTACAGATTTGAGGTGATCAAAGATCAATGTTTGAGTTTATGTTAGTGGTTTCGAATTCGTATACGTCATTGATCAATAGGTGGTACGCTAATGCGTACAAGTGTGGCTTCAAATTACGACAAGAAGAAAGTGAGATAAAATCTGTAGAATATCTGACAACAGTTTGAATATGGGACAAATAAAATAATACAAAACAGTCCTTTCTGAGGCTCATTCTCAGATGTTTCTCGAAAGCTCAATGGATTGAAATTTAATTTTGTGGCTTTCTGTTATAAAGATTATTTTTCCCTGGACAAATGTTTTGGATCTAGTAGGAAGCGTAACTTGTCACAAAAATTAATTCTGTAATGTTTGAACCAGAAGAGAAAAGCCGATCTTACAAGTCACGCACGTCTTCTTCTTGCGTGACATCATGCTTGACGAACGTGGCAACTCCCGTATCCAGAAAAATATATAAATAAGCTCTGTTTTATTTTCCACATTATTTCACATGGATTTACATTAAGCGTGCCTTGTTAGAAAAGACCATGCCATTGTGTGACTTGTGAAAGACTTGCGTGACTAGTCACGTGGCAAACTGTCAAAAAAGCCAGAAACATCGCACGTGCTGACATACCGTGTGGCACTAATTTTTTCCGGAGTCATACTTTTGGGATTTTCGCGGTTTTTTCACGATCCGCAAAAAAAAGTTCCCGCGAAAAAAATTATTCCCGCAAAAATTTACTCCATTGTCGAAATTTATATACAAACGTCGCCTTTTACATGTGATGTAATATTATGTTGGTGCCCATTTACTTAAACCGTCTCTTTCGTTCAAAAATAAAACGAAATTAGAAGGAAAACATTCAGAAATAAAACGATGAAATTGCAGTCGGTACATTACAAGTATTTTAAGCTGTTAAAAGCTTTAAAGAAAAGGATCGTCTGAAGGTTAACTCCATGGATTAACTGATTTAACGTGTTATACATCTGCATGTTGTTCACCTGCATTCGATTGTTTATACTAAAAAAAAAACGACAATGTTATAATTCCAAATAGAAAGCGGCTTCCGGAAAATCGCAAAAATTAATTCCAAGGAAGAATAAACAGTTTCCCCAATCGCAAAAATTAGTTCCGCAAAACACACACAAAAAAATTGCCATTCGCAAAATTAAACTCCCGCAAAAATATTGGTGCCACACGAAAGTAGTCACAGCTTCGCTGAAGCCTCACAAAAATCAGTGGTTGTGTTCAGCGAATACATTTTGTTTTGATGAGCGTTTTGATGTGAAAGTAAGATGCAAAATTGGGTGAAAATAATATTAAGGAATGTTTTGCTATGTAGAGAGGTGGTAATGGGCGAAGGAATCGTTGGAATTTTAAATGAGCGAATTCGAGAATAATGGCGTGGTTCGCCCGTATGGTAAACAACGTGAATTTTATCACGTGGAGTACATGTGATCAATTCAAGGCCAAATTTTGCTTTAATAGCTCGGGGGGGGGGGGGGGAAGGGGTTTATCGCACGGCCAGGCAGTCATGTGATAATGTTTAGTGTGGGTCGTTTCACGTGTAAAGAAAATGTTAGGTTGATTTAGCGTCAGATCAGGTTACTGTTTTGTGTAAACAAGTGGTGTTTTGTTACGCACAAACATGTGATGAGACAAAGTTCAATGGCGAGTCACGACACTTTCATGAGACTGTCATAAGTTCGTTTTCGGCGCTTTTTATTGGCTTTCGTGGCAGCTAGAGTTGTGTAACAAAGCGAGAAACTTAAACGGAAGCGGGGAATGAGTAAATTTATGCGTTTTTTGTAATCTGAAAAATGATAACCGATTTTTGTGTCTATAAAACTGTGAAACGAATCTTACGTGGAGCTACTGCGTTTTTGTCTTCGTAAAAAAACGCATTTAACGCGCGCGAACGAAACAAAAACAAAAAAACATGGAATCGCTTGCTATGCAGGCTATTCCGCCATCTACTTTCCGCAAATTCTCTTCTCATTGGTGGAAAGATAAAAGGCTGTAAGTAGGAAACTAATCCGGGTGGTTGCTTCAGTGCTCATATCCAGAGAATGTCCAGCCTACAACTCAAGTGTCCCCTTCCAGTTCAACTTTTGACTCCCTTTCAGCTCACTCTTGTGTGTGACGTCGTGACGTCTTAAAATTTCGCGCCAAGTCGAGTCAGCAGGAGTGAAACGCATAGGGGAGGCACGAGTTCAAGATTGACAGCTTTTTACTGCCTTTTTGCAGTGGTTTCTGTAGTGATGTCTTCCAGTTCGTTCACTGTGCTTTTGCAAAAAAAGCATTCTTTGTTGTTCATAAGATGGCGAGATATACAAGATCTGCAAACAAAACATAGTAGTACGTTAAACACAACGCACGGCAACTTTCAATTATGATTTTAAAAAATTTCTGCTACACTTTTATTTCTGCATTTTGCAGTTTTCCTATAAGAGTGTCTAACGAAGGGTTTCGATGAGGACATGAAAGAACTGTAAAGTTCAACTTCTGAGAGTTGCCACGGGTACAATTTACAACACAAATCTGCTGCCATAAAGTTCATCTTTCGGATGCACCCCCAACTGAAAAGCCTCATGCCTTTCATTTTTGGGGGTGCAAACGTTTCTGATGGGTCGGCGTGAATCCACATTCGCCGGAGATTGAATATAAAACGCCATGACGCAGTGGAGGAGTTGTTTGCTTCTAATGAAAGGCCTTAGAATTCAATTAATAGCTCTCATGTCACGTGATACTCACCTGCATGACGCGTGCAGGCATGGAATGAATCTGACCGAGATCTTGACTGCGTAGCAGATGGGGCACAACTCGTCGACATCCACAGATTCCTATCAGAAAGAGACGGTCACTTTAGTCGGACAACCATACTAATCGATCCCTTATCGCCAGAAAAAATAAATAAATAAATAAAAAAAAAGACTTTAGAAACAACTGGCAGCATTTCGCAGAGTAACACTCGACCTTGGTCCTGTGAAAAACTTAGGAACGAGGATAAGTAACCCACAGAACTGATACTGAAGCACTGTTCAGAAGTGCCTCGGATTGGCGCTTTTCAGCTGGGGGCCACGTGACTTATACACAACAGGCAATCGTGTTGCCCGTGCAAACTACCAGGGCTGCAACGATACATTTTCTTACGATACGATACAAACCTCGATACAAGGACTACGTTAAGATACACGATACGATACATTACTGCGCGCGACATTACCAACAACTTACACTACTTTTAAATGATTTATTTCCATAATAACAAATTTAACACAGTAATGACACAACATCAAATCGCCTTACTAGGGATAAAATGTAGAGCTTGGGTAAGGAGTATTAAAGACAGTAATTTCCCAAATTTGTTGATGTAGCATATTTTATTGTATCGTAATATCGCGATATCTTATTTTAATATCGATATTCGTATCGTTGGAAAAAATAGCGCGGTTCCCCGATGCATCGGTGTATCGTTGCAGCCCTACAAACTACACTAGAGAACTTTGCGCATAACGCTGCTGCTCAGTATCCTCGTAGTTTCTGGCGTGGGTGCTCACGTAAGTGAGAATATCGCACCTGTTTCTGTAGTTGAGACTGTGAGTCCTGTTCCTCAAGGTAAGTCACCAGGTCATCAACTCGCTGTACCTCCTCTGCAGACACGTCCTTGTTTATCACTGCAAGAAAAAAATTTATAGCACAATAAGGTCATTTATATCAAAAAAGCGTCTTATCTAATACAAGAAAGGAAGAAATGATGCCTTTTCAGCGCGAACAAAGTAAAAGTTAACGTTCCTTCATTTTCCATTAACTTCACTTATGTCTTTTACCACAGGAACAATACACACTTGATGGATGTTAACAAAGTCAAATTGAACCACGTCTCCTCGGGTGTCTCGCAACTGAACATTTTCAGTTAAACTGCTGCTCGTGTCTTAGCTAAAATGCGCCTGTCACGCCTGAAAGAACACCCAAATGCCTTTAACCACTTACCTTGTCGCATACCTGTGTAAGCCGCACCCGGATAAATGGATCAGTTTAGTAGAAAGACACAAATTGTGCAGGAAACCATTTCTCGTCTTTCGTATAAATGGCACTCAATGCCATTTATGCGAGAGACAATAGCCGGTACAATGGACCATTTCTTGATACGCCAACAATTACAATAATTTTAGTCCAACGCGTTAACAACCCGACTAACACAAGAAAAGCCGCAAAAGGAGTAATAAAAAAAAGCGTTCACATTACATTTTCTGAATGAGAACTTTGGTGTAGAGCTTTCGGCTACTGACGATCTTCCTCCCACCAAGAAGCAGACAGTGTCCAAGCTATATCCAGGCTCTGCTAATAAAGATGACGTCGCTCTTTCTTTGCTGCGCAGAAAAGGAATCAATAGTTAATCACATAGATGGTAAACTCTAAGCTCCGTCATCTTTCTTATTTCCTGACCAATCTTTTTTTTTCCTTCTTTAACAAACAGGGCGTTTTCGACAGCAGTACGCAGGACAAAATGAACCTAGTAAATATGACCTCGCTCGCCACGAGTCTCCCAGTAGCTCAGTGGTTAGAGCGCCCGACCCGTGTACGGAAGGCCATGGGTTGGATTTTAGTCGGGCAGTAGAACGACGCTCATGACCTGTTGGACTTTACATCTTACTTACCCTTTACGCCCTGATATAAAAACGCATATTCTCCTTACTGTTCTCCATACATTTCTTATGGAACTAGTAAGGAGAATTTGTCTTAATATCATGACATCTTATCTTTGGTGATCACCTTCTTTTTTCTCATCACTTGAATGTTCAAACAAGTAGTGATAATATGAAGAGAAACTTCATTTTCGTCATGGTTAGGGCTTTAAGGGCTAAATGCCATGATGACGAGGTAACAACAAGATCAACTTTCTAGAGATTTTTTGAGAACGCCCATGAGAATTTTTTAAAAAGGGAATTCACGTCCCTTTAAACTACTTCGAGACTTCATATTTGAAGGCGATCAGTTTGTTTTATGTAGTCCAATTAAGTAGGAGCTGTATTAGCACGACTATAGTAGGGATGGTATTCAAGTTCAGTAAAAGAAAGGAAAAATGCTCTCGTCGTTTCGTTCACTTTCTCTATAAATGATGTATAAGGCTATTGTACGTTGCTGTGTCAAAGAATAACATTCCAAGAATAAAAAAGGAACAAACCTTTCACTTGTACCGTCCATCAGCAGCGTCAATAAAATTCCTGTCACAGCACCAAGAATGGGAAACCTATCCACTGTTTCCAATCCTTAAAAAATACGTTAAAAATACGTGAAACACTGAAACTAACTATGTTCAAGGAAATTCAGTATACGGTGTGTAGTCCCACAGTCTAGATTACTGACTGAACTCACATTTTCCCGCGCTTGGTACTGGTCGCACGTTTTCCCGCGCTTGGTACCAGTTGTATGTTTTCCCGCGCTTAGCACTGGTTGCAAGTTTTCCCGCGCATGACACCGGTTGTACGTTTTCCCTCGCTTGGTACCAGTTGCATGTTTTCCCGCGCTTGGCACCAGTTGCACGTTTTCCCGCGCTTGACACCGGTTACTTTTTTTCCCGCGGTTTGCACCGGTTACAAGTTTTTCCACCCTTTCTACCAAATTCAATTTTTTTTCTCCGCGTTTTTATTCCGAGTTCTACAACATATGCATTAGCTGTGACGTTTAGTCAGGTGTATTTTCCATGGTTTTGCAACAAAAACAGCATCCTTTCCTTGGTTTTACAAGAGAATTTTTGTTCACAACCTTACCTGGCAGGTGAAGCCTTGTGACGTTCTCAAACAAGTTTGAACTGGCGGTCACACGATTAAGAACCTGAGTTAAAAGCTATGAAAAAGAAGCAAAGACAATACGCTGGTCAGCTCTATTCACTTTAGAGCGCTGCCAAGTAATCAATGGGCACAGATAACGTGTCCTTTTAAGGACAAGCACATGCCACATGCACAAGTACAGAACAGCAAGCAAAGGTAACTCTTAACCCCTTCAATGCTGCAACTAAGTCAGACCTTGGTTTGTATTACGATTCTACTTTTGAGTCTGTAGATGAAAACCCGAAGTGTGACCATTCAAATGAAAGCTTTCCTGTGGTACTGTTTACTATGCTGTACGAGGTGGTTCTAACTTTTGAGTCTGTGGATGAAATCCTAAACTGTGACCATTCAAATGAAAGCTACTGAGCAGTACTTTCCTGTAGTACTGTTTATTGTGCTGTACGACGTGGTTCTAACTTTTGAGTCTGTAGATGAAACCTTAAAGTGTGACTATTCAAATGAAAGCTACTTGGCAGTACTTTCCTGCGGTGCTGTAAACTACGCTGTACACGGTGATTCTAACTTTTGAGTCTGCGAATGAAACCCTAAAGTGTGACTATTCAAATGAAAGCTGCTACACAATACAAGTTTATTGTGTCATACGCTAAGCTGTGTGGTGAGCTGTAGCAAGTTTTCAGATATTCCACATGAAACATAAAATGTTTCAAACACCTTGTATAGCATACTAAACAGCTCACAGGAAAGTACAGCTACACAGCTTTCACTTGCCTGGTCAGAAAAAATGTTGGGCGTAATAAAAAGTACCTGGAAAAGGCGAGCAATATGTAGCTCTGCGGACTGTCGCTTCCAATTCGTAAACACTCCAGGAGCGACTGTCGCCACCATTTCTAACACCTGGGAAGCAACGGCACCAAAATAAATTAGAATGGGACATTATAACGATTTTTACTTTTATCTAACAGAGCCCCAACAAAGGAAAAGCGGAAGTTTCAGAACTCACCCTCATCAAGCCGACGGTTAAATCAAAACAAACTGCGCATGTTCGCAACTGACGCGAGTCAAGAACAATGTCCATGCGATGAGTGGCTTGTTGAATCTATGAAAAACGACAAGGAAGAAAACTAACATGCATTACTAAAATTGTAAGCTACCTTTGATGCAATAAGAGGAAAAACAAAATTTATCAAAGAAATTAGCTTCTCTTTTTACAAGGCATATAACTGAAACAATTAACGAAATATAAATACAATTAAACATGATTTATTTCACGTAGAGTGGACGCCAAGTCTCCCGGGCCAAGGGCTATGTTAAAAACGCTCGAGTTAACTTATAACATACAAATCAAGTATAGTTGTGAAAATTGCGTATATTAAATATAATCAATAATAAATAATAACCTTCGAAAAAAATGCTGCTCCTGTTTTGATTGCAAAGTTCCCTGTCTAAGCAAACGACATGACGGCAGAAAATTGCCTTGAAGCACAGGCCTTCTATGTGCTTCAGATAGAAAGATCAAAGTGCTAAGCACCAGGCGGTCGCGCCTCAATAGGCTGCAAGACGTAGAATCCGAAAATTGAATCATACCTCCTGTAGCATTCCGATGAATTCCGAGAAAGACCAGTTTAACTGGTTTAACAGGCCGTTCAGAAACTCGTTTGCAAGTTGGTTATCCTCGACGCACAGCTGACCAAACATTCGCTGGCATCTTGTGGATGGATGAGGAGCTGAAATGAATATAGGAAATGTTCTCAGTAAAGGAAACGGCATACCAAGTGCAGAAGGAACTTGAGTGATCTTGGTTAAACGGTTTCAATATCATCCAACATTGTTAATACAACTTTATCGTGCGAATATGTGATGGCAATCAAACTTTGTCCAACGCCATTTAACATCCTTCAGAATCATTCATAAGGAAAAGAATCATAAGGAAATTTGGTAACCTATCAAGCCAAGAAATTTTGGTAGTGACGTAATAGTCACGTAATAGTCCGTCCGTACGTACGTACGTACGTCCGTCGGTCCGCACCACAGGGTCACCAATACACTTCATACACTGGATATCACCCTGTGCTGAATCCCATGTGTTTTTGGCGCGAATTCGCATGTTGACCCGCGTTGTAGCAAAACAAGCAGAGACAACAAAAGTAAAAAACAAGTTTGTTAATGGAAAAAAGTTCAAAAGAATACTCAGTTGTCTTTTTGGTGGAAGGGGAAAAGTTCAATTTAGGCGAAAAAATTAGGCGATAAAGTTCAGGCGAAAAGTTCAAATTTGCCTTGTCGGTTCTGTTCGTACTCGGGCGGCACACCGCTTGAGTTCGCAGCTTTTCGCAAAGGTTTCGACGCCAAATATAGCAGAGCTAGTGCTTTTTGGTTTTTCTGCCCACAACCATGGTTTTTACGGCGTTCCGAACACATTTTGCCAGGAAAAACACCAGCATTTTCATGCTGATGGGCAGCTTGTCACGAAAAAAAGAAATAAGTATTAAAATTAACGTGGAAATGTCAATAAACGCTCAAGGCCAAGTGGACTAATATCCGGCTTCATACGTCGACGGCTTGGGTTCGGCTCTCAGCGAGGATATGAATGTTTTCTTTTGTTTGTTTTTTGTTTTTGTTTTTTTTTTATTTAACGACTTGAATGAGAGTATTTTCACAAATTAATAACTGCCAGCAAAAAAAACAAACAAACAAACAAAACAAAATGGGGTCTCCGCTTTTAGGCTTGGCTAAATCTATATATTATCATTCAACGCGGTGTCCAAACACGTTTTACTAGCCAAATTCACGAAGGTGAATGGAAATGTTGAATCTACTTGGCCGAGACCTTACAGAAACGTTGTTCTGAAAAACACTGAAATTTCGCTGAGCTAATTATCATAACGTACAGCGATATGCCACCAAATATGGCAACTAATTTTGAAAAAAAAATATTCTAAAGAGCAAAACGGAACAAGTAGATGGGACCGCTCAAGTGAAGGGTTAAACAGTTGAAGAAGGATCGCAGTTCACAGAATTTGAGAAATCAATATAATTGTCATTTTGATGGAACTTCGAGTTTTTAGCCGTTAATGTCTTTTAAGTTTATATTTCTTTAAAATCATCGCTTTTAGCGAGGTTTTCTCCCTTATCCTGATAATAAAGACGGCACATCCCTTCCAGAGGAAGTGTTAAAAAAACGTTATGAACGACTTACGTTGAAGACTGGCTCGCAGATGACCTGACAAAGAGAAAAGAAAATAATAGTCAGCTGTCTCGTTTGCTTGAAAGCAGCATTTATAAAATAGAAATTTTTATAGTGCCATGAACCTGTTTTGGTAAACCAAATGGACTGTACTTTAAATTATACGCTGTTGGTTAACTGACCTTGTTCTGGTAAACCTAGAGTAAGGGCGTCTGGAGAACTTGTATAACGAAACGCAAAGCCACAGCCCTAACAAAGAAAACAAAAGATCTGTCAGTAATTGCACTGCCATCACAAGAACGCAGTGGTTAGCGACCGTAGCCACTGTGATCTGTGTTTTTCGGTACAGTTTAAGTGGGTTCAGAAATTAACGACCCCCATGCATCAAAGCATTGAGCCCTTCACCGAAAGTAACGATAAAATACGTTGCTTGCTAAAAATCCCTTAAGTAGCTAGTTCAGAAATTTAACATATGCTATATGTTTCACAAACATCAACTCGAGTTTACCAAAACGAATTTCCAGACTTTGCCGTGTGAAAACGCCTTTAAAAAAACAAACAGCCGTAAGAGGGTGTTACACGGACACTACAGCGCAGAATTATTCAAAAATATCTCCCAGAAAAAACAACTCGTTTACTTCTTCTCCGAAGGCTAATTTCGTATTTTGATTGGATACTCGATCTTACGAAAGTAATTATGCGAATAAATTAGAGATGGCCTTTTTTTGCGTGTCAAGCTGAGTGACATACCTTCCAAACTCTCACCAGAATCCACGTGGTTTGAACCCAGGATCGCTTGTCATAAGCGGCCATGAGAGAGCGAACAGATTTCTCTAACCTGAAAGCAAATATTATGAACACAACTAATAAGTCTGGGAAAGACTTAATGGTCTCTCCTCAGCGCTTCAAAGCAATCAAACTAAAAAATCAACATCTTCTCCGGTTTTTAGAGCCTTGAAATTCAAATCTATTTAATTTTAAAACCGTTTACGAGTGTGAAGGTCGTCTAATGAAAAAGATTCAAGTAATGCCCCAACAAACCGAATTTCGTGCCGATAAAACTTGTGGCTGGCACTTACTTCATTTTAAACTGTCCCACGGCAATCAGCGAAACAACCTTCCGTTTTTCTCAATAGGCGGTTGATTGCAGTTTTCTTTGCAAAATTATGGCAGAAACTGCGCACGAGTGGTACGTGTGAACTCTGTCTCTTCTCTCTAGGCCACTCCCATCCTTCGGCACACTCTCCAAGTCCCTTTGTGTAGTATATGTTGTAGCTCAATTTTATCCTTGGTTCAATTTTTATTTTCTTTTGTTTCATATTCTATATCATATATTAACATAAAAAAATAACAAAGGAAAGTGTAAATTGAACCAAGGATAAAATTGAACTACAACATATACATAGGTTAGCCAGAGTTGGCTGGGGAAAGAGACTAACAGGATCGGTAGTTTAAGTTTAATTTTTTTGACGTTACAAGAAAACCAGCCTGTTTGAAGCCTCTATGATGAAGAGAGCACTTTCCGTTTTACATTCCAAAAAAGTGGAAACACGCATACAGCCTCTTCGAGAATTTTTTCAAAACTGATGACGAAGAATATCTTGGAAATATCGAGATCCTCAAAAACTTAAATTAGTGGCTCCGCGCCTCTAAGAATACATCAATGTTTATTGACATAATTCACACTCACTTCTCAGATTGCAGATATTACTTTCACAATTGGTACTGTTATCTTAGCATTTTCCTCTCTTTTTATTTGTGTCCCCTTCCCCTGTTTCAATTAGGCCTTTTCTAATTGTGGGTGGAAGCCTTATTGTATGTATAATTTGAAAATATCAACAAATGTTGTTGTTGTTGATATTGGTGTTTCACCAGCGACAATGATCAAGTGACAGATGTCTGGAAAGTGTCACGCCTTTAACCCTTTAAACCCTGATATCAGCTTGCATATTCTTCACACTGTTCTCCGTACATTTCCTATGGTACTGACGACATGAATTTTTTTAACAATCATACCTTTTCTACTTGGTGATCATTTCCTTTAATCTCATGACCTTTATGTTTGATTAAGCAGTGTTAATTTAAGGAGAACTTGGATGCTGGTCACTCCGAGGGGTTAAAGGGTTGATTAAATACTATTTTATTGAAATACAGAGTAAATACTATTTTATTGTAGCAAACATTCAATGCTTTGATACTATTAATGTAACTCCATTTACATTTAACTTCTTATTTAATTGTTTACATAGTCTTTGATAACTGTTATGTAGGAAGGAGAACTGTGATAACCATTTTTAAAACACCGAATGTAATCTTAAACGTAAATCAAATTTTGACTATTTGGTGTCCCCGATTAGTGGGCTACATGTAGCAAGCTAGAAGACAAGACACATTAATATGGTTGTTCAGTTCAGTTCAGTTCAGTTCAGTTCAGTTCAGTTCAGTTCAGTTCAGAATGACTTACAGGGATCCCGGCATATTTTCCACTGCTTCAAGGCTGTCTGGGTAACACACAAACGCTGCTAAAGCTTGAATAATAACATCCCGTAAATCTGAAAATCACATATAAAATTCATACAAAAATGAGTTTTAATAAATATCTGTACATCCATCTCAAATGCCTTTCACGATGACAACTATTTAGCCTTCACAAGCTTCATTTTGTTGAGAATGGTTTAAGAAAATTAAAATTTTTTTAAGTAACAAAATTTGTACACAATCTCACTGTTATAAAACCCATTCCCTTCACCCATATTATATCAATTGCATAACACGGAACAGATAAACTAGCGAAAACAAAAACTGATAAACAAACGAGTAAATGAAAAAAACATTAAGCAAAGAAAAACAAACAAACTAAAAAACAAACAAAAGAGATAGCAAAAGAACAAACCAAGGAATGAACAAACGGTTTTAAAACAGGAATAGCTAGGAATTTAGAAAAAAAAGTCGTTTACCAGGTACCTGGATTGATAATTCTTTGATCGATAAAGTGCGTGCAGAGGAAAACCGCCATTTTGTTCAAAGTATCATTAGCATCTGAAAGCAAAAAATATTGGTTAGTAGACAGTCCCACAGATCTACTTCTCCACGCTGCCGGGAACGAGTATTCGTCGTCTTTCTTCCCCTCCCTTCAACACAGCTTAGCCAATAGATTAGCCGCATTTTAGCCTTGCCGCCACCCTCCTCTTCCCAACGACTAATCCAAAGAGACGAAGCTGAACAAAGGTAGATTTTACATGGTAGAGTAAAGTCTGCGTACGCGTGGACGTGAATTTACCTGGTTTTACGTGCACAAATGGAAGAAAAAGCGATGTACGAGCGGCTTATTTAAACTAGAAAGTTGAACAGTGTTCACCTATTTACGTTTACATAAGCCGTTAATACATCGCTTCTTCTTCCATTTGCGCACGTAAAGCCACCTCTGTTGGTAGGTAGTTTTTACGCGACAATGGAAATCCGGGCGTGTTCGTTACGTCATGGTATAACTCGTTACCAGCGACCTCACTTGGGCTTGCTGCTATTTTCTCCAAAGAAAATTTACGTAGTCGTTTAAAACACTAAGAAAAACCTTACTACGTCCCGTAACGCGGACATTAACCATTAGATTTGTTTTCAGCAGCAATGTTTTAATGAAAGTGGTGGCCATCTCGAAAGCCCGCTGACCATTTCAAACATGCAGTCGATCCCGGTCAAGCTTTGTTTCCACTCCTCAAGTAGTGAGCAAGGCAAGCTTAAGGTCATGAAGTCGATGAAGGTTATTTTCTTCACACTTTTCACTGCCATTTGCATATTTTTCTTATACTGGTGCATAAATACGCCACCTCGCTCAACTAAGCAATACTCAGGTACGGCATTTATATTTCAAATATTTCTTTTTCTTTCATTTCCAAAGAGGAAATCTCATTTTGCAAGATGCTTGAAAACAAAAAGGCATCACACGATACTTTGAACTAGTCACACTCTAGGATATTATATAGAAGTTCAAAATAAGCACTACCTTGCAAGTTAAAAGCAAAAACCGAAATATGAGAGACGCCATTTTCGAAAATGTTCGGCGACAAACATGCAGCACTCCAGGGTAGCATTGGTGACCAGCTGCCATTTGAATGACCACTCTCTTATTATTACACAAATTCGAAAGTTAGAACTATCTTGGACAGCATAATAGTCGGCACCACAGGAAAGTCCCGCTAAATAGGTATTATTTGAGTCGTCCCAGTTGCCTTGGGGTCTCATTCACAATTCAAAAGAACAACTTGAACAGCTTGAACAAGAACAGCATAATAAACAGTACTAGTTCAAGAGTTTTCACTTCAATCGTCAAACATTAGATTTCGTAAAAAAGATTTGGAGACTTGTAACCACCTTGCACTACAAACCACGCGTTATTTTCGTTTTAACCCGCAAATGCGAGTTAAAACTAGACAACAGATAGACAAAGGCAGACTAAGAGAGAACAATCATAACTTAAACAACAGAAGCAATTTTTCTAGGGCTAAAAACAATACAGCTGATATATAGATTTAAGTGCGAGGGTAGGGCATTGAAACAAGATTGCAAGAGCTCCTACTTTACCGTGGACTAACTCTGAAAGTTACTTAGCAATCGAACGCTCTTACTGCCCGCCGGTTCGCAGCCAAACTCTTGTATAGCATATAGTATCTCATACGTAGAAAAGTCGCCGAAGAAAAATGGTGTGAAAAATTATCTTATCCTATCTTCAGTAATGGGTCTCTTCTTATGGTAAATAAATAAATGTATATGTATTCAAGTTGGTTTTTTAAATAATAATTACATTCAACATCGTCCTTCAAATGTACGAAAATGAAGTATAATCACAATCGCAAAAGGATATGATAAACATTCTATTCTTGGCACAATGATGTTTTTTCTTTGACCATGTTGCCGTTTAGTTGTCGAAAATATTTATACCCTTTTGCCCAAAAGACAACGTTGCACATGAGGGTGAATTGTCATGTATTGATACAGACGGTTTCACCTGCGTAAACAAACCTCAAATAATCTAAACGTGGCTTTTATAATTGCCAGCATTTTAGCTATAGGGACTAAAAGCCAAAATCACCATGCAGAGTATCATGTCTTGTAAACAGTACCAGAGCAAAGTGCTTCTCAACAGTTTTCATTTGGCATGGTCACACTTTAGGATTTCATACGCAGACTATAAAAAAATAGAACCACGTGGCATATTATAGCGTTATAAACAGTACCACAGGAAAGTACTGTTCGATTGCTTACACTTGAATGGTCACACTTTAGGCTTTCACCTGCAGGTTGGAAAGTTAGAACTACCTTGCGTAGCATTCTAAAGAGTACCACAGAAAGGTGCTGTTCGGTAGCTTTCATTTGCCAAGGTCAGACTTAAAGTTTTCTGGAATTATCCCACAGACTCAAAAGTCATCTAAGGATCGTCACAAAGGGATAGTTCTACTGAAACGCTTTTGGACCCCTTAACCCCTCCCCCCCCCAAAAAAAAAACCTCCCAACCTAGGCCCGGTTGTTCGAAGTAGGGTTCGGCTAACCCAGGATTAGCGTCAATTTTAAATTACGTTCTATAGCCAGACGATAAGGATAGCTGTAAAACGTTAAGGCCCTAGGTTTTGACTTTGGTTGCTTTCAAATAACCACTTGGAATTTGCTATGAAAACTTTTTGAATAGAAGAAACGAGACCCTAGGTTAAATTTTAACCCTAGGTTGGCGTTAAGGTGACTCGAACGAAACTAATGACGCGCACTATGCCTCTCTAAAAACTCTAATAACATCATCATTTCTTACTCGATTGCCTTGAAACTTTCGCATTTTTGCTAAAGTTTCAAGGCAATCGAGTGAGACATGAGGATGCCATTAGAGTTTTTAGAGAGGGATAAAGCGCATCATTTATTTTGATCGAGTCACCTTAACCGGCTTTCGAACATCCGGGCCCTGGGGCCCGTTTCTCGAAACTCCCGATAACTTTCCGGCCCGGTAAGTAATTTATCAGCTAATGATAATTATTGGTGGAAACTTAGCGATATGCTTCACGAAATTATAAAGATTAAAATTTAGCTTTCATAATCAATAACAACTGTATGGCTATTCGAGAATATTGTGCACCTAAAATAGTCTTCAGGCCTAGAAAGTTATCGGGAGTTTCGAGAAACGGGCCCCTGGTCCTTAATCTTATACAAGGAAATAACTGCTTTTAAATCTACTTTCAGGGACTGCAGCTACGATAAGAACAATTTCTCAAGCATTAAAGGTAAATGTACACGTCTAAAAAACGTGCTTGTTTTGTTTTCTGGTTTGAACTGGTCCTCCTTTTCTTGCACTACAATAAATATGAGAAGATTACATCAAGAAACAATTTATAATCGGAACACCAAAACAATGTAATAAATTGATACAGGGAAGGCACTTGCAGCTCACCAACCTCGTCCCCAGGGTCTTCTCGCTTTTCAAAATGGCGGCGGCTCGGGAGAAGACCCTGGCACATAGCGACCTAAAAGGGTCGCTGATTGGTGCCATTCTTACATGAGTTCTGATTGGTTTACGTCTTCCAAAAGCAAAGATGGCGGATCTTTGTGGGTTCTTCCTGCAACCCAAATATTTCTATTTCTAGGTCTCTGTGATGTGAAAGCTGAACAGTTTTTCTGTTTGACAATTTACAAAACTGCAGCTGTTCCGTATGAGGAAGATCTGAAGTACCAAACCCAAGATTCGTAGATTATTCGGGTTAAAAGTTCCTCGATCGCGATCGGCTGGTGATCTACGTAAGAACCTTACCAATCGTCAATGTGCACGATACTTTAGAGTTTTGGAATGGCAGTCGCTGGATATAATGTGGCGTAGTGGACTGTGAAATACTTAATGGTAATGTACTTGCTCCGATTTTTGTCACAAATAAAGCATAATCGCGCACGAATTATTTGTGTTTCCATGGTCATTGAAAACTTGTAAGGCACTTGTATGTCTTATGTATGTATTGTTTTATTTATACATGTTAGATTCAGTCGCAAAATTGTCCTATCGCTGCGAATTTGCTGTGCAATTAAGGAATCTAATAAAAATGAAAAACCGGTGTAAATCAAATAAAATTATATAAAATAACTTAAATGAGGCAGCTGCTGCTTAGGGCATTCCATTCTTTGATAAATTTGTAGAAGCTAAATTTACAGATGCTGTTGCTATAAATAATTTCAAGTGCGGAGAACAAGTTGCTTGGATAAGCAATTTAGGTAATTTGAGGATTTCCATCGCAGGGATAAATAGCTTTATACACATTGGACGGCTACATGTACGTGATTCTACAACGTTGCTTTAATTATTAAGTTACTCAGAATGGTTGAGACTGTTCCAAGTTCACACTTGTAGAAGTGAATTGAATGAATTTAGAGGGTTTTTTAGTCCTTCCACACCATGAGAGTGTTTCTGCTTACGGAGATTCCAAACACTACTCATGCAGCTAACTACTGGCATTTTCAAGGCGTGACATTACTGGGGTAATATAAACCTGAATCTTAAATATATGATAGTGATGTGGGCAATGGGACAGAACTGAGCTGTGTTCATGAGCTTGCTAGGATTTTCAAGGCAAGGCCTAATTTGGGTTTACAAGCCTGATTCTCCTTGGTATCAGGACAGCTAGCCAAGATTACATTTTCAAAAATTATTGGTAACTTGTCAGTGAAGTTTTAGTGATCATAACACGATAAGGCAGCCAATTGCTTAGGAGTAAACCATGCTTCCAAGCCTGCTAATCCCAAAAAGGGATTGTAACATATTTGCTGTAATCTTTTGAATGGTAGACTGCTTCTGTGTTGTTGCTTGAAGGTGGAGTTGAGAACTAGACATCGTGAGCGTCCAACTGCCAGGGCTAGTGAATTACTAATTCTAATTTTTTGGAAGCGATTTCCTGTGCAAGTTACCATAACCCATGCCCCTCTTAGTGTCTAAATATCAAGGGGTAGGGGATTGATGGTGTGAAGAATGTAAGGGACCTGGAATTTACAACAAAATGTTTTCTAATTTTTCATAATTCACAATATCCTTTTTTTCAGGTTGGCATTTTTTGCCAAACAGGCGTGGAATTTAACCTTGCACTCATTGATATTGTCAGGTTATAACTTCATGACTTGTCATTATTCTCACCTCCCTGTTTCTTGAATTTTCTGTCATCATATTCGATTTATTGCCAGTCAAATACATTAAATGGCCACTGGAAAAATAAATTGTCCTTCTTAGAAGGGATAATGTTGCCTCTAACAGATATACATGTATGTATGGCACTTGATTTGATCATGTTTCCTTTTATTTTTCAAACATCAACAAAAATGTGATATCAATATAAGAGCACCCTAGGTTGATAGCATGTTATATTGTGTTATTCCTTTACTCAATGTTAATTTTAAATTCTCATTAAAGAACTTCATTAAAATAATCATTTTTTCTCCTTTTCTTCTTGGACCTCCCATTTCCCATTGATTTCCATTTTAAAGGAATATTATCCCCAGCACTGGTTGAACAAACAAAGAGGACTGTATCTATCCACTGTTCAAATGCTTTATTTGCCCAGTCTTTACAGGCTCTTATTTTACTAAATTCTAACAGTCAAGATTTCACACATAACTTTTTCCAAAAGTAAATTGTTGTTGATATCACACCTTATCATTAGTCCAATCAGTTATTAATAACACAAGTGTGTTAGTATTGGACACTCGTCTACAATGATATTTCTAACAATATTAACAATAAATAATAAATAAATACAAACGATATTTCTAACTCAAAAAAACATGCACAAAAAGTATCATGAGGAACTATTTGTAAACTGGACAGCTAAAACACAGAAAGCAGTATTGAAAGTGACAAATCCTAGGAGATCTGCAATTGAACAAGCAAATATGTACACAGGAATGGGACTAAATAAATCCAACAATTCCAACATGACCACTGTTCCCTTTAAAGCCGCACCTGGGATTTGCTGGATTAAACACCACTAACTGTTTGACTATGCAATTGCAATATGGCTCTCTGGAAGAGCACTTGCAATAAATGGGATGCTGTAACTTCTAAATAAATCTTATGATGATGATGAACAATGATTCGTCCCTCATCTCAAGCATACCACCCCTTACCGGTATTTTATTGTAAGCTCTAAAGATGACGAAATGTTAAAAAAATGTTCAAAGACTTATGTAATCACTCCTAATAAATAAACATGAGCATTTTTTTTATCTCCAGTGGTTGAACAAGATAATGAGAAGTGTTACCCATGAATTGAAAAGCTCAAGAAACAGATTGCTATGGGATAGCAAGCAGAGTAAAGTAACTTAAGATTACATACAAATTTGCAACAATTTACCGTAAGATAAATTATGCCAAAAGCCGCCTATCCTCATGAAACAAAAATACACGTTCGTTCGAGTGATCAACATTTAAAAACAAGTGGTCAGGGGAAGATGTAAGACTTCAGCTTAAAATTACCCTGATTATTTTCTTTTTGCGCGTGATCTATGAGTTCGGCGAGCTTTCTACTGTACGCACAAACCATATTAAATGAACGGCCAAAACAAGACCTCTAACACTTTGCTGTGTTCCTAAAGCCCGTATATGTATAACTTGTCTTTGTTTTTCTTTTTTTCTTCACGCATGTTTGAACCAACCTTCAGCCTTTTCCGCCATTTTGTTTATCTTGACCTCAGCCGTAATCTCGTACCCAGATCTTCTCACTCACCTCGCCTTAGCCGCCATTTTGAATACATTTCCATCCTCGTTGGAAATTTTGGTCAAGTGATTCTGCTGTGTGCCAGGGTCTTCTCCCGAGCCGCCGCCATATTGAAAAGCGAGAAGACCCTGGGGACGAGGTTGGCAGCTCACCAGATGTTATTTTAGGTCGCTAAGAGTCTTCAATTCTTTAACCCGCACTTCCACGTTCTTAATGTTAACCCATATCCACATGTGTGTACTCCTTTGGTTCTCTATATATTTCTCATGGTACTAGTTGGGGGAATTTGAATAAACATCAAGACTTTTTATCTTTGGTGATCATTTCGTTCATTTTCCTGACCTAAATGTTTGATCATGCAAGTAGTGATATTGTGAGGAGAAATTAAATACTTGTCACTAATGGGAAGGGTTAACAGCCTATTACAATACAGCCGGTCAGAATGACATGATACACTGTGTATCGTACATTACACTGTGTAACGTGCATTAATTCTATTGCAGGGAAATTTAAAAACCTTAAAAATCAACCCTGAAGAAAGACAAATAGCCAGGAAACAACATTTAAAAGAATACTGCCATAAAAACACATTTAACAAAAGTCCACGACCCGAAGAATTCCTCCAGCTTGCTGTAGACGATGAACTAAAACTTATCTACTGTGTGATACCAAAGGTCGGGACTAAAACATGGAAAAGAGTGTTGGTTCAGCCTCGAGGACTTCAGCCAGGCATCCACCGCTGGGATGCGTGGAAACGTTTAAGCAGCTACACGGCGAAAGAAAGAAAACAACGACTTGAATCTTATTTTAAATTCGTTTTCGTGCGCGAGCCTTTGGGACGGTTGGTTTCTGCATATAAAGACAGGCTAATAAAACATTCAAGTACCACCAGGAAAGAGCGAAGAAATATTGTAAAAGCTTATCGCCCTCAGGAGTTTAAGCCAAACGGAAAAAATTTCCTTAGTTTTCGGGAGTTCATTCAGTATTATTCCGACAACAAGTCCAGAAATCAGCACTGGAGTCAATACGAAAAGCTCTGCCACCCATGCATCATCGACTACAACTTCATTGGTCACTTGGAGACATTAGAAGAGGACGCTCCTCTCTTGTTAAAAATGGCGGGAATTGACGGCCGCGTAACTTTCCCGCCAGTTCACAATTCAACCGGTTCATCTGAAGTGTTAAAGCACTTTTCTCAGGTTCCTTCTGAATACATTACCAGGATTGGCGAGCTGTACCGCAGTGATTTTGAAATGTTTGGTTACGAATACCTCGGAGCTGTGACATCACTTTTGAAACGAGCTTAGAGTGTCTTCATGTCAAGAAATACATCATCATCATCATTATCATCATCATCCTCATCATCATCATTATCATCATTTTGCAACTCCCCTGCAATACGTACTCCTATCGGTCGACCCGTTAAATTCGATTAAAAACATACCGGTATTAAATTAATCTTCCAAAGATATTTAATTTTATTTTATTTTCCCTTTAACAAAGTTATAAGGTAGTTTTAGGAGGTCAGTCGATGTATGGAGTTGAATTGAACTAAAATAAATTGTAAGACATATCAACGCGAGAAAATTGAGTTGTTTTCAATGGGTTAATAGAAAATTTCTCCTTAGGAGAAATTTCGTTGTTATATAGAACGCGGAAAACTCGCTATTGTCATGGATTTTGTCTGTTTTGGTTTTCTTTACGCCCAGCAACAGTGAATCTCTTTTCTATGACAACCAACAAGATTGTTAACCATACAGGATGACAAGAGCAAGTTGCCTTTGAGCTCCACTTATTTGCTTATTTAATTAACACTAATATAACGATAAGAAAGAACAGAACTAAAATACAGAAATTTTCTCTACTCTTGATCGAGTCCGGCAGTTATTATGATAATATCATGGGTGACAAATTACTCCTTAATTTGGTGCGAAATTTCAGCGTTAATTTATAATTTCACATGTGAAATTACAAAATTGCTATGACAACGTGTCAATAGCTCAGTGCCAAGATGGCGTCGAGGTTGATGAAGATGTTTTGTGCAGAACTAAAGCTATTCTGGAAATATTCATTGAGGACTCAATCGGTAATCTGTAAATTTTGACTTTTAATTGACTGAACTTCTCAGAAATCAACTGCGAGTCAAAAAGAAGAGATTATTTGTGATAGTGTGACAGCGAAAATTTTTGAACGGCGAGCCAGTTGCTGATCGAGTGATTGACCGCGAACTCAGAGAAGTAATTCCGTGGATTTGGGCACTTCTTCGAATGAAATAAAGGTCAGTTTTAAATACAAATTTGCTTCCGAAGTTTACTTTCGTTAAAACAAGTTTTCTGTGCGTATTTTGAATGCATTTGTGAAGCCTTCTGAGCCTTGCTCGATGGAGCAACATGGTGCTCGATTCAGTGAATTTGCCGGATAAAACGCGGATAACCTTTCCAAGCGATTTGCTTTGGTACTTTTCAAGTAAAAATTCAGCGCCTGTTGTATTTTGCTGTTGGTTACAAATACACGAAATCGTCAAAGCGTGGTAAAAACTTCCCACAAGACTTTTTCATTATTTCACTCAGAAAAATGTCAACTTTAGCCAATATTTTTTACGCTAATATAAATCTTTGCACCTATTTTAAAAACATTTCGCCATTATTTGCAGTTTTTGACTTTTTTATGGGCTTCAAAACTTACGACAAACTAAGCACCATTTGTCGCACGACCGAGTTAGAGGGGGCATGGGTCTATTCTTGATTTGACGTCACAAACTGCTTTGCATGCATGTTTGCAAAGACTTCAGGCAAAGACTTCAAGCTGCTCATGAATAAAGCTGCTCATGAATAAATTTGTAAGGCAAAATTTTGATGAAGGTCGTACGTTAAAAAGCTTTAGATCTTGATCGTTTGGGAGCCGATTTCGTTGAAACTTAATAGAGGGCTTGAGGAATGTTGGAGGTGCAACAAGACTGTTTTTCCTTCGATAAATTGCGTTTCTTTGCGATGCTTTGAGCTTCCAAAGTTAAGATTTGGTAAAACGCGACTCCGTGTCCAAGTTTTCTCCTCGTGGAGAAGACAACGCTTTTTGATTTTGCCACTAATTGATCAGTTAAAACCTCTATTGTGTCACAACAGAAGCCGATTTTGTGATTTCAAGTTCCACTGAAAGTTATAAGCCTTTAAATGAGTAAAATCGTCCTTGTTTAAATTTGAAGACTTAAAACGTCTGTTAAAAAGCCCGTTTTAAAAGAGTTCTTTTGTGACAACCTACAACACACCTATTTTACCTGTCTGCTGTGTCAGTTCAGGAAATTTTATATCCGCGCTGTATTCTGGGACACAAAATTGGTGGTTTTAGGGCTTCCGAAGGCTTATCGAAGAAACTGACACGAGTGTTTAAGCCAAGAATATTTTATTATGTAAATTATGGATGTAAAAATTAAGAAGCTATTGTTAACACTCCAGAAGAACAAACAATAGGTTGCATGCAATCTTAAAAAATCTTGTGTTTTCCGTCGAAAATAAACGAAAGAAAAAAGCATTGGTGCTGAGCCAATTAATATTTATACCACACACAAAACAGAAAGGGAATTTTACTATCGAAATTTTCGAAGCGAATTTTTTCCGCTTAAACGTAGAATTAAACACTAATTAAAACCAAAAAGAACGACGAAACCGAACTCTTTTATTATTCAGTTCCAGTCTGTGGAGCAGTGTATATATACACAGAAAAAACTTCACGGAGTTCCACTTACGAAAGACCCAGATGTTGATAAATATTGGACACAAAATTGGTGATGTTGATAAATATTCGAGATAGAGATATAAAAGTATTGTATTTTCGATTTGTTTTGCTGTAAAAATTCTAAAAAGTTGCAATTAACGTTTCAACTAACACGTAAAGAATAAAAAGAACGGTACAGATACAACAAGCGAGCGCTCAACGCATT
This sequence comes from Siderastrea radians, assembly GCA_964017195.1. Lineage (NCBI taxonomy): Eukaryota > Metazoa > Cnidaria > Anthozoa > Scleractinia > Rhizangiidae > Siderastrea > Siderastrea radians. The sequence continues at coordinate 10,159,424 of OZ024899.1, forward strand.
TATTAATTATTGTTATTATGAAAAATTTTATTTAACAATACTTAAAATGCACAATATTTCCTGCCACACGATTAAGCGCACGAGCAATCATTGATACATAAACCAAAGATTTTATACTGCAGAGCTCACTTATGAATATTTCGCGCAATGTCGCTATCATTCGTCGCACTTCGTGCCTACGCTTTAAATAAATGAATACTGATTATCTAGTCTCTCACCCTCGGTATTAAGGAGATGCAAATCAGTTTGTGATGTCAAATCCAGAATAGACCCATGCCCTCACTAGCTCGGTCGTGTACCAGATGATGGCTAGATTTCGTAACTTTTACAGCCTATAAAAAGTCAAGACTGAGAGGGATTTCATAAAAATAGGCGTAATGCTTTTCGAACAGGTGCAAAGAGTTATTTTAGCGAAAAACATATTTTGGGGTTAGGTGAAACTATTTCCTAATTTCACTCGTCACCATTTGATTACACATACAAACATCGCTTTCCCGAGCCTCAAATCGCCAAGTCAGAAAAACAAAACACAAAACAAAATTATAGCAATTTTAAGAACTTTTATTTCATTTACATTTAATTTAGGTTTAGAAGCCCTAAATTTCGCCTTTAGTTTTGCTAGTTTTGATAAGCCTCTAAAGCCATTATAAATGCACAACACACCACACAAACGGAGCTGGCGGGTTAAGTAAACTCCATTCTTCAAAGTAGTCTTTGAATCAAATTTTCAGGCAAAGAATCCTACCAAACCACACTTACACAAGACCCATAAAAAGGCCCGAAACAACAACAGAAAGCGACAATAGAAATTGTTTCACCAGTTGTCTCATTGGTTGCTCCAGTGCTAATTGATTTCACGTGTAAAACGTTGAATACATTCATGAATGGTGCGATTATGACTACACTTATTACTGGAAGACTCAAGAGAATGTTTGGATAGGTATAAACAAAGGTCGACATAAGCAGTAATCTCGTTTTCCAGAAACTACGTATTTACTATTTAAAACTCGTAATCACAAAACAGTACAAAAACACATTATAAATTGCATATTGTGATTAAACTCACAGACACTTCTGATCAATACACTACAAGAGTTGCTTTAAACAACCACGACGACAACAGCGCATTGCTTTTTAACTCTAATTATTCGCATATTTCAACGCCAAAAAAAAGGAAAGAAAAGAACAGCGGGAATGGGTTAAACGACAAAATACAGCATTTTTCAGAGTAAATCTTGAACAGTAAAGAGTAAGTATTGCAAATAAATTCTGAAGTCTCATATTTTATTCATGCCTTTGACAACTAATGAAAAGATGTTACATCGATTGCCGTTCAGCAGTCGTATACGCTGTGAATAGTTACTGTGTTATGTATTTTGTGATTCGTTACAGTAGTAAATGAACAAGTCTAAAATGTAATGTTGTAGAGCTTATGATCACTGTAACATGCAATTATGATATTTCGTCTTCAGAAACTAGTTGATTAAGGTTCTAAGATATACTTTCTCGATACGATTTAGATACAAAACAAATGTTCTGCAGAAATTGTCGCTTTATCGGTCGCTAGGAAACAATAAGTACGTAAAGAAATATTTGTACTGCCTACTAAGGCGAAGTGTACAGTACTTCAATTCACTCTCATTAGTTCTTGACATCGAAGTCTACGTTCATCATTAATCCCGTATTTTTTTTCTGGAAACGACTTTCTACCTTCATTTTAATCGTTTTTAGTTTTAATTCTTCGTGTTTTTTGTATTTTGTGATTCGTTACAGTAGTAAATGAACAAGTCTGAAATGTAATGTTGTAGAGCTTATGATCACTGTAACAATTATGATATTTCGTCTTCAGAAACTAGTTGATTAAGGTTCTAAGATATACTTTCTCGATACGATTTAGGTACAAAACAAATGTTCCGCAGAAAATTGTCGCTTTATCGGTCGCTAGGAAACAATAAGTACCTAAAGAAATATTTGCACTGCCTACTAAGGCGAAGTGTACAGTACCTCAATTCACTCTCATTAGTTCTTGACATCGAAGTCTACGTTCGTCAGTAATTCAGTATTTTTTTTTTTCTGGAAGCGACTTTCTACCTTCCTTTCAGTCCCTATCTTCCTTTGCAGCTGTAAAAGTTTAGAATCACCTTGACGAAAGCATTAAATACCTCCCCCTTAAAACGTTTAAAAACAAAGTCAAGCTAAACATCTTACAGTCTTACTGTTCATGAGTTTTCAACTGGTATTTATTTATTTATTTATTTATTTTTATTTATTTATTTATTTATTTCTTCTTTTCGTCTCTTTTTATTGACTAATTAATTGCTTTCACCAAGCTTTAGAACCAACCTACCTCCTGTACTTAAACATTACTTAGTTTTACTCAGCTCGATCAGCTTTATAGTTATCCTGAGTAAACATTACCTCTTTTTTGTATTAATATATTATATTATTAAGTTTAACTTTTTTTTCCTTTTCTATTTGGTAATAAAGCTTGTTGTTGTCTTAGTCGTTTTCAGTTTTAATTCTTCGTGTTTTTTGCCGATTATGTACCACTTGATATTTCTTGTAGTAATTGGCTTTTAGTCGGTTTGTTTTAAATGACCGTGTAAGTAACACTTCCAATTCACGAGTTTTGGCCAGGATAAATAATCTATTGTTGATGATGTTAGGTTGCAGGCAGAGAATGTCAACTTTAAATCGGTAGAAATGTTCTTCCTTCTGTTTTTTTCGGCCAGGTACTTTGTGCAGGAGGGAGCAAATCTGACCTAAAAAGGTTGCGACATTGTTTACCTGGTTGAAGGAAAATAAACCAATCACTCTCGTGCACAAGCGTACTTTCGCATCAGACCTAAAGCTCAAGGCACTATGCACAATTTAAATATTGATAAGAGTTTGACATCACACTGGACTTGTGTTCTCTTAAAAGAGCGCGCAAACAAATTACCGAGCACAAAGAATCACACGTCTTAAAAGACAGACATCTAAAACAAAGCTTTGCAGAAAGCCAGTTGCTTTCCTACCAACTGTCACTTTGTTGCTTTGCTACAAACGAAACCTGGAAAATGGCATCAAACGGATCAGCCACACATAATTATTTAGGTAAGGAAAGTTTACTCAAGTCTTCAGACACATGAAAGAACTGATCTGATATGGTCTCCATTCAGATGGAGATTGAACACTCGTTTTATATTACCTTTTCTCTTCGGGTACAATAGGTCTAAATAATGTGCTTCGTAAGTTTTACAAATTGGAAGCGGCTAAGTAAATCCGTGCATTGATATGTCTAAATTTTTTCATCAGCGCGGCACTTCACGCATGACGTAGCATGACATTGCGACATGATTGCGTGTACAGTAAGGATGCGCATCAACAACTGTTGCTCGCTGAATTGTCAGTGAGTATGCTGCCAGGTACTTGTTCATCAGTTTTCATTTCAATGGCCATAATTTAGAGCTCCATCCACAGATTCAAATTGTACAGTATAGCTTACAGAACAACAGGGAGTACTGCTTAACAACAGACTTGTCCACGACGTCCATAGTAACAGATCGTTAACAACAGCGCCCAGCTTTCGCTGAACCTTACAATTAAACTACCAGCAGCGGTCAATTCTTCTACAGCAGCTAAAAGTTTGTGTTACGGTCGCAGATCCATTAGCAATAAGTAGCCCCAAAGAATCTTTTTCTTGTCAACTCAGGGTGACCATTTTTAGACAAAATGACAAAGATTTCCTGCGCAGCGTCTTATGGAAATGTGAAGAAAGAGTGTAAGTTAACGCTGAAATGATAAATATCCGACGTTGCGGCAACACTGACTTCATCAGGGTCTAAAAACATTACCATTTATACATGACCATTATAAAAACTGAGACTAGTGATTTCTTTGTTACAGATGCCTTAGAAAGGCAGAACGCCAGGAAAAAGATCATGAAAGAATACTGTCTCACACATTCATTAGCCTGTTCCAGGCTCCGAGATAGTGGGGAAAGCGTGAATTGAGAAAAAAGCGAAGATCCCGCGCGTCTTATTTTCGCGTTCCCTTTCTAATTTTCGTGCTGTCCCAACTATCTGAGAGCCTGGAACAGGCTACGCATTCGTATGAGGCGAAACCAGCAAGCACACGGAACAGTTTCGGTTTTATTGTTGTTGATGATGAAAACAAGATCATTTATTGCACCATTCCTAAAGTCAGCACCACAACATGGAAAAGGGTGCTAATAGACCTCCGTAGTCACAAGAGAAACAAAGTATGTATATATGTATACTAGTATGTACATGTGCAAACAAACAAGGGGTTAGTTTCTAAGGAATTTGCGGTGCTGTGTCGGTAGGGAAGTGAAACACAGAACTTTGGATTATCAACTGAGTTGATGACGCATGCTGGCCGCCGTAAATAGATTGAAAGCTAACGTTTCGAGCCCTAGCCCTTCGTCAGAGGGGCAAATCCCACCAAAATTTCAACTTACAGAAATCGAAAAACTTGATCCTAAAAAAATATAGAAGGTCAGCAATCCAGAAATTAAACTCCTACAAAAACGTTCCGCTGTACCAAAAAGAACGTAATACTACAGCATATTCTTGACCTTAAGTAGACACCATTTTAAAAGGAGACTTTCAAAAATACGATTCAACTTGTTTCTCTACTGTGGACACAAAATCAACTCAGTAGTATTTAAGTACAATTTCTGTTTCAAAGTGCAACCTGGGCACTCCCAGTAGATATTTGCCGCCAAATGCCGCCACTAAGTCAATGACGCGAATCTCATAGCTTACACATATTAATCTTGGGTCCCTAGTCTGTCGTGACAGATACCTAGCAAGGTAGGTAGGCAGGTGGGTAGGTAGGACGGCAGCTTGCACTACCTATTGTTTAATCAATTATTTATGAAATTTACTAATTACGTAGTTAATTATGAAATCGATTACTTAACATATTGATTAATTAATTTTATTTCCTTTTTCAGGTTCACACGTGGAACGCGTGGAAGCGCCTCTGTCAATACACGGACGAAGAAAAAGCGATACGTCTTCAGACTTATTTCAAGTTTCTTTTCGTTCGCGAACCGCTTTATCGCTTACTTTCGGCCTACAAAGACAAGTTTATAGGAAATGATCTAGGAGTCAGTAGATTTTATCGAAACAAAATAGTCAAGTCATATCGACCCTACGACTATTATAACGCTAGCGTAAAAAATCTGGTTAGTTTTCCGGAATTCATAAAATATTTTTCCAGTAATATATATGTCGCAACCAGCATTGGCGGCAATACGAAAAGCTCTGCCATCCATGCGTCATCAACTACGATTTCATTGGTCACTTAGAGACCTTGGAAGAGGACGCCCCTCTCCTGCTAAAAATGGCGGGAATTGACGACTGCGTAACTTTCCGGCCAGTACACAAGTCAACCAGTTCATCTGAAGTGATAGAGTACTATTCCCAGGTACCTTATGAATACATAGTTCGGATTGGAGAGTTGTATCGCAGCGACTTTGAAATGTTTGGTTATGACTTTCTCGGAGAGGTACGTCCTCTGCTTAAAGTGCCACTGGTACCAGAATTTTGGTATTCCATATTTTTACATTTTTGGACATAGCTTGTGGTTCTTAGTTACCATGCCAAATTTCAACTTATTACGACGACTAGAAGTCGCTTTTTTCGGACGGTTTTTGTCGAGATTTTGCGGCCGCCATTACTGGCCCTTGTTCCGGAAGCTGGCTTGCGAATGAGCGGAAGTGACGTCAGAGGCTCACCTCAAACCTAGTGCCTTCACATGGTTACTTGCCACGGGAAAGTAAATTGTCCTCGAGGAAAGATTTCTTGTCAAGTGTTTGTTGCTCGACTTTGAAATCTTCCTTGCTGCAGCAGTAATGACAGGTAGCACTTGTGTTGTACAATGCTACAGAAATAAATCCAACCACCGAGCTGGTATTTTGCTTCATTGAAGCCCTGCGAACGAACCCGCAAGGGAAAAAAGGACAATGTTCGCACTCACACACAGTGCGAATTTCAACCCGAGAGGCATTTTGATCATTTCACGGACGAGTTTTTACAGAGGGCTGTTCATGTCGCAAGATCCCAGAGGCCAATCATTCCGTTGCCCGTTCCAACTATATGGAAAAAAGAACCGGAAAAAAACATTATCTGCGCGAACAAGAAGAAAGGTAATTTACCTAATCTTATAACGCAGTTGAAGTGATAGTTTGTTTCTTTTTCAACGCATCCACCATTGTGCAAAACTGATTTTCTTTTAACGTATTTTGAAGTTTATTATCGTCGAGGAAAACCCTTTCAGTTCTGCCGTCTGCTAGCGCGAAGATCCTCGGCGAATGCAATCCTGACCGCCGTGATTAAGCTGATATAGTTTGTACTGCTTATCTTTTCCTTTGTTTAATTCCTCGTGTGTTAATTTCAGAGCAGTAATGGCTTAGAAGAATGGACATTTATTTTATAATATACCATCCTGAATGTGGAGAAACTTTTCTCTCTTTATTCCCTGTCGGTGAACAGTCGATTGACATTATTGTTCGGGCAGTAGCAAAACTTAGGTTAGGTATTATTACAACCTATAAGAATTGAAAATGGAAGACATTCCACCCCTAAAATCCCTGAGCATCTGAGAATTTGTCAATGCTGCAGCTCAAATGAAGTTGAAAACGAAGTACACTTCCTCTAATCTTGCAACAGATATGATCCAATTAGAAAATCTTTAATGGACGATATTATTAGTAAATATTCCGATTTCGATTCTTCAAATTGTATTTCTCTTAAATAGCATTGACGCTTTCACTTGTTAAAAATTAGGTTACTTCATTTACGAAGCTTTTGCATTAAGAAATGGATCAATAGACACAGAAATTGTAAATTAATCGATTTTGCAACATTTTTTCTTTCTCTTTTCTATGTGCAATGGCATTTGTAATTGGGAATGCAAATAAAATGTTGTTGTTGTTGTTGTTCGAGATAAAGGCTTTAATAGATCGGATCGTCGGTGCGTGGAAATTGAAGTTGGGAAAAAATATGGGTCAAATATCACACGCCACTATTTGCCTAAGGGTTTAACAATGTTATTTCTTTTACCTGTCATAGCAATCTTAGTAAATGAACTACTAAGAAAAATGATTAAATATCAAGTTATTATTTTTCACAGCGAATAAGGCAAGCTTCGTTTCCTCGGCGGTCCGCATGTTGTTGTTGAGCAGCGGAAAATTTTCCTTGTGCGCTTTTAATTTTGACTACAAATATTTAGATTCCGGTCACACAAGGCCTCCAGTTCTTGAAAAAAAGGTTTTGATTTATTTCACTTCTTTCGGCTCAGAAAAAGAATTCTCTATAAACTGTTTAAAATATTTAGCAGCGCCAAGCACTTGTGTTTCAATGTGTTAAGTGACCACTGTACTATGATAGACACGATAAGCTGCCTGGCAGCTGACTACAACAATAACGGTTTTTCAAGAAAGATTCCCAGACTATGCCAAGAATGGCCAAAAATCTCAATGCTTTTTTTATAATATATAATGAACATAAACAACGGCAGACAAGGTATCGCTTCTCTTATTTTCTCCCACACCAACAGTAACATCGATCGACCCATGGTTGAGAATTCGCGAGCATCAAAGTCTAAAGTTTTCATGGGTGTTTTGTCTAAATTTCCACAGCTTAAAAGATCAATTCTTCGAATAGCCATGTCTATTTTGCTACAGGTTTGCAGTGAATAAGAGTTACACAACCTACCTTGGAATGGACAACTTTATGATCGCTGGATAGCGGCTGAACAGCTGGCTGGATAGCGCTATCCAAGCTTTGAACAACCGAGATGAAGCGATAAATTTTATCCACTGGACAGCGACTCATCCGTTGAAAAAGAGTTATCCACTTTTTGAGCAACTGGGGCCTGAACTACAATCATTGTTTAAGCATATTTCGCTTATGTTTTGAACTCCCGCCAAATAACTCAAATAATATTGTCAACAAACCGGTTTACAAGATTATTAGTTGAGACCTCACATCAGTTCTTACATCGTACGGTAAGAAAACTTCTTCATTTGCCGAATGAAACGAATCCTCAGAGGCTTCGGAAGTTAAAGACTGTTCCGAATCGTAGAAATACTCTTCGGAGGTTTCGCAGTCGACGGTAGACATCTTCAGTCAAAACACAAGGAAACGCGACTGAGGTGAGCCTCTGACGTCACAAGCTATTAAATTGCGCAATCACCCAGGAACACGTTTTCAGTAATGGCGGACACATTGTACGCGACTTTGGAGCTAAAAAATATTAGGATGGAAGGTTTGTTGTTCAGTTTTCTAGGGAAATATGAACAAAACGCGATATTCTGCAACAGAATTTGGCGGAAATAAACCTATGAATTTTCGTCTCAGTGGCACTTTAAACATTCTTCGTCGTCGCATTAGCGATAAACAATACGTCACTTTAAATTGTTAAGTTTCAAAGTCGACCGTTTGCTAGATACAAGTAAAACCTTCCATCTCGTGGTCCTCAAAAGAAATGATTTGAAAAAAGCAACTTTTGAAACTTTTTAAAAAGAGGGTCTCCACAACGAACGAAGCAAGCGCTGAAGCAAACTTTTAAAAAAAGAGAATCTCCATCACGCCGGGCCAGGAGAGGGCACGAAGCTGCATGCTCGGAAAAACTTTTGCGTCTTTTATCCGATAGAGCTCAAACTTTGCACAATGATAGAAATTTTAATTCCAAACAATCGTATTGTTTTTGTTTTTTGATTTTAACGGTTTTTGGCGGGAAAATGACGCCACAGTGCTAAAGGCAAATTTTCGTTTCCCTGTTATGGCACAAAAAGTACATGATTCTGAAAGAACTCATTGAGATAAAGTGAAATGCGAAGAAATTATTGAAAAAGCTCGATCCGTCTTGAAGATATAAAGTTCGGAAGTTTGAATTTTCCGCCATTTTGTTACTATTTTTAGAACATTTATAAAATTCAGATCTTTATATCTTCAAGACGGATTGAGGTTTTTCAATGATTTTTTCGCATTTCACTTTATCCCGACAAGTTCTTTCAGAATCATATACTTTTTGTGCCATAAGAGACAATTGAAAATTTGCCTTTAGCACTGTGACGTCATTTCCCCGCCAAAAACCGTTAAAATGCAAAAACAAAAACGATACGATTGTTTGGAATAAAAAGTTCTATCATTGTGCAAAGTTTGAGCTCTATCGGATAAAAGACGCAAAAGTTTTTCCGAGCGTGCAGCTTCGTGCCCTCTGCTGGCCCGGCGTGCATAGCGACCGGAGCGACCGCTGAATCAAAAGATTGTTTGGATAGGTACAGACAAAGGTCGACATAAGCCACAATCTCGTTTTTTTGAAACCACGTATTTACTACTTAATGCTCGTAATCACAAAACAGTACACTAGCAAACAAAAAAGGGAAAGAATTTTCTGTATTTCCTTCATCCACTGGGAAGGAAGACACAATTTTTCAACACTATCTACCAGTGCTATTTATCTCCATACCGGTTTCTTCGATTCACGACAACAAACTCAAAATAGTTGCTTTAAGATATAGCTCCTCCTCCGGTGACCACAATCCAACAAGTACACGTACAAACAAAAGTCTAACAAAGAATCAAATAGACAGCAGAAAACCAGCGAATCGTCAAATGAATGTCTACAAGTTGAAACAATAATATTTTTTTTTTATAAATCGAATAATAATCTTCAAACAGCGTGCGTTCATCACAAAAGTGGTTTTCCTAACTCCCCTGTATGGAATGAATAAATAAATATAGATTTACATAAATAGAAAAAAATATGTACAATATAAGAGCTAAGAGGTGAAAAAATAAAATCAGTGAGTTTCGCACATTTTTGTCCCACATATTACCCCAAGTGCGCATCCGCCACCGTTATTCCTATCAATCCCTCGCTTTCGCGATGGAAAACAAAAGAGTTCGACAATATTTGCTTTCATGTAATGTCCACGTTTTCCTCTTCATTCCGTTACTTCCGATCAATATGCTACAGGAGTTGCTTAAGAGCGGATGTCTGTAAATATCGACCAAGGGTGGGAAATATAAAAATCTTGAAAAATCCCAAAAAAATTCTGTAGACTACCCTATGTATTCTATTAACGAAAATATAAATTTGAGTTTCATCAGATAAATATTTTGGCGATACGGCGGGTGTCAAGTTTGGGAGCTTCACGGCCTCCGCCAGACCACTTTTTCGGGGTCCGATACCGGGCTACGAAAAGAGCTCGATTTGAATCTAATTCAAACATCATTCAACCCAAAAAGCTTCTTATCGTATTAAAGGGAATTTAACACACATTTTGAGCGGTCAAGTGCTTGAATTGATTGCGACTAGAATATTTTACAGATTTTTAAATATTTACACAATTTCGAGGATTTCACGCGAGCAAAATTGTGTCCAAATTCGAAGGCCTAAAATCACACCCGGTACATAGTTTCAAACAGCAAAAGACATTCCACATTAAAAAGCAATCTCTAAACTTTCAAAATATGGTTTTAAAACTTTGGGCAACACATGAAATGAATTTATGGGAACGCGAAATTCAGGGAGCACTTGAGTGAAATTTGATCTTTCTGACTTGACAGTTTTGAGGTTCGGCGCGACACACAAATTAATACTGAAACAAATGTTTCAGCCAAAATACATTTAATTTAGGCAATCTCAAGTCCCACAGTGATACAAACATGCTTCTTTGACATTAGGTGGAAAATTGTACACCAATTTTCAGCCGAAAAGAACTCATATCCCGGCTTTCAGGTATTTGAACTTGCCTCGCTAATGTAAACATGTGGGTCAAGTTCTTATCACGACACAGCGAAGTGTTCAAAATCTACACCAAATATCTATCCTGTCTAGTATATAATCAGGTCTACAATATGTTTGTTTGTACCTTGTGTCCTTGTTTGTCTTCATTTCCGCAAAAACTGAGGCAAACTACAGCGAAATCCCCGCGCGCTCGACGTGTCACGAGTCTCGTGGAAGTGGTATTATGTGAGTCGAGATTGCGTTACATAACATGACACACAGGGACTGACCGGTTACTTCAGGATTATTTTTGAGCTGTGAAAAAAATGCCATCTCTAATCTAGCATGTTGTAGATATGACATTGGAATGAGCTGGCAATCTCAAATTTTCATCCTTTGCAGTTTTAACCATCGCAGACTTGTGATCCCCGAACGTGCCAAACAGTATTCATTAACGCTACGTAAATACACGTGTTCGTTTTTGTTTGTTTTTGTTACCCACATTTGTCCTGATTTCTATCAGACTGGGAAATACCGTAATGCGTTGTGCAATTCTTTTGCAATACGCTCTCATACAAAGCACAAGTAACAGCGTCCCGGCACAGTCTGATCTTGCGCTTGCGGCATCAATCTTGATAGCCCGGTCTCGTTCTATAAACTAGCGCTGAAAATAAGTAAGCATCATTGCCAGGTAGTACAAGTCTGCTCGCTAATGTGCGACGATACAGCGATACAGTGCGAATATGGAGCGCTGGTTGGGGGCGAGTGTGGCTCAAGTACCAAATACCCGAGCACAGAGTACGTACACACCGGAGAGTGCAACCGATCAATTGAGCGCCACTTTACAGACACCCTGCAAGCCAGTGTTGCTAACTGTGGTTTGAACACTGAAGCAGAGCTGATATTAGCCAGGGCAGGTAAGTTTGAGACATGTTTTATTTTTAATCCCACGTTAAGCTGTACTCTGGTGTTGTGTACGCGCGCGCGCCGAGTTGCACTATTGTAGTGATAAGGCAGGTAAAAATAAAAAGATTTACCTATTTTCTCATAAGATGATTATCAATGAACAGGTGTCAAAAGCGTGGAACGCTTTTTTGCAAGCTAGAGCTAATGTATTACACTCCGCACGCGATTTTCTTCCTCTCGTTCTGATTTTTTTTTTGGTATTTTATCACGTGATAAGGCAATCAGCGGTTATAAAGCGCGCGCTGATTGGCTACGATGAGGAGATACATTATCGAACGTCCATTCGCGAGTCAAAGCACTAAGGTGTGAAAAGAGGGTTTTTTTGTGTCCTCTAGGTGGTTTTAATAAGCGCGACTCGCTGCTGCGAGAGGACCGTTTCGAAACTTTATACGCAAAACTTACTCTTCTCAAAACTTACAATTCTCTGTGTATAAGTCTTACAATTATTTTCCATATTTATAGTCGTTCTTAATATTAATTGCGTGTAACTGGTTGACAATAATCTTGACAAGGTAGAAACTAATTATCATAAGATTAAAATGAAAAGCTCAGTTTGCTTGAAAAGATTTTACACAACTAAAGAAGAAACTTATTAACAAATAAATATCCGGAAGTACATTATTATTTGCACAGTTCTTTTTGCCGGTATAATTTTAATTTAAGGTTACGCTGTTATAACTAAAAAGTAACATTTAAACTTAAACTAATTGCAAAACATGGACAGCGCCCTATTCATATTCGTGAGAACGTATCTAAACTTAAACGTCAAAGTTTTATTCCAACTAATTAATGAGAGGTTGCAAAAACACTTTTAAAACTCTTTAGAAAGGAAACTTATCTCTATTTAAGGAAAGTCGTGTCAAACTTGTAGTCAGGGTGTCTTGACCATTAAAAAGCAATTAGAAAGATATATCATTTCAGAACTCACGCAAGTGAGAACCTTTTCACAAGGTGATCTTTTTACGAATTTTCTTCAATTCGAAATATGTAAAATAAAATAGCATTTGGTATAGAATTGAGCGATGCCGTTGACTAAACGTAAAGGTTGTTACGTGATAAGTATGTCTTAAAATTAGCTATAAGCTTATCTTACACTGTCATTGATTAGCACAACTTTCTAGAACCCAAAAAAACTGCTTACTTTCTACTAAACCTAAAATAACTTGCAATTCATCCTGTGACAAAGGGACGGACGAGGGAGGAAGGTGCAGTTTTTTTTTTTATTTTGTGTGACTTTTTTATCACTTTTTGTTCTTTTTGTCCTTGGAATTTAGGCTTGCACGGTTTTTATTTTGGGATTTCTGTACTCCTCCCCTAAAATATCTAATGGCCAGTCCCCAACAAAACTCGGCAAAATGAGACTGAAAATATCCGCCGTAGGATTCAAGGAAAATCTGTTACCCGACCGGTTTTTTACGTTGTTCTAAAATGCAAGTACTGCACTATATACAACAGGAACTCTATGACAAAAAATTGAAAGTTAAATTCCACTTTTTAGGCTCAAGGGCTTTTTATGGAGAGTATTTTATGTTTCAAGAATAATGGACCTATATTTGAGGACAGGGGCTTATAAAATGGGGGGTGCCTTATTTTTGAATTTTACGGTACTCCCAGTAAGGCAAGGAAGGCCGCGTATAAAAACAGTTTTGATAACATGCTCGGAGACCCAGCGCTCATCGTTTTATTTCTGAATGCTCTGTTTCTAATTTCATTTTGGTTCAGTAAAAAGCACCAACATGATTTTTAATACATGTTAAAGGCGATGTTTGTATATAATTTTGACAGTGGAGTCAATTTTTGCGGAGAAAATATTTTTGCAGGAACTTTTTTCCGAGGGAACGTTTCTTGCGGATCGTCAAAAAACCCGTAAAAATCGCAAAAATTAGAACCCGCAATTCGCAAAAATTAAGTACCACACGGTATCACAAGAAAAAAAAAAAGGAATCGGCGCGAGGAAATTTGAGTTTGCCGTGTTCAAGTTATCAGGGTTCTACTGTGATTTGCATTTTTAAAATCTAGAATTCATTTTTTCCTAAGAATCTCATGTAGACGAAGTGCCCGTGTTGTCGGTCCTCCCTGTGTGTCATGTTATGTAACGCAATCTCGATTCACGTAACAGCGTCCACGATGACACGTCGAGCGCACGGGGATTTCGCTGTAGTCTGCTTCAGTTTTGCGGAAATGAAGACAAACAAGGACACAAGGTACAAACAAACATATTGTAGACCTGATTATATACTAGACAGGATAGATATTTGGTGCAGATTTTGAACACTTCGCTGTGTCGTGATAAGAACTTGACCCACATGTTTACATTAGCGAGGCAAGTTCAAATACCTGAAAGCCGGGATATGAGTTCTTTTTGGATGAAAATTGGTGTTAAATGTTCCACCCAATGTCTATAAAGTATGTATGTATCACTGTGGGACTTGACATTGTCTAAATTAAATGTATTTTGGCTGAAACATTTGTTTGAGTATTGATTTGTGTAACGCGCCGAACCTCAAAACTGTCAAGTCAGAAAGATCAAATTTCACTCAAGTGCTCCCTGAATTTCGCGTTCCCATAAATTCATTTCATGTGTTGCCCAAAGTTTTAAAACCATATTTTAAAAGCTTAGAGATTGCTTTTTAATGTGGAATGTCTTTTGCTGTTTGAAACTATGTACCGGGTGTGATTTTAGGCCTTCGAATTTGGACACAATTTTGCTCGCGTGAAATCCTCGAAATTGTGTAAATATTTAAAAATCTGTAAAATATTCTAGTCGCAATCAACTCAAGCACTTGACCGCTCAAAATGTGTGTTAAATTCCCTTTAATACGATAAGAAGCTTTTTGGGTTGAATGATGTTTGAATTAGATTCAAATCGAGCTCTTTTCGTAGCCCGGTATCGGGCCCCGAAAAAGTGGTCTTGCGGAGGCCGTGAAGCGCCCAAACTTGACACCCGCCGTATCGCCAAAATATTTATCCGATGAAACTCAAATTTATATTTTCGTTAATAGAATACTTAGGGTAGGCTACAGATTTTTTTTGGGATTTTTCAAAATTTTTATATTTCCCACCCTTGGTCGATATTTACAGACATCCGCTCTTAAGGAGGCTCGCAACAGTTGTTGGCCTTGGAGTGTATCTTTTGAAGTCAAAATTTTGCATAAAAGATAAACTTCGATTTCCTTGATACTACACCACCTTTTCAACAAATGATCAAAGTTTATTTTCTTACTGGTTTCCTAGCAACAGCTGTCACCATAGCAACGGTAATGGACAACCCCTCATTTTAAATAATGTCGAATATCTCGAAAACTAGTCAGACACTTTATGATGGTACTTGAACTATTTGAACTACTCAACCTACACAACTTGTATGCGAAATTAGGGAAAAGTCTGTAAGAGCGTTTTTACGTAAATCATGATTCATTTTTTACGGGCTGATTTTGGTCATTCCTGCAATTTTCTCCAATATTTCAAGAAAGATAAAACTTAACACTTTCTCTTTTCAGTTGAAGGACCTTTTATGATATCAAAACATTCTTAATGTACATTGAGCTTCCTAGGTGGCTGCGATTTTAAGATATTTATATTTAAAAATTGCTAAAATGCAGCGCAAATCAGCCAAAAAGTCCGTAATTTGCATAAATAGAAATATTTCTAAACTGCTTTTACAGATTTTTCTCTTAAATTGATTGACGTTAGAATAATAATTCTTTTTGATGTTCCAGCAAGTTTTAGGCTGAATGAACATTTCTGTTATTAGATAAGAAGGCTGGATCTTGGTCAAGTTTCAGTCGTTATTACCTTTCAACGAGCAACAGTATTATTTCGTTTTTTCTGGTCTATTTCTCGGTTATTCACGTGCAATGAATATTAATAGCGCTGCGCTTGTGTCCTCTCGTGCGTTTATAATTCCTTCTCATGATAAAAAAAAATATGAGAAGGAATTATAAATGCACGAGAGGACACAAGCGCAGCGTGTATAAATATTCATTGCACGTGAATAACCGAGAAATAGACCAGGAAAAACAAAATAATACTGTTGCTCGTTGAAAGTTAATAACGATTGAAACCTGACCGAGATTCAGGCTTCTTATCTAATAAACGAAGTGTTTATTCAGACTAAGACTTGCTGGAACATCAAAAAGAATTATTATTCTAACGTCAATCAATTTAAGAGAAAAATCTGTAAGGGCAGTTTAGAAATATTTCTATTTATGCAAATTACGGACTTTTTGGCTGATTTGTGCTGCATTTTAGCAGTTTTTAAATATAAATATCTTAAAATCGCAGCCACCTAGGAAGCTCAATGTACATTAAGAATGTTTTGATATCATAAAAGATCCTTCAGCTGAAAAGAGAAAGTGTTAAGTTTTATCTTTCTTGAAATATTGGAGAAAATTGCAGGAATGACCAAAATCAGCCTGTAAAAAATGAATCATGATTTACGTGAAAACGCTCTTACAGATTTTTCCCTAATTTCGCATACAAGTTGTGTAGGTTGAGTAGTTCAAATAGTTCAAGTTTCGTCATAAAGTGTCTGACTATTTTTCGAGATATTCGACATTATTAAAAATGAGGGGTTGTCCATTACCGTTGCTATGGTGACAGCTGTTGTTAGGAAACCAGTGAGAAGATAAACTTTGATCATTTGTTGAAAAGGTGGTGTAGTATCAAGGAAATCGAAGTTTATCTTCTATGCGAAATTTTAACTTCAAAAGCTACACTCCAAGGCCAAAAAAACTGTTGCGAGCCTCCTTAAGCCAACCACCCAGACAATAGGAAATTGCTTTTTAGCTCTAATGATTCGCATATTACAATGCCGAAAAAAAAAACGACAAAGTATGGCATTTTTCGAGCAAATCTTAAACAGTAAAGAGTAAATCTTGAAAGTAAATTACGAAGACGCATATTTTCTTCATGCTTTTGACAATTGACAACATGTCGCATCGATTGCTGGTATCGCATACATTGTCGATAAAAGAATAATTGTTTTATGTATTTTGTGATTCGTTAGAATTAGTAAATGAAAGAGTTTGGTCGAATCGACGCGATTCGAGTCGATTCGACTCGAATCGTCCGTTGTGTAGTCGATTCGACTAACTGGGTAGTCGATTTGCAAGACACTTAGAAAAAATCACACAAAAAGGCGAACAGAGAGGGTAGGAAAAGTGGTCGAATCGACTCGATTCGACTCGATTCGACTCAAATCGTCCGTTGTGTAGTCGATTCGACTAACTGGAAAGTCGATTTGCGAGACACTTAGAAAAAATCACACAAGAAGGCGAACACGGAGGGTAGGAAAAGTGGTCGAATCGACTCGATTCGAGTCGATTCGACTCGAATCGTCCGTTGTGTAGTCGATTCCACTAGCTGGAAAGTCGATTTGCGAGACACTTAGAAAAAATCACAGAAGAAGGCGAACACGGAGGGTAGGAAAAATGGTCGAATCGACTCGAATCGTCCTTTGTGTAGTCGATTCGACTAACTGGAAAGGCGATTTGCAAGACACGTACTTAGAAAAAATCACACAACAAGGCGAAGAGGGAGCCGGTAGGAAAAGTGGTCGAATCGACTCGATTCGACTCGAATCGTCCGTTGTGTAGTCGATTCGACTAACTGGAAAGTCGATTTGCGAGACATTCAGAAAAAATCACACAATAAGGCGAACAGGGAGGGTAGAAAAAGTGGTCGAATCGACTCGAATCGTCCGTTGTGTAGTCGGTTTGACTAACTGGATAGTCGATTTGCGAGACACTTAGAAAAAAAATCACACAAGAAGGCGAACAGGGAGGGTAGGAAGGGTATCGAATCGACTCGCTTTAAGAACGAGGAAGGTTCATGTTATCTTCTTGTCGTTCCGTGTGCAAATCCTTCAGATCGACAACACAAGCGAGGGAGAAGGTTCATTGCAATTTTCCTGTTTAGTGTCGCATCACGCTTTAAGAATGAGGAAGGTTCATGTTATCTTCTTGTCGTTCCGTGTGCAAATCCGTCGGATCGACAACACAAGCGAGGAAGAAGGTTCACTACAATGTTCCTGTTTAGTGTCGCATCAGTGACGCTTTAGGAACGAGAAAGGTCCATGTTATGCGTTCCTTGTTATGTCTTATTGTGTCACGCGCACATACTTGAAGGACTTTACGACCTGATTTCCGCTTACTCTCAGCCTACAAAGACAAGTTTATAGGAAATAAAGAAAGCAGTAGATCTTCTCGAAACGCAATAGCAAAGTCATATCGACCCTACGACTATTATAACGCTAGCGTAAAAAACGATCTTAGCTTCCCGGAATTCATAAAATATTTTTCCAGCAATATATCTCGTAAAAAGCATTGGCGGCAATATGAAAAGCTCTGCCATCCATGCACCATCAACTACGATTTTATTGGTCACTTAGAGACCTTGCAAGAGGACGCCCCTCTCTTGCTAAAAATGGCGGGAATTGACGACCGCGTAACTTTCCCGCCAGTGCACAAGTCAACCAGTTCATCTGAAGTGTTAGAGTACTATTCCCAGGTCCCTTCTGAATACATAACTCGGATTGGAGAGTTGTATCGCAGCGACTTTGAAATGTTTGGTTATGACTTTTTCAGAGAGGTACGACCTCTGATTAAAATTCTTCCGATCATTTTTCCAATAGAGATTAACAATGGCAGCAAACAAACAATAAATCACTTCAAATTGCAACGTTATCAAGGTGGACCGTTCAATAGATACAGGTAAAGCGGTGTCGTGCTATATTCTAGTCCTGAAAAGAAATGTTTTGAAAGAAGCACCCTTTGAGATCGTTAAAAACAGAACCTCGACAGCGACGTCGTTAATAAGTCTTCAGTGAAGGTGTGTGAATGAGACAGGGCTGAAGATTGGACATGCGGATTTGAGAAACAAAAAAAGAAAGTGGTTCGCAAAAAAAATAGAGGAAGCCTCGAGGAGTTCCTGCAGAAAATAAAAAGGGCTGACCCACTGGAGAGCTATTGTAGCGCTATTTCATATAGTGAACCAGAACATGAGGGTTATAGTTTTATTTGTCAGTACATTCGAACCGAGAATATATGTGTAGAGAAATGAGAATAAGTTGAAATAAGTAAAGGAAAGGCACTTAGTGGTCAAAGTGACCATTAAATTACTACGGGTACAAAGCAACCGCTGATCACCTGACGGTTCTAAAATGGAACAACAGTGCACAGCGGTAAATGAAGGACGCATGCGCATTTTACGCCACAAGTTTGCCAAAATACTGAAAAAATAAATCTGAAAAATGTCACTTTACATGCAAAGCGATACGCTGTTTCTGAAAACTTGAGCTTTTGTTAAACATTGAGTGCGGATACAAACTAAAGTAACTGTCAGGCACAAGTTTTATCGGCGCGAAGTTCGATTTACCAGGGAATTACTTCACGAGCATCACACTCGTAAACTCTTTAACAGTATAGATACTCGTTTCTGCTGAATAAAAATAACAAAGACACATTTTTATTGCGTTAGTCTCAATCTGATGAGAGTATTCTTCGTGACTGCAGTTAAATGTGTGTGTTCATTGGCACAATGTGACTGCGCGATGAGTCGTTGTGTCAGCCCACAATTGACTATCGCTCACCACTTGAGTTCTCGTAGCTCAGTGGTAAGAACATCCGACTAGTGTACGGAAGGTCGTGGGTTCTCATCCCATCTGGAACTCAGAATTTTTTCCTGAGTTTTCTCTCTCCACACATCATTCTATTTTCATTTATTTCGTATTTTAAAAATATTTTTAGGTAGTTTTAGGTGCTCGGTACGGTGGCTCACATCTGTCACATCAAAACAAAATGCTCACGTCAAATTTAAATCACTCAAAGGAAATTTAAATCACTCAAAGCAAATTACAAACCGTTGACATCAAATACAAATCGTCCACATCAAATACAAATTGCTCACAGCAAATACATATCGCTCACATTAAGTACTAATCCCTCACAGTAAATAAAAATCGGTCACAACAAATACAAATCTTTTTTTTTTTTTTTAAATAATAATATACAATACAGTGACATTATTTACAGTAGAATTACTTAATACATTACATACGTCGCTAAAATAAGAATACATACATAAAAATTAAAGAAAGACAAAAAGGGAGTATTTACCACACAGTATTCTTCTTATGACTAACAGTAAGAGTAGTGGGGAGGGCTGGAGAACAGCGTTGATAACTACTCAAAATAGCTTTTCAATTTGATATTTAAAAGTGAGTTTCCTAATATACTCTTTCGTGTTTATTTCTTTTTTGAGTAGTTTTTGTGTATATAGATAGTATTTGGCAAACAGGAGTGTATAATTAAATTTCCTTAACAATTTAAACGAGCCTTGAGAGCAATTGCTTGATTTTTTCCCGAACAGTATTTCTACGGGGCTTGGCGAGAAGGTGGTGTCATTTTCTTTGTTAAACCACTTGATAACCTCCGAATAGAACTGAATTGACCAGCGGCAATTTAAGAAAGTGTGACTTATTGAGTCAGGTTCTTGACAAAATAAACAAAACATGTCGTCTTCAATACCGAAGAAAAAAAGCTCTTTTTGGTCACCACTATTCTATGAATAAGTTTGAAATAAAATTCTCTCATTTTATTTTCTTTGCAAACATTTTTAACACGGCTGAAAAGATCATCTAGTCTAAATTCTTCCGAATGCAAGTCTCGAGACCATTTCACTTCAGCTTTTATCTCTTGATTGTCTTTGTTAATTAGGAGCCAGTAGTAATCCTTGTTATTCATTTTGAGTAGGTCTATTACAGTATTGGGCGAGAGTTGGAAAGCATCTACGGCTAGAAAGGTGCTCTTGTCTAAATGTTTTTCCCTTGCCTTTTTGACTAAATGTTTTGGGACTGCCGAGACAACTTGCATATAAGTTAAAAAATTGCATTTAAGCTCGTATCTTCGGACAAATTCCGGATAAGTAAAAAATTTGCCATCATCTTTTAAAAGATCTTGTATGAGAACAAGAGAGAACATGAGAACAACAACAAATACAAATCGTTCACAGCAAATACAAATACCCGGCCGTCGCCTGGCCGTCTTCAGATACCTCTGTCCAGTGGTGCAACGCGTAAAAAAATATTTCTTATACATGACATGCAAAATGACAGGCCAAACACGACTCGTGCTAGTTGCTGATAAGAATTTATTCTAGCCTTCAAAAAAAGCTCTTCCACGAAGTACAATAGTAACAGCCTTGTCCCTTCGATCAAGATGATTTAAAGGCGACACAATTAAATTGATCCTGAGACGGCACTCTCAAGCTGTGATACCGTTTAAAGTTGCTGTGAGTGATTTAAATTTGCTGTGAGTAATTTGAATTTGCTGTTAGTGATTTGAATTTGATGTGACAGTTGTGCGCCACCGTGGGCTCTGCCATTCAATGGAGTTGAAATAAGCAGCAATAAATTACCAAATTAAACAATCTAACGGAATTCAGTCGTCATCAAAATACCTACATAGCAAACACAGCGATCTAACGATGGAAAAATTTTCCACATTAGTGGAACTGAATTACTAAATATGCAAAAATGTTTTGAAACTGGACTTAATAGGCTCCATAGAAATTTTTCATGACGGTTCGACCATCTGAAATCCTGTTACACAGATAAAACAAAATTCTCAAAAGAGAAATTTCGTTGTAAGAAAACACCAGGAATTCTGTATTGACAAGAATTTTTTTTCGTATTCTTATTCCAATCGTGAATTTATCTCTTCTATGGAAACCAAGAATATCGATAAACCATCCAAGAGGTCATTACTTTTTAGATCTAATTATTCGCATATTTTAGTGCCGAAAATCAATAAGAAAGAACTGGAAGACGTCTTAAACTTTTTTCGAAAGGGCAAGCAAGGAAACTGAAAGGCAAAGGATCACACGTGTTTAAAGACAGGGATCTAAGAGAATGTTCAAAGGAAAGTCAGTTCGTAAAACCGCCAAAGGGGTTTTATATTTGCTTGTCTTTTTATCACTTGCCTTGTTGCTTTACTATGGAACCTGGAAAATGGCATCGAATGGATCAGCGTCTAATAATCATGACATAGGTAAGGAATGCTCAGACCTAAACGTCTTGAGGGAATCTAATGTGTTTTTCGTAGAGCAGATTTCACTGCTTACTGCAGCGCCGGGTTTTTGCAACATGAAGTCGCGAAGTCTCGCCTATAATTACAGAGCGACAAAGAAAATTCGTAGAGTTTCTGATGGTTTATATTTAAGAAAGAAAGTATTTCTCTACAAACCTATTTTGCAAGCAAATTTTCATCACTATTTTGAGATCATGAGTGAATCAGGCGAATCATCATTCGCCGCCTATGATTCACCAGCCGTCAATCGCCCACCAAAGAGCGGAAGGGTCCCTCTCTCCACGCCTTATATCTCACACCTATAGTATAAGTGTCATCAAATGGTTTTTTGTCAAGCTTATTGACACCCTTAAACGCTATGAAATTATTCATTGAAAGCCCTTAGCGTGAAATGCAGTTCAATACTGACTAATCGCAGTGAAAGCTTTCGAAATTGCACGTTATATTCTCTGAGTTGTTGCTTTCTTCGGCTACATTACGGACAAATAACTTCTCTTTACGTGCTAGAGTCAAAGTACTAGTGTGATCTAATGTCTAAACTGTGAAAATCAGAGGAGAGCCATTGAGATGTGCTTCAGAAGTTTTAAAAATTGTAAGCGGGTTTTAATATGTTATTAATGGTCCAAATTTGCAATGTGTGGGTTAACATTTAAGACATTAAATTGTCAGTAAATACGAACCGAGGATACGTGTCTAGAGACGCGAAGATACGACTAAACCATCGGATAAGTCGAACCAAGCGAATAAAAAGGAAAGTACGAAAGTGTCTTAATCAAACTCTGCAAAATAAGCATTTTAGCAAAAAGGTTGTTTATTTTATTGGGCAAAATGTAAATACAAGGAACTTTAAAATGATCCGCTAACTGCCACGTGAAATAAACAACCGCTGATCAATAGACTGTGGTGAATTGGAACAACAGAATCAATCCAAAGGCTTTTAAAAATTCTAGTTTTGAGAATAACAATGTAGAAATCTGACAAATTCTCTAGAACTTCCAACTGAGTACAAAGTCGGAAACAAACAATAGCAAGGAAAGTAATGCTCTATTATTACCTTTCAGCTAAGACAACACACCCAAGATGCATGGCGAGACGATCGTTTTCTTGTGCGAGCCCGAGACCATTTTACTTTTTAAAGACCGAACTTTTAGAGTTTTTTATCTTCAAGCCCAAAACTTTCTAGGACATAAAAATTTGAACCCCAAACCTTTATAGCTTTCTAAAAAGTCAAGGTTCTAAAACGGAGATTCTGAGATGCCTTAAGTCGAAAAAAATCAAGAATGCGAGACTGTTTTGCCGAAAATTCGTGATTCCGAGACGCAAAGAATCGGTCAAAAAACGAGACTGCGAGACGCTTACAATTCAGCTGAAATTTTGCGAGACCTCTTGTTTTGGTAAGACCTTTCGCCATCCCAAACAGTAAAAAAGTGTAGTACTGCTCAGTAGCTTTCATTTGAATGGTCACACTTTAGAGTTTCTTCCACAGACTCAGAAAAACATAGAACAACCTTGCATGCACAGCCTAATAAACAGCACCACAGGAAAGGACTGCTCACAGTGCTCGATGTAGCTTTCATTTGAATGGTCGCACTTAAAGAGTTCCATCCATAGACTCCAAAATAAGAACCACCTTGTATGCACGGCAAAAAAAAAAACAACAACAACAACAACACCACGGCAAAGTACTGCTCGGTGCTTTTCACTTCAAAGGTCGCAATTTAAGATTTCATCCACAGGCTCAAAAGCTACAACAAAACATGTACAACATAATACACAGAGCCACACAAAATTACTGCTTAATAGCGAACTTTCCGGAACCACAAAGACAAAAGTAAGAGTCCCTTATTCTCACTACATCTGCTGGCTGTATTCAGAACTTTCAATTGAACCTCCATTAACAGTCCACAGGAAAGTACCTGTTCAATAGCGAAGTTTCATTCACAAAGTCAAAAGTAAGAGTCCCTCGTTTATAGTCCTTATATAATCCTTCTCTAGTTTCGTCAGAACTTACAAAAAACAACTAAACCTCCCTTTATAGCCGCCAAGGTTTAGTGTTCCAATCGCGGATACATTTAAAATAAACAACTTATTATAATTATAATTATTATTATTATTATTATTATTATTATTATTATTATTATTATTATTATTATTATTATTATTATTATTATTATTATTATTAATGTTTCCCACAACGACTCAGGGTGACCATTGCTGGGATTGAGGCTCGTGATTTATTTGATGCAGATGCCGTAGAAAGGCAAAACGCCAGGAAAAAGATCATGAAAGAATACTGTCTCACACACACACACACAGGCGAAACCAGCAAGCACACGAAACAGTTTGGGTTTTACTGTTGTTGACGATGAAAACAAGATCATTTATTGCACCATTCCTAAAGTCAGCACTACGACGTGGAAAACAGTTCTTTTAAACCTTCGTGGTCTCAAGAGAAACAAAGTATGTATATGTACAGTTTCTAAAGAAACTGTGGTGCTGCTTCGGTGGGAAAGTGAAATGCAAAACATTGGATTATCACCTGAGTTGATAACGTAAATTGCCCACCGTAAAGAGATTGAAAGCCGACGTTTCGAGCGTTACCCCTTCGTCAGAGGGGCAAATCACACAAAAATTCCAATTTCCATAAATCGAAAAAACTTGATCCTGGAAAACTATAGGAGGTCGCCAACCAACAAATAAAACTCCAACAAAAACGCGTTCCGCTGTACCAAAAAAAAAGCAATGCTAGACAATATTCCTAACCTTAACACCTTTTCTTTAAGGAAACTTTTCAAAATACGGTTCAACTTGTTTCTCTACTGTGGATACAAAGTCAACTCAGTAGTATCTCAGTACATTTTCTGTTTCAAAGTGCAACGTGGGCGCTCCCAGAAGATATTTGCTGCCAAATGCCGCCACTAAGTCAAAGCCGGGAATCTGAAAGCTTACACTTATTAGTCTTGGGTCTCTTGTCTGTCGTGATAGATACCTAGCAAGGTAGGTAGGTAGGTAGGTAGGTAGGTAGGTAGGGAGGTAGGTAGGTAGGGAGGTAGGGAGGTAGGTAGGAAGGTAGGTAGGTAGGAAGGTAGGTAGGCACGTAGGCAGGTAGGTAGGTAGGTAGGTAGGTAGGTAGGTAGAGAGGTAGGTAGTTAGGTAGGTAGGTGGGTAGGTAGGTAGGTAGGCAGCTAGGCAGGTAGGTAGGTAGGTAGGTAGGTAAGGAGGTAGAGAGGTAGAGAGGTAGGTAGGTAGGTAGGTAGGTAGGAAGGTAGGTGTCTGGAAACGCCTCTATCAATACACGGACGAAGAAAAGGCGATACGTCTTCAGACTTATTTCAAGTTTCTTTCTGTTTGCGAGCCACTTCATCGCTTACTCTCGGCCTACAAAGATAAGTTTATAGGAAATAAACAAAGCAGTAGATCTTCTCGAAACGCAATAGTAAAGTCATATCGACCCTACGACTATTATAACGCTAGCGTAAAAAGCAAGGTTAGCTTCCCAGAATTCATAAAATATTTTCCAGCAACATATCTTGCAACCATTATTGGTGGCAATATGAAAAGCTCTGCTATCCATGCGTCATAAACTACCATTTTATTGGTCACTTAGAGACCTTAGAAGAGGACGCCCCTCTCCTGCTAAAAATGGCGGGAATTGACGACCACGTTACTTTCCCGCCAGTTCACAAGTCAACCAGTTCATCTGAAGTCTTAGAGTATTATTCCCAGGTCCCTTCTGAATACATAACCCGGATTGGATAGTTGTATCGCAGCGACTTTGAAATGTTTGGTTACGATTTTCTCGGAGAAGTACGACCTTTGCTTAAAAATTCTTCGTCTTTGCAATAGAAATTAACTATGGCAGCAAACAAACAATAGGTCACTTCAAATTGCAACGTCATAAAAGTGGACCGTTCAACAGACACCGGTAAAGCGGTATCGCGCTACCTTCTAGTCCTGAAAAAAAAATGTTTTGAAAGAAGCACCCTTTGGGATTGTTACAAAAAAACAGAACCTCGACAGCGAAGTTGTGAATAACTCTTCAGTTAATTTGTGTGGATGAGATAGGGCTTAACATTGGACATGCCGATTTGAGAAACAGAAAACAAAGTGGTTCGCAAAAAAATGGAGGAGACCTCGAGGAGATCCTGCAGAGAATGAAAAGGGCTAGTCCACTGAAGGGTTATTGTAGCGCTATTTCGTACAGTAAACCACTGCATGAGGGTTATAATTTTGTGAGTACATTCGAACCAAGAATACATGCGTCGCGAAATGAGAATAAGTTGAACAGAGTGAAGGATAGGGAAGGTCCGAATTAAAGGCATTGGAAAGTGACCATTAAATTACCACGGGCACAAAGCAACCGCTGATCACGGTTGTAAAATGGAACAGCAGTTCATAGCGGTAAACGAAGGACGCATGGTTATTTTACGCAACAAAATGCTGAACAAATAAATCTGAAAAATGTCACTCTACATGCAAAGTGTTTCTGAAAACTTGAGCTTTTGTTAAAGATCGAGTGTGGGTTCAAACTTAACCCTTTAAGTTCCAATATCAGCATGCATTTTCTTATGGTGCTAGTTGGGAGAATTGCATAAAAATAAAAACATTTCACCTTTCGGGATCATTTCTTTTATTCTCATGATCTGCTTGTTTGATTAAGGAGTGATATTGTAGGGAGAAATTAGATGTTTGTCACTGTTGAGGCTTGAAGGGCGAAGTAACTGTCAGCCACAAGTTTTATCGGCGCGAAGTTCGATTTACCAGGGCATTTCCTACATTTACAGCGGTCAAACGCACGACGCCTGCGCAATTCCCGCGATAATTGTACAAAAGAAAATACTGACAAATGTCGAAAGTTTCACTTTAACCGCAAAACACAACGCCGTTTGTGAAAACTTAAGCTTTTTACGTTGAGTATCTGTTGAAAATAAGGTAACTGACATTCGCAAGTTTTATCGGCGAGAAATTTGGTTTATCAGGACATTTTCTGCATCATTTTCATACGAACTTCGCACTCGTTAACGTTTGCTGCAAGGCTCTGGAAGACCGGAAGTGACGTAACTTTTTGAGTTTGACCGCTGTCGTTTTCCTACATTGTTTTCACACGAGCTTCACACTTGTAAACGCTTGAACAAAATAGATTGTAGTTTACCGCTGAATAACAATAATAAGGACGCATTTTAATAGCGTTAGTCTCAATTTGATGTTAAATATACACACACAGCAGCAAGAAAGTGTTTACTTCTAAAATAAGACAACAAACGGAGTTGCAAATAGTTCATCTTCTTCCCGATATTAATTTTAGTAAATAAACTCCTTCTGACGGCTGGTATATCGGAGGATAATGCCCGAGGTTGAATGATTGTCCAAAAACAAAAAGAGGACAATCTTTCAGAAAAGGGCATTATCATCCGATATACCAGCAAGCCAGGAAGGTTATTTATTTTATAGGCCTCCGCGGATTAATTTCCACAACGCACACTCTTTATTGTAGTAAAGAGAAAACATTTACTGACGATCTCAGCAAATTTTCACCTAAACAAATCCAAGCTGGTTAGTTTACTCCATTTTATTACACAGTGATTAGATCTGAAAATTTAAAACCTGACAAAGTGACTTCCTTTCTTGTTTTTCTCTCGTCCGTACATGTAAAATCGGACGACGGATATCAAATTGGACGATCGCCTGATACCCGCCGTCCGATTATGTATGTGTTTCGTCCAATGAGCAGGTGCAAAAAATACTTGGGGAGTTATAATATTTTACCTCAAATTGAGACTAACCCTGTAATAATGCGACTGTTATAACTTAGAATTATATGAAAATCATCGTAGTGAAGGTGAAGAAACCTGAAACAAAAAAATTCAGGCTTGAACGGGTATCGAACACATGACCACTGCGATACCGGTGTCGCACTCTAACCAACTGAGCTATCAAGCCAACTGGGAGCTAGTCAATTGAGAGTTCGTATTTATCCCGTAGATGATCGTAGATTTACTGCGATGGTCTTCATATAATTCTATCTTTATCCGCAGTTCAAATATATGATTATTTTCATATATTAACGTTCATTTCTCCATCTACGGGATAAATACGATCTCTCAATTGACCAGCTCCCAGTTGGCTTGATAGCTCAGTTGGTTAGAGCGCTGCACTGGTATCGCAGAGGTCATGGGTTCGATTCCCGTTAAAGTCTGAAATTCTTTTCAGGTTTCTTCCTTTCAGCTGCTTAAGTTGAAACACCTTCACTGCGATGATCTTCATATAATTCTATCTTTACCCGCAGTTCAAATATATGATTACTTCCATATATTCTAATGTTCATTTGTTATAACTTACAAAATAAAACAACTTCACAGAATTCAGTTACCATCAAAGTGCCTACATAGAAAACACAGCGATCAAAAGAAAAAAATTTCCACATAAGCGGAATTGAATTACAAAATATGCAAAGTGTCTTGTAACTGGACTTAATAGGCTCCATAGAAATTTTTCACGACGGCTCGACCATCCGAAATCCTGTTACACACTCAGATAAAACATAATTCTTAAAAGAGAAATTTCTTTGTTAAAAAACACTGGGAATGTATTGACAATAATATTTTTCGTATTCTTTTTTCCAATCGTGAATCTATGCGCCGATCAATTCGAAACTTCAACATTCTCCCCGGTAATACCCCAGGCACTTGACTGTGCATCGTGCCCGGGGAGGGGGGAATCTCAACGTTGCGTTGGAAGGGTGGGGAATTTGAACCGGATTTATCTCTTGTTCTGACGTAATACGCCCGTGAATTTTTTCGGTTTTTGCAGGGTTTGACGGATTTACAAGACAGAATTTCAGTTCGCCTTTGTTAGTGAGTAACGCTTTCAAAAGGGTCCTTAAAAGAAGTTTGAAGGTGTCATTACAGCATCTCTCTCTAAAAAGCGCGAACAGTGGTTGATTGAAGACTAAATTGTCTTTGAGAAGAGGTAGTTCAGTACTTATTGGTGAACATTTGAACGGCTTTTTTGCCCCGAGGGGAGGGAATTTGAACAAGTCAATCTTCAAAAGTTGAAATGCCCGGGGGGTTGCCCAGGGGGGGGGGATGTTGAACTTTCGAATTGATCGGCGCATTATTTCTTCTATGGAAACCAAGAATATCGATAAACCATCCAAGGGGTCATTAATTTTAAGATCTAATTATTCGCATATTTTTCTGCCGAAAATCAATAAGAAAGAACTGGAAGAAGTCTTAAACCTTTTTTCGAAAGGGCAAGCAAGGATCACACGTGTTTAAAGACAGGGATCCAAAAGAATGTTCAGAGCAAAGTCAGTTCCTAGAAACGCCAAAGGGGTTTTATATTTGCTTATAATATTGACACTTGCCTTGCTGCTTTACTGTGGAACCTGGAAAATGGCATCGAATAGACCAACGTCCAATAATCATTTCATAGGTAAGGAATGCTTACATCTAAACGTCTTGTTGGAATCTAATGTGCTTTTCATAAAGAAGATTTCACTGCTTTCTGCAGTGCCGGGGTTTTGAAACATGAAGTCCCAGTTATCGTTCGCCCCTCGAGACTCACCGCGGCTATAATTACAAAGTGACAAAGAAAATTCGTAGAGTTTCTGCTTATTTACGATAATTGATATTTTGGAAAGTAAGTATTCCTCTATTAACTTATTTCACGAGCAAATTTACATCATTATTATGTGATCATGAGAGAATCGCAAATGGCGAATCATCATTCGCCGGCTAAGATTAGCCAGCCGTCATTTGCCCATCAAAGAGCGGAAGGGTCCTTCTCTCCACACAGATGTGTGAAGAAGATTGATAACTCGTTATATCTCACCTATAGTATGTGTCACCAAATAGTTTTTTGTAAAGCTTATTTACACCTTTTTGAAACGTTATGAAAGTATTATCTGAAAGCCTTTAGCGCGAAATCCAATTCAAAACTGACTCATCGCAGTAAAAGCTTTCGAAATTGCGCGTTATATTCTCTGTGTTCTTACTTTCTTCGGCTACGTTACGGACAAAATAGTTTCGCTTAACATCCTAGAGTCAAAGTGGTAGTGTCATCTGATGTTTAAGCTGTGAAAATCAAAGGAGAGAAATTAAGATGTGTTTCAGAAGTTTTAAAAATTGTAAGCGGATTTTAATAAGATGTGTTAAGTCATTTAATTGTCAGTAAATGTCATTTACTAGGAATTTCAAAGTGACCAGCTATTAAATTGCCACGTGAAATAAGCGACCGCTGGTCAACAGGCTGTTGTAAATTGGAACAACAGCTACCGAATCAAACCAAATTCTAGTTCTTAAAATAACAATGTAGAAGTCTGACAAATTCTCTAGAACTTCCCAGCTAAGTAAACAATCAAAAACAAACAATAACAAAGGAAATTATTGCCTTACACCTTTCATCTGAGACAGCACACCCAGTTAGGACTTCACATCGCAACAGATTCAGAAGTTGAAAGCACTAGTACAGAATAATAAACAGAAGGGATGGCGCAAGGTAAATTATTCGAGACTTCGCAAGATGGCGAGACGATCGTTTTCTTGGACAAGCGCGAGAGCCTTTTAATTTTTAAATTGCGGGACCAAGCTTTCAGAGTATTCTAACGTCAAGCATAAAACTTTTGAAGACAAAAAAAATTGGAACCCCAAACCTATGAGATCAGTTTTGGGCAACTTAGAGAATTTTTTTTTTTTTACTTTATTCAATACTTCACATTACTTACAGTACACATTACAGTTATTAACGCAACTTATGCAGTTGCGAAAAGAAAGCCTGAAAAAATCAGGCCTTTTTTTTTTCAGGCTTTCTTTTCGCAACTGCGTTAATAACTGCGTTAATAATAATAAAGTTGCGTTAATAACTGCGAGGATCGTCTTTACACTTATTTCTTCATTCCGCAGTTCAAATATATGAGTTTCAGATATTAATAATTTCAGTACACATTACATTATATAACGTTGCTGACATTACTTTGCATTACATTACATCGTGTTACACAAGCATACCACGTTACACACTTTTTAATTACACATTACTTACACTACACGTTACAACCTAGTACAATCTCCAGATAACTTGGAAATCTAATACATTATATTACAAAAAGTTGATAATAGGCTTCTTAAGCGCATCAGAACTTCGAGATTCATTTTATAGCTTTCTGAAAAGTCAAGGCTCTAAGAATGAGATCCTGAAAAAATCGAGACTCTTTGACCCAAACTGTTTTGCCGAAAATTCGGAATTCCGAGACGCAAAGGATCGGTCAAAAAACGAGACTACGAGACGCTTACAACTCAACTGAAATTTTGCGAGACCTCTATTTTTGGTAACACCATTCGCCATCCCTAACAGTAAAAAAGGAAAGTACTGCTCAGTAGCTTTCATTTGAATAGTCAAACTTTAGGATTTCACCCACAGACTCAAAAGCTAAAACAAAACATGTAGAGCATAATACACAGAGCCACAGAAAAGTACTGCTTTATTGTGAACTTTCCCGAACCACAAAGTCAAAAGTAAGAGTCCGTTTTTCTCACTACTTCTTCTCTAGCTCTCTTCAGAACTTTCAATTGAACCGCCATTAACAGTCCACAGGAAAGAAACACAGGAAACTACTGTTCAATAGCGATTTTTTTCGGATCCACAAAGTTAAAAGTAAGTGTCCGTTATTCTCACTACACCTTCTCTAGATGTCTTTAGAACCTTCAATTAAACCTCCATTAACAGTCCACAGGAAAGTACTTGTTCACTAGCGAAGTTTGATCCACAAAGTTAAAAGTAAGAGTCCCTCATTAATAGCGGTTTTCTTTTAAAATCCTTCTCTAGTTTCGTCAGATCTTACAACTAAAACTCCCTTTATAGCGGCCACGGTTTAGCGTTCCATTCGCGGATCCATTCAAAATAAACAACTCATTGTAATTAATGTTTTCCACAACGACTCAGGGTGACCATTGTTGGGATTGAGACTAGTGATTTGTTTGTTACAGATGCCGTAGAAAGGCAGAACGCTAGGAAAAAGATGATGAAAGAATACTGCCTCACACATTCATATGAGGCGAAACCACCAACCACCCGGAACAGTTTGGGATTTATTGTTGTTGATGATGAAAACAAGATCATTTATTGCACCATTCCTAAAGTCAGCACTACAACATGGAAAGGGGTGCTATTAGACCTTCGCGGTCTCAAGAGAAACAAGGTATGTATATTTACAGTAGTACAAGAAATCCCACCGAAAAATTTCAACCTTCCTAAATCGAAAACAAAAAAATTGATTCTGCTAAACTGTAGAAGGTCGCCAATCCACACCAAAACTCCTACAAAAACGTTTCTGTTATACGACAAAGAATGTAATGCTAAACCACATTTTCAACCTAGAAAATGTAGTCACCTTTTCTTTAAGGAAACTGAAATTCAACTTATTTACACAGGGTCAACTTATTAGTAATTAACTAAATTTTCTGTTTCAAAGTGCATCCTGTATTTATTACTCCTAGCACTTCCAGTAGATATTTGCCGCCAAATGCTACCGCCAAATGCTGCTTACACATATTAATCCTGGGTTCCTAGTCTGTTGTGCCAGATACCTAGCAAGCTACCGGGTAGGTAGGCAGGTAGGCCGGCAGCTTGCTCTACCTGTTAACTAATTCATTGAGTCATTGATTCATTGATTCATTGATTCATTCATTGATTCATTCATTGATTCATTGATTCATTCATTCATTCATTGATTCATTCATTCATTCATTGATTCATTCATTCATTCATTCACTGATTCATTCATTCGTTCGTTCGTTCGTTCGTTCGTTCGTTCGCTCGTTCGTTCCTTCGTTCGTTCATTCATTCATTCGCTCGTTCGTTCCACGGCGGGGCCAAACCACCCCCCAAATGGGTCATTTAGACTAATTTTGCTTCTTTTTCATATTTCTTTTCCAAACTTGGCAAAAAACCTTGGGTTGTCGCCCAATTTATTTTAAGTATGAGAATGACTTAAAAAACCAAATTGTGACGTCATAATGGCTGACGTCACAAAACGAGTTAACTGAAAATTTCAAATTTGAAATAAAAAGTTATGTCATCTGAAAGAACTTGGCAAGGGGACTAAAATGCTGAAAACCGTACCTCGCTAAGACAAACGTATCTTGAGTTATGGCAATTTAAAGACATTTAAAGTGTCCCCCCCGGAACCATACTTTTCTTCTAAAAACAACCCTGTTGATCTATTTTGTACAGTTTTTTTCCATGCAAGCTAATAATCTGATAAAATGGACTTCTTGTTGTTCCAAAAAATCGTATCATTTTAGATTTTAAGTTTTCGGCTTGAAAACGATAATATTAGCAAGAGCATAATTGATCACGTGACACTTAATTACGTCACAAAACTGGTTTGGGGGCTCTAGCTCTGGCAGGAAAAAAATTTTCCGAGTTTTTCTTTTTCATTTAGCTTCCGTCATTTAAGACATCTTATCTGCAACTTAAATGGTGTCGTTGACGCAACAAAACAACACTTAAATTCAAACGTATTACACAAGGGGGGGACCCTATTTTGAGACTGTGAAATTTTCAAAATCTAAAATGCCATATCTCATCCATTATTTATCACATCGACAAACGGTTTTCAGAATTCAACTCCTCTTGACGTGTTCTTTCTAAAACACCAGAAAAAAATTAGAAATTCTAAAATTTAATTTTAGAGAATAATATGACGTCACCA
Organism: Siderastrea radians; assembly: GCA_964017195.1. Taxonomy (NCBI): domain Eukaryota; kingdom Metazoa; phylum Cnidaria; class Anthozoa; order Scleractinia; family Rhizangiidae; genus Siderastrea; species Siderastrea radians. The sequence continues at coordinate 10,192,940 of OZ024899.1, forward strand.
ATTATGACGTCATAATTTGACATTTGGCATCACCATTCATGTCAAATTGTTTGGCACAAAGATCCATATCAAATTACCAAGTTTGGTAAAGAAATGATGAAAAGTAACAAAATTATTAAAAATTAACCAAAAAACGGGACATTTCATGACCCATTTGGGGGGTGGTTTGGCCCCACCGTGTTCATTCATTGATTCATTCATTCATTCATTCATTCATTCACTGATTCATTCACTCGTTCGTTCGTTCGTTCGTTCGTTCGCTCGTTCGTTCCTTCGTTCGTTCATTCATTCATTCATTCGCTCGTTCGTTCATTCCTTCGTTCTTTCATTTATTCATTAATTCATTCCCTCACTCATTCATTCATTCATTCATTCATTCATTCATTCATTCATTCATTCATTTGTTCATCTATTTGTTTCTTTATCTACCAGGTTCACACGTGGACTCTCTGGAAACGCCTCTATCAATACAAGGACGAAGAAAAAGCGATACGTCTTCAGACTTATTTCAAGTTCCTTTTCGTTCGCGAGCCGCTTCATCGCTTACTCTCGGCCTACAAAGACAAGTTTATAGGAAATGATCTAGGAGTCAGCAGTTCTTCACGAAACGCAATAGTAAAGTCATATCGACCACACGATTATTATAACGCTAGCGTAAAAAATCTGGTCAGCTTTCCGGAATTCATAAAATATTTTTCCAGCAATATATCTCGCAACCAGCATTGGCGACAATATGAAAAGCTCTGCCATCCGTGCGTCATCAACTACGATTTTATTGGTCACTTAGAGACATTGGAAGAGGACGCCCCTCTCCTGCTAAAAATGGCGGGAATTGACGACCGCGTAACTTTCCCGCCAGTGCACAAGTCAACTAGTTCATCTGAAGTGTTAGAGTACTATTCCCAGGTCCCTTCTGAATACATAACTCGGATTGGAGAGTTGTATCGCAGCGACTTTGAAATGTTTGGTTATGATTTTCTCGGAGAGGTACAACCTCTGCTTAATAAAAATTCTTCGGCATGACAACCACATTTAGTGAAAACTACCGCAAGTTTTTTAATTGTTTTGCTATGAAATCAGATCCTAACCATTTTTAAGCTGGTTGTACCAAAAAATGTCTTTTTCCTTCTCTATACGTAGTTCTGTTTGCGATCTGATAGAGAATCCGATGGAAATCTTCAAGTTTATCCTCAAAATTTCTCAGATAAGGCCATTAGTGAAAGGAATGTCTTTCATCTTGTTTTGAAAGTTTGAAAATTCATGGCAATACCATAAATGGAAACTCCGTTAAATATAGTTAATAAATTATACAAAACACATCCATATAACTTTAAATCAGTGGGAAATATTATCCCTAAACTGACATTAAATCAGTAAACACGCAGCCGTTACGGGAGCGTTGCGTGACGACCACTAATAACAGCTGCGTCGGAGACTACAATAAAGTACAATCCTAACAAATATGTATCTGGAATATCATTGAAGTTCGTCGTGGGATGAAAGTAGTGTCTGAGCCCCGTGAAACGCATTGATAGCGGCATCCATGTAGAACTCAGGCGTGAATTCAAATAAAGGCCCTCTTGTAGCGGCACGTTGAAGGGATGATATGATACACTGAAGCATACAGTGAACATTGTTCTGTTTCTCCTGCCTTGAATTAAAACAATAAGGTAAGAGAACAAGATCTTCCAATCCAAAACAGCAATGTTCATCAATATCGAGAGAGTGGAGAGAAAGTTTACCCTTGAGTGGAAGGAAGCCAATAACAAGACCACACTCGCCATAGCCTGCATAGCAGTCGTTTTCGTTTCCTTTCAGCCAAGCGGGAGACGCGCGAGGGCATGGGGCGAATGCTTCTCCCGCTTGGCTAAAAGGAAACGGAAACGGCTGCTACGCAGCCTACACTCGCCATGGAGGCACACGCTGTTGAAGGAGTTAGGCAGCTCTGATGAAGTGTGTGTGTTCCCCGAGAAGCACAGAGGATTAAGCAAGCAAGTAATAAAGTTAATCTTGGTAAGGACGCACACGAACTACAGGCACACGAGCACACGGCTCGACCTTTACCAGGTTTCCGTAGCATGAAGCAACTGGGAGTATTGCTACTCCCCCCTGGATGGGATGCTAGTCCATCGCAGAGTTACCCCTAGCAGTATGTCCCCAGTACCCATTTTCTTACGCATTTATACACCGGAGTGGAGAGGGACAATGCGGAGTAAAGCTTCTTGTCTAAGAAAATAATATGATGGCAACGACCAGGCCTCGAATCATCGACCGTTAGTTCTAAGTCCAAAGCCAATTAAGCCACTATACCATCGCGCCCCCACAAATCATTGGTAACTTTGATCGTGAAACTCTGCCAAAGAACAACTTCAGAAAGCACACAGCTTTTTGACGGACGGACGGACGGAAAGACGGACAGACAGACAGATGGACGGACAAGGGGAAATTGGCTGGAAGGACATACGAATTGGGATACGTATTTTTGCGTGAGGCAGATTGGACATACACAATGCAACGTCAACACTAACTTTGAAAAAGATAAGAGTGGACACCCAAGCCATATGTCTTGCACAATTTGTGGTTTCTTGCATGAACACTCTCTTGGATCTTTCCAGCTCCGTTAGCACGTCTGTTCTCTAAAAATAACAAGAGGCAAAAATAAACGTCAATTGCACGTATAGTGGACTCCTCCCATCTCAAACACGCGAAGGAAACCAAAAGCTGTTCCAGACAAGGGAAGTTCAACCAATCAAACAATGAAAATGAGTTTCATTAACAGAAAGAGCGGAATTCGAGATAACAAGGGTTCGAGATAGTGGCGATCTATTGTATGCCACATACAAATGATAGAGTTTATGGATTTTTTCGTCTCCGTTTAAACTACTTAAAAGAACGGAAATAAGTTTAAAAAACAGTACGACCCTGAATTAATCGTCAATCGACAAAGTCACAAAGAGCGACCTTCAGACATGAATTACAAAAAAGAAAAGAAGATTGGGTGAGGAATAAAAACAGGTTTGGACTTTATAGGCATGGTCTAAAGAATATATTACGAAATCTTTGTTTTTTTTGGTGGGGGGAGGCTGGGGGGTTTGTTTGTTTGGGTTCTTGATTATTTTCTGCTTTGTTTTCGTTCAAATGTTGGCTGGGGTTGGGAGAAGATACCAAGAAGATACAGAAGACGATACAGAAGATGCAGAAGATACAGTCTTTTCTCTGTATCAATACCTCAGGATCACAGCGTCTGATTTTGGCCATTGTCTCTTCCAGTGCTTTGACATTTTGCTTCATATTATCTCGCACTGCTCTCACCTAGGAAAACAAATACTCCTTGCAATGCTACCCTTGTCTTTTTTGTTTTGTTTGTTTGTTTGTTTGTTTGTTTGTTTGTTTGTTTGTTTGTTTGAGCGGGTTCCAGTCCGTAATCTTAAATCCAAGAACGGACTATCAGTCACCCGATCCCCTGTCCGGTTAAAATACTTTAAGAAATCGTGAAGCAAAGGCGTACACTTGTGTGGTTTAATGTAGTCATTACCAATAAAAAGTATCATAGACGAACGTAATAGGTCATTTTAAAAAAGTTCCATCTCGGTAATGAATCCTGTAGGTCCAGTGTGATAAGCGAGAAACATCTGCAACATTCCACAGCTGAATTTTGCTACTGGTCGAAAAAATGCTATAAAAGATGTGATTGCTGTTCACCTTGATTTGAAATAATAGCTTTGTACAGTTATAAACCATTTGTCACACGATATGGTCACTTTTAACGTTGATTGTCTCTCTCCTCCGCAGAGGCCTCCTACAGTCGCGCCTTGACTGCACGCTCCCGCTCCCGTATCTTTCTTTCACTGGCGTTTACTGACAGGAACCTCTGCGGAGGAGAGAGGTTATTGTGGTGTTTCGACCGCTTACTGATGGTCTTCATCTGGTGATAGTAACAATTGGCAGCAGACGAACTCTCAAACTCGCCATCAAATAAACAGGCGACACAGGCGCCGATACTGCGGGTTTGAAGCCACACAACATTCAAAAATTGAACGAAAACCATCTGGACTGGAATTCTATAAACACTTCCCTCCGGGAAACATCTATAAGTCCCACTTGCAAAAAATGGTTCGTACTTTTGACAGTTGTTTGTGTACAGCAATGTGATAAAGCATGACGACGCCATCCAGCATTTCAACCAATGACGGATCGAGGTTACTGTCTTCACACGACACATCTGCATCCCCAGTTTCCCCTCGGTTAGCTGATTCTTCGATGGCTTCTAAGAGATAAAAAAGTTTGATTTGTAAATGGCGAAGTAACGCAGGGTTAAAGGATTTGCATCTTTTGGGGTCAAACCTGTGCTAAAATTAAAACTAGGCTCCTTTTCTCGTATATGGAGGGAGATATCAACTGATTTTCTCAAAGACAGAACAAACCATAACAGTACGCCGCTCAAACAACGTTTTAGGGAACAATACGACTTACCGCTGTAAGCTTTCTTAAGATGTGACAAAACACCACCCAATCTGTAAACGGAAAACAACAAGCCATTTTAGAGAGAAAGAGAGCGGTCTACCTGGACACTCCACTCAAGTAATCATTTGATGGATTTTTCGTTGCGTTACTTTCAATTTCTCAAATACTGTTTCGGTTGGTTAAAGCACAGGTAGACCAAGCTCGTAACATCAGAGATTCACTTCCTAAAGTTCACTGTTAAGAATTACCAATTTGGCTGAGAAACAAATTGTATGAAAAAGGAACGAAATAAAGTTTAGATCAGTTTACTTGAACATGGTACTTCCCATTATATATAAATGCTTTGTTTTCGATCATCCCACTGACATAATTCCTGACCCCTTTCTCAAACCCATGAAAATCTGATCTCCGAACATCATTTGAACAGGTAACATCGCCTTACAAAATTTCAAAATTAATATTCTTTTCTTTTTCAGATCAAGCGGAGCTCAAGCGTATTTTGCGTACTGGTCTGAAGTTTTGTTTTTTCAAAAGGTGTATGAAAGCTTTTGTATATATTACATTGCAGCGACCTGCAGACTCACATTGAAGATTACACCATGCTTCCAAACCAAGGAATTTGTTTTAAGGCGCGAATCTTTGCATGATCTTTTCCCAGCAACAGAGACAAGTACTTATTCAGTCTCAGAGTATTTCACAAACCCAAAACGATTTATTTATAATTTACAATAACACTCGCGACATTTCGAACCGTCCAGTGAATTTTCTGGAATCTCTCTAGTAAGGGTCTCTACTTCACTGTTCATTTTCTCACAATTTCTTCCGTTTTTCATGCAGCATGGCATAGCAATCCAAAGGTTTAAGAATATCCTCGTACAGCAACGCCAGTTCCTCATCACTCAGTTGCTTGGTGGCCTCAGTCAATCGACTATCGTTCTGTATCTTGACGCGATCGAACAATGGACACGGTGGCGCGCTCCGAATGCGTTCGCAGGGCTGTCCTACCTTCAGCGTTTGGCCGGTAGAATCTTTGACTCGACGTCCCACACTCTGACGTTTTCCTGGTTGTCGCCCCGGTCGTTGTGGAGGATCTCGGTTTTCGTTCTTCCTTGTGGTGTTTTGCTCTCTCAGACACAACAAATCGCTCTCCTTTTTGCTCTATCGCTTGAAAAACGGAAAACAAGTTTGGAAAATTTCGATATTAATTTCCAGACTCATTGGCTTGCACTTTTGCTTGGATTTTCTGACTCTTGGGCTCTTGGTGAACTCTCCCAAAACACCTTTGTCGGGTACTTATGCAAGTGAAATGAATACTTTAAAAAAGGTTGCCTTTGCTTTGTATACAAATTATGTGGCCACAAATTTTTTAAATCCAAAGGCTGATGAAAATTCAAATTCTCATACGATTTAAACGTATTGTCAAGGATGCAGGTGGCGAGAATACCGAACACCAGCAGATATTACGTAACAAATAAAACTTTATTATATAACATTTAACATTGACCATTCAGCGTTGCTGCACGTGCAAATGACGGTAGTTTCAGTGCTGAAACCACTTGTATGAATACGGAAAGGATTAATGTCAACTTTTAAAGTTTTTACATACGTTACTAGTCTCGCAAAAATATTTAGCGCAATTAATTAAAGGAATTACTGTTACAAGAGGCAATGTCCGTCGCCTATCAAAGCTGAATTGGCTTTACATAATTATTTTAATGATAGAAACAAATCAAATTGCCGATTGACGGGATGGGAAATTTCATCAAAGGTTTTAGTGTTACAATGGGCAATTTGTCTCATTCATAAGATATTTCAGATGAGAAGTAATATAGCTGTACAGGAGGAAATTTGGATCATTCATTAAAGGCATTAGTGTTGCAATAATGTTTTACAAGGTATTATTAAAAGGTATCATATAAATATGAAGGTATAATAGTGTTATAAGAGGCATTAGTGTTATAACAAGCAATTACGTGTGATTCATTTAGGTCTCACCGTTACAATTAGCAATGAGTCGCTAATGAAATTAAGTATCAAATAGGCGCACAGAGAACCAATCACAATCGAGCATTTTGCTATAGATACGATTAGTGCTATAACATGCTAGTTTGTTATTTGTTTAAGGTATAAGAGTGGTTTGACCTAACCCGTAAATCGATAACTAGCAATAAGTATCTAATAATTAAATTTAACAGATAGAAATACTTAGATAGGCTAACACTGGAATTAGTGTGTCTAATAATAGCGGAGCTCACGGAGCACCATGGGTAAGCAAATTTGGTATAAACCCGTTCAACCGAAAAATTTTGGTTCAGACGTCAGCGTACGTCCGTACAGACTCTTGGGGAGGGTGAAGGGAGTCCCAAGACAACCCAACCAGGGAAGGTGGAATGTCCATTTTTTCCTTGTAGCTGAAGTAAACAATATGGCGGCTGGTTCCTTGACCCCCGATTTTCAATACGATAATTGTAATACATTCTTGGAATGAAGACTTGTAACAGTTCATCATGAAAAGGAAAAGGATTACTTCAATCTCGACGGCGCATATAGAAGATATTGGAGATCTTGAAGGCAAGAAATCCTTGTTCACGGACATACTTGTTTTTTTCAAAGCTAAGGAGATCTGGAAAGAACCCGGCGACTTTCGTTTAGATTTTCAAGTCCTTCTTTTATTTCAATAGTAAAGTGAATTACAGATTTGATTGTGGATTTACATTGAGCAACTTTACATGTTTGGTAAATTACGGTAATTTTCTTGAAATGTTTTAAAAACTTGTTTAAAATATCTGTGAAGTGACGTTGTAGTTCCCGTTTGTCGGCTTGCGAGTAACTTCACTCGAGGGGAAAATTGAATGCAGTTTGCTTTTCTAGGCAAACAAGTGCTTCGTATGTGAATGACATTTCATGTTTTTGAAGGTTTCTTGTCCCTTTTTCTGTGTTTATTCATTGAAGGAGTTATCATTAGTGAGCAATTTGATATATATGTGCAATTTTCTTTTAAACCTTAGTGCGCAATTTTCAATATTTTTCTTTGAGCAATTCTAGTCAGTAGTGCATTTTAGTCGAAAAGTAGAAATCGTGACTATTCTAGATTGAGTCTGTGTTGTTTTTTCAATCTACTAGGTTGTTTTCCTTCGGCACCGCATATTGGGTTGTTTTGACTAACTCGTAATTAAGTATTCAACAAGAAAAGCCCCAGGGGCATTAGACCCCGCCGTTGTCTTCCCCCCGGGGGTGTAAAATATGTTACGGTCACTCAAGATAAAAGTCCTTGCCTGTGTAGCGAAAGACACGACGAGTATTTGTTTGGCCCAGCGAAAACTGGAGGTCTGGGGCAAGTGACCACCAAAAAACAAGAAAAGCCTCAGGGGCATTAGACCCCACCGCTGTTCTCTCCCCACCGGGGGTGATAAATATGTTACAGTCACTAAAGATAAAAGCCCTTGCCTGTGTAGCGAAAGACACGACGAGTATTTGTTTGGCCCAGCGAAAACCGGAGGTCTAGGGCAAGTGACCACCAAAAAAAAAAACACAACGGAAACAAGAAAAGCCCCAGGGGGCATTAACCCCGCGGTTGTTCTCTCTGCCCTTGGGGTCCAAAATATATTACGGCCAGGTAAAAGTTGGTGATTTATCGTATCTTTTACGTGCATGCGATGATAATATAAATCAAGACACGACTTGCCTTATCACTCTGTTTTAGCGTGCGTGACGAAGAGCGTGATGAAATTATTATTTTGATCACAGCGTGACTCAGCCTGGCCTCGTAGCTCAGTTGGTTGAGCGACGGTGTTCTAATCCGGAGGTCGTTGGTTCGAATCCCGCCGGGGTCAAAGATTTTTCTTTTATCTTGGTTCTCATTTCTAATTTCTTACTTTTAAGGCCTGTGGTCGGGGGGAAATTATGGAGGGCAGTATTACTCACTTCTTGGCACTCATACATACATACTTTACATCATAATTACTAAGTTCACAGGGATCGCGAGTTCATGCCAGCTTTCAAACTTAAGCTCCCTAGTACATTCGTCCTTGCTCTCGTCGAAGAAATGTTAACTCCATTGAATTCCTTGTACTTTTCTACACAACTTTCCCTAAAGATTTTGGCGAAGCAAAGCAAAACTGCCAAAAAAATGCTTGCATTTGCCTTTTGAATTATTCAACTTGGCGAAAGCAAGGGACTTCCCCGAATCGGCTTCTGTGTTTCAGTGATGTAATGTTTACGTGCCGCGGCAAGTTAGGCGAATTCATTCCAGCTTCAAAGCTCGCTAGCACCTTCGTTCCTACTTTCATTGGACCCCGCCGTTTTTCTCCTCCTCCCAGGGAGCAAAATATATTACGGTCACTCAAGATACGAGCTCAAGTGGTGTAAATTTTAAAGTTGATGATTTATCGTACCTGTGTTTGCTGCCATTTCCCCTTATGCGTCTGCTCCGCACCCTTCTCCCTGTCGTAACATGGATCCCTGATAGTATGAACCGCATCCCTCATTCCTTGGTCATCCACTTGTCCTAGCTTTCGCGAAGAAGAACGTGACGAAATATTTTGACCATAGCGTGACTCAGTTAAGTCACGTTTTTTTTAAATAAACGGACTGACATGTCAGCGTAATTCTAAATAGCAAGGGCACGGATATTTAAATAGATTTCTTAATTAAAAAACTCATTCTAAAATCTAAAGGAAACTGGTAGCTATGAAAACCCGTAAAAGTCTATTTTAGGCCGTGATTCGATGAGTGATTTGGCAAGCAAGTTTACCTCTCCGAATCGGCTTCTGTGTTTCAATGACGTAATGTTTATGTGCTACCGGGCACGTAGCATGAATCATTGGCTTTCAAAGCTCGCTAGCACCTTTGTCCTTGCTCTCATTGAAGAGAAGTGAACTCCATTGAACTTCTTATACTTTTTTACACAACTTTCCCTAAAGATTTTGGCGAAGCAAAGCAAAACTGCCAAAAATATGCTTGCATTTCACTGTTGAATTTTTCAACTTGGCAAAAGCAAGGGACTTCCCTGGATCACCTTTTGTGTTTCAGTGATGTAATGTTTACGTGCCAGGGCAGGTTTGGCAAATTCATGCCAGCTTCAAAGCTCGCTAGCACCTTCGTTCTTGCTTTCATCGAAGGAATTTTCACGCCATTAAATCGCCGGTAATTTTCTACACCAACTTTCATGAAAATTCTGGCGAATAAACGCTAAACGAACAAAGTTTACCGGCAAGTATTGTTTTGACCGAGCGGAGGCCTGGGGCAAGTGACCACGATAAAAAAAACAAGAAAAGCCCCAGAGGCATTAGACCCCGCCGTTGTTCTTCCACCCCCCCCCCCTTCCGGGGATGTAAAATATGTTACGGTACTCAAGATAAAAGCCCTGTGTAGCGAAAGACACGACGAGTATTTGTTTGGCCGAGCGAAACCGGAGGTCTGGGACAAGTGACCACCAAAAAAGGAAAAAAAACCACGGAAAAAAAATGGGTATTACTAGACCCCGTCCTGACGGTGGGGTAAAAAAAACAAGAAAAGCCCCAGGGGCATTGGACCCCGCCGTTTCCTCCCCCCCCTTCGAGGTGCAAATACATTACGGTCACTCAAGATATGTGCCCAAGTGGTATAAAGTTTTGAAGTTGGTGATTTTTCTAACGTTTGACGTGTGTGCTGCCATCCCCCCCCCAACGTCTTCTCTGCACCCTTCTCCTTGTGATATCATGGATCCCTTATAGTATGAATACCTTTCCCTTCCTTTATTCCTTGGTCATCCACCTGTTCTAGCACTCGCGAAGAAGAACGTGACGAAATAGTTTTGACCATGGCGTGACTTAGTTACGTCAATTTTTTAACGAAATGACATCTCAGCGTAATTGTAAATATTAAGCAAGGGCACGGAAATTTAAATAGATTTATTGATGAAAAATTATCCTTAAATCGAAAGGGAACGGTTATCTACTGAAAAATGAAACGTAAAGGTCTACTTTTAGGCCATGACTCGATAAATGCCTTAGCGATAGCAAAACAATTCCCCGAATCGGCTTCTGTCTTTCAATGACGTAATGTTTACGTGTTACGGCAAGTTTAGGTGAATTCATGCCAGCTTCAAAGCTCGCTAGCACCTTCTTCCTTGCTCTCATCGAAGAGAAGTCAACCCCATTGAATTTCTTATACTTTTCTACACAACTTTCCCTAAAGATTTTGGTGAAGCAAAGCAAAACTGCCAAAAAAATGCTTGCATTTTACTGTTGAATTATTCAACTTGGCGAAAGCGAGGGACTTCCCCGAGTCGCCTTTTGTGTTTCAGTGATGTAATGTTTACGTGCCAGGGCAAGTTTGGCGAATTCATGCCAGCTTCAAAGCTCGCTAGCACCTTCGTTCTTGCTTTCATCGAAGGGGTTTTCATGCCATTAAATCGCCAGTAATTTTCTACACCAACTTTCATAAAAATTCTGGCGAAATAACGCTAAACGAACCAAGATTACCGGCAAGTATTGTTTTGACCGAGCGGAGGTCTGGGGTAAGTGACCACGACGAGAAAAAAAAAACAAGAAAAGCCCCAGGGGCATTGGACCCAGCCGTTCCCCCCTCGTCGGGGTGCAAATACATTACGGTCACTCAAGATATGTGCCCAAGTGGTATAAAGTTTTGAAGTTGGTGATTTTTCTAACGTTTGACGTGTGTGCTGCCATCCCCCCCCCCAACGTCTTCTCTGCACCCTTCTACTTGTGATATCATGGATCCCTTATAGTATGAATACCTTTCCCTTCCCTCATTCCTTGGTCATCCACCTGTTCTAGCGCTCGCGAAGAAGAAAGTGACGAAATAGTTTTGACCATGGCGTGACTTAGTTACGTCAATTTTTTAACGAAATGACATCTCAGCGTAATTCTAAATATTAAACAAGGGCACGGAAATTTAAATAGATTTATTGATGAAGAAAAATTATCCTTAAATCGAAAGGGAACGGTTATCTACTGAAAAATGAAACGTAAAGGTCTACTTTTAGGCCATGATTCGATAAATGCTTTAGCGAAAGCAAAACAATTTCCCGAATCGGCTTTTGTCTTTCAATGACGTAATGTTTACGTGTTACAGTAAGTTTAGGTGAATTCATGCCAGCTTCAAAGCTCGCTAGCACCTTCTTCCTTGCTCTCATCGAAGAGAAGTCAACTCCATTGAATTTCTTGTACTTTTCTACACAACTTTCTCTAAAGATTTTGATGAAGCAAAGCAAAACTGCCAAAAAAATGCTTGCATTTTACTGTTGAATTATTCAACTTGGCGAAAGAGAGGGACTTCCCCGAATCGCCTTTTGTGTTTCAGTGATGTAATGTTTACGTGCCAGGGCAAGTTTGGCAAATTCATGCCAGCTTTAAAGCTCGCTAGCACCTTCGTTCTTGCTTTCATCGAAGGGGTTTTCATGCCATTAAATCGTCAGTAATTTGCTACACCAACTTTCATGTAAATTCTGGCGAAATAACGCTAAACGAACCAAGATTACCGGCAAGTATTGTTTTGACCGAGCGGAGGTCTGGGGCAAGTGACCACGACGACAAAAAAAAAAAAACAAGAAACGCCCCAGGGGCATTTGACCCCACTGTTTTTCTCCTCCTCCCAGGGGGCAAAATATGTTACGGTCACTCAACCTACGAGCCCAAGGTGTGTAAATTTTAAAGTTGGTGATTTATCGTACCTTTGACGTGTTTGCTGCCATTCCCCCTTACGTCTTCTCCGCACCCTTCTCCCTGTGATAACATGAATCCCTGATAGTATGAACCCCATCCCTCATTCCTTGGCCATCCCTTTGTCCTAGCTTTCGCGAAGAAGAACGTGACGAAATATTTTGACCGTAGCGTGACTCAGGTACGTCACGTTTTTTAAATAAACGAACTGACATGCCAGCGTAATTCTTAATAGCAAGGGCACGGAAATTTAAATAGATTTCTTGATAAAGAAACTTATTCTAAAATCTAAAGGAAACTGGTAGCTATGGGAAAAAAAACGTAAAAGTCTTTTTTAGGCCGTGATTTGATGAGTGATTTGGTGCAAGCAAGTTACTTCTCCGTATCGGCTTCTGTCTTTCAATGACGTAATGTTTATGTGCTACGGCACGTAGCTTGAATCATTGGCTTTCAAGGCTCGCTAGCACCTTCGTCCTTGCTCTCATCGAAGAGAAGTCAACTCCATTGAATTTCTTGTACTTTTCTACATAACTTTCCCTAAAGATGTTGGCAAAGAAAAGCAAAACTGCCCAGAAACTGCTTGCATTTCACTGTTGAATTATTCAACTTGGCGAAAGCAAGGGACTTCCCGGAATCGGCTTCTGTGTTTCAGTGATGTAATGTTTACGTGCCAGGGCAAGTTATTAGAATTCATGCCAGCTTCAAAGCTTGCTAGCACCTTCGTTCTTGCTTTCAGCGAAGCGGTTTTTATGCCATTAAATCGCCAGTAGTTTTCTACACCAACTTTCATGAAAATTCTGGCGAATAAACGCTAAACGAACGCACATTACCGGCAAGTATTGTTTTGACCGAGCAGAGGTCTGGGGCAAGTGACCACGACGACAAAAAAAAAAACAAGAAAAGCCCCAGGGGCATTAGACCCCGCCGTTGTTGTCCCTCCCCTCGGAGTGTAAATTTGTTACGGTAACTCAAGATACAAGCCCTAGCCTGTCTAGCGAAAGACACCACGAGTATTTGTTTGGCCGAGCGAAAACCGGAGGTCTGGGGCAAGTGACCACCAAAAAAATGGAAAACAAGAAAAGCCCCAGGGGCATTACCCCGCCGTTCCCCCCTCCCCTCGGGGTGTAAAAGATATTATGGTCACTCAAGATACACGCTCTAGCCTGTGTAGCAAAAGACGCGACGACAGCCTGTGTAGCAAAAGACGCGACGAGTATGTTTGGCCGAGCAAAAACCGGGGCAAGTGACCACCAAAAAAATGGAAAATAAAAAAAACGGGTATTACTAGACCCCCTCCTGACGACGGGGTAATAATGAAAAACAAGAAAAGCCCCAGGGGCATTGGACCCCGCCCCCCCCCGGGGTGCAAATACATTACGGTCACTCAAGATATGTGCCCAAGTGGTATAAAGTTTTGAAGTTGGTGATTTTTCTAACGTTTGACGTGTGTGCTTCCATCCCCCCCCCCCAACGTCTTCTCTGCACCCTTCTCCTTGTGATATCATGGATCCCTTATAGTATGAATACCTTTCCCTTCCCTCATTCCTTGGTCATCCACCTGTTCTAGCACTCGCGAAGAAGAACGTGACGAAATAGTTTTGACCATGGCGTGACTTAGTTATGTCAATTTTTTAACGAAATGACATCTCAGCGTAATTCTAAATATTAAACAAGGGCACGGAAATTTAAATAGATTTATTGATGAAGAAAAATTATCCTTAAATCGAAAGGGAACGGTTATCTACTGAAAAATGAAACGTAAAGGTCTGCTTTTAGGCCATGATTCGATAAATGATTTAGCGAAAGCAAAACAATTCCCCGAATCGGCTTCTGTCTTTCAATGACGTAATGTTTACGTGTTACGGTAAGTTTAGGTGAATTCATGCCAGCTTCAAAGCTCGCTAGCACCTTCTTCCTTGCTCTCATCGAAGAGAAGTCAACTCCATTGAATTTCTTGTACTTTTCTACACAACTTTCCCTAAAGATTTTGGTGAAGCAAAGCAAAACTGCCAACAAAATGCTTGCATTTTACTGGTGAATTATTCAACTTGGCGAAAGTGAGGGACTTCCACGAGTCGCCTTTTGTGTTTCAGTGATGTAATGTCTACGTGCCAGGGCAAGTTTGGCAAATTCATGCCAGCTTTAAAGCTCGCTAGCACCTTCGTTCTTGCTTTCATCGAAGGGGTTTTCATGCCATTAAATCGCCAGTAATTTTCTACACCAACGTTCATGAAAATTATGGCGAAATAACGCTAAACGAACCAACATTACCGGCAAGTGTTGTTTTGACCGAGCGGAGGTCTGGGGCAAGTGACCACGACGACAAAAAAAAAAACGGGTATTACTAAACCCCGTCCTGACGGCGGGGTAACAAGAAAAGGCCCAGGGGCATTGGACCCCGCCGTTTCCCCCCCCCCCCTGGGGGGGTGCAAATACATTACGGTCACTCAAGATATGTGCCCAAGTGGTATAAAGTTTTGAAGTTGGTGATTTTTCTAACGTTTGACGAGTGTGCTGCCATCCCCCCCCAACGTCTTCTCTGCACCCTTCTCCTTGTGATATCATGGATCCCTTATAGTATGAATACCTTTCCCTTCCCTCATTCCTTGGTCATCCACCTGTTCTAGCACTCGTGAAGAAGAACGTGACGAAATAGTTTTGACCATGGCGTGACTTAGTTACGTCAATTTTTTAACGAAATGACATCTCAGCGTAATTCCAAATAGATTTATTGATGAAGAAAAATTTACCATTAAATCGAAAGGGAACGGTTATCTACTGAAAAATGAAACGTAAAGGTCTACTTTTAGGCCATGATTCGATAAATGCTTTAGCGAAAGCAAAACAATTCCCCGAATCGGCTTGTGTCTTTCACTAACGTAATGTTTACGTGTTACGGGAAGTTTAGGTGAATTCATGCCAGCTTCAAAGCTCGCTAGCACCTTCTTCCTTGCTCTCATCGAAGAGAAGTCAACTCCATTGAATTTCTTGTACTTTTCTACACAACTTTCCCTAAAGATTTTGGTGAAGCAAAGCAAAACTGCCAAAAAAATGCTTGCATTTTTACTGTTGAATTATTCAACTTGGCGAAAGCGAGGGACTTCCCCGAATCGCCTTTTGTGTTTCAGTGATGTGATGTTTACGTGCCAGGGCAAGTTTGGCGAATTCATGCCAGCGTCAAAGCTCGCTAGCACCTTCGTTCTTGCTTTCATCCAAGGGGTTTTCATGCCATTAAATCGCCAGTAATTTTCTACACCAACTTTAATGAAAATTCTGGCGAAGTAACGCTAAACGAACCAAGATTACCGGCAAGTATTGTTTTGACCGAGCGGAGGTCTGGGGCAAGTGACCACGACGACAAAAAAAAAACAAGAAAAGCCCCAGGGGCATTGGACCCCGCCGTTTCCCCCCCCTCGGGGTGCAAATACATTACGGTCACTCAAGGTATGTGCCCAAGTGGTATTATGTTTTCATGTTGGTGATTTTACTAACGTTTGACGTGTGTGCTGCCATCCACCCCCCCCCCCCCAACGTCTTCTCTGCACGCTTCTCTTTGTGATATCATGGATCCCTTTTAGTATGAATACCTTTCCCTTCCCTCATTCCTCGGTCATCCACCTGGTCTAGCACTCGCGAAGAAGAACGTGACGAAATAGTTTTGACCATGGCGTGACTTAGTTACGTCAATTTTTTAACGAAATGACATCTCAGCGTAATTCTAAATATTAAACAAGGGCACGGAAATTTAAATAGATTTATTGATGAAGAAAAATTATCTTTAAATCAAAAGGGAACGGTTATCTACTAAAAAATGAAACGTAAAGGTCTACTTTTGGGCCATGATTCGATAAATGCTTTAGCGAAAGCAAAACAATTCCCCGAATCGGCTTCTGTCTTTCAATGACGTAATGTTTACGTGTTACGGCAAGTTTAGGTGAATTCATGCCAGCTTCAAAGCTCACTAGCACCTTCGTCCTTGCTCTCATCGAAGAGAAGTCAACTCCATTGAATTTCTTGTACTTTTCTACACAACTTTCCCTAAAGATTTTGGTTAAGCAAAGCAAAACTGCCAAAAAAATGCTTGCATTTTTACTGTTGAATTATTCAACTTGGCGAAAGTGAGGGACTTCCCCGAATCGCCTTTTGTGTTTCAGTGATGTAATGTTTACGTGCCAGGGCAAGTTTGGCGAATTCATGCCAGCTTCAAAGCTCGCTAGCACCTTCGTTCTTGCTTTCATCGAAGGAGTTTTCATGCCATTAAATCGCCAGTAATTTTCTACACCAACTTTTATGAAAATTCTGGCGAAGTAACGCTAAACGAACCAAGATTACCGGCAAGTATTGTTTTGACCGAGCGAAGGTCTGGGGCAAGTGACCACGACGACAAAAAAAAAAAAACAAGAAAAGCCCCAAGGGCATTAGACCCCGCCGTTGTTTCCCCCCCCCCGGGGGTGTAAAATATGTTACGGTCACTCAAGATAAAAGCCCTTGCCTGTGTAGCGAAAGACACGACGAGTATTTGTTTGGCCGAGCGAAAACCGGAGGTCTGGGGCAAGTGACCACCAAAAAAAAAAACAAGAAAAGCCCCAGGGGCATTACCCCGCCGTTCCCCCCTCCCCTCGGGGTGTAAAAGATATTATGGTCACTCAAGATACACGCTCTAGCCTGTGTAGCAAAAGACGCGACGAGTATGTTTGGCCGAGCAAAAACCGGAGGTCTGGGGCAAGTGACCACCAAAAAAATGGAAAATAAAAAAAACGGGTATTACTAGACCCCGTCCTGACGGCGGGGTAAAAAACCACCACGGAAAAAAAGTGGGTATTACTAGACCCCGTCCTTACGGCGGGGTGAAAAAACGGGTATTACTAGACCCCGTCCTGACGGCGGGGTAACAAGAAAAGCCCCAGGGGGCATTAACCCCGCCGTTGTTCTCTCTGCCCTTGGGGTCCAAAATATATTACGGCCAGGTAAAAGTTGGTGATTTATCGTATCTTTTACGTGCTTGCGATGATAATATAAATCAAGACACGACTTGCCTAATCACTCTGTTTTAGCGTGCGTGACGAAGAGCGTGATGAAATTATTATTTTGATCACAGCGTGACTCAGCCTGGCCTTGTAGCTCAGTTGGTTGAGCGACGGTGTTCTAATCCGGAGGTCGTGGGTTCGAATCCCGCCGGTGTCAAAGATTTTTCTTTTATCTTGGTTCTCATTTCTAATTTCTTACTTTTAAGGCCTGTGGTCGGGGGGAAATTATGGAGGGCAGTATTACTCACTTCTTGGCACTCATACATACATACTTTACATCATAATTACTAAGTTCATAGCGATCGCGAGTTCATGCCAGCTTTCAAACTTAAGCTCCCTAGTACATTCGTCCTTGCTCTCGTCGAAGAAATGTTAACTCCATTGAATTCCTTGTACTTTTCTACACAACTTTCCCTAAAGATTTTGGCGAAGCAAAGCAAAACTGCCAAAAAAATTCTTGCATTTGACTGTTGAATTATTCAACTTGGCGAAAGCAAGGAACTTCCCCGAATCGGCTTCTGTGTTTCAGTGATGTAATGTTTACGTGCCGCGGCAAGTTAGGCGAATTTATTCCAGCTTCAAAGCTCGCTAGCACCTTCGATCCTACTTTCATCGGACCCCGCCGTTTTTCTCCTCCTCCCAGGGAGCAAAATATATTACGGTCACTCAAGATACGAGCTCAAGTATTGTAAATTTTAAAGTTGATGATTTATCGTACCTGTGTTTGCTGCCATTTCCCCTTATGCGTCTGCTCTGCACCCTTCTCCCTGTGGTAACATGAATCCCTGATAGTATAAACCCCATCCCTCATTCCTTGGTCATCCACTTGTCCTAGCTTTCGCGAAGAAGAACGTGACGAAATATTTTGACCATAGCGTGACTCAATTAAGCCACCTTTTTTTAAAATAAACGAACTGACATGTCAGCGTAATTCTAACAAGAAAAGCCCCAGGGGCATTAGACCCCGCCGTTTCCCCCCCCCCCCTCCGGGGAGTGTAAAATATGTTACGGTCACTCAAGATAAAAGCCCTTGGCTGTGTAGCGAAAGACACGACGAGTATTTCTTTGGCCGAGCGAAAACCGGAGATCTGGGGCAAGTGACCACCAAAAAAAAAAACCACGGAAAAAAAAAGGGTATTACTAGACCCCGTCCTAACGGCGGGGTAAATAGCAAGGGCACGGAAATTTAAATAGATTTCTTGATAAAAAACTCATTCTAAAATCGAAAGGAAACTGGTAGCTATGAAAAACCGTAAAAGTCTATTTTAGGCCGTGATCCGATGAGTGATTTGGCGCAAGCAAGTTTACTTCTCCGAATCGGCTTCTGTGTTTCAGACGTAATGTTTATGTGCTACGGCACGTAGCATGAATCATTGGCTTTCAAAGCTCGCTAGCACCTTCGTCCTTGCTCTCATTGAAGAGAAGTCAACTCCATTGAATTTCTTGTACTTTTCTACACAACTTTCCCTAAAGATTTTGGCGAAGCAAAGCAAAACTGCCAAAAATATGCTTGCATTTCACTGTTGAATTTTTCAACTTGGCGAAAGCAAGGGACTTCCCCGGATCACCTTTTGTGTTTCAGTGATGTAATGTTTACGTGCCAGGGTAAGTTTGCCAAATTCATGCCAGCTTCAAAGCTCGCTAGCACCTTCGTTCTTGCTTTCATCGAAGGAATTTTCATGCCATTAAATCGCCGGTAATTTTCTACACCAACTTTCATGAAAATTCTGGCGAATAAACGCTGAACGAACAAAGTTTACCGGCAAGTATTGTTTTGACCGAGCACAGGTCTGGGGCAACTGACCACGACAAAAAAAAAAAAAACGGGTATGACTAGACCCCGTCCTGACGGCGGGGTCAAAACGGGTATTACTAGACCCCGTCCTGACGGCGGGGTAAAAAGAGATATTACTAGACCCCGTCCTGACGGCGGGGTAAAAAAAAAACGGGTATTACTAGACCCCGTCCTGACGGCGGGGTAACAACTGAAGAGTCGCTCTGTCGTCAATATTTTTTTTATGAAATTTATAGTCTTAGTGTAAAGCTCCATATGTTTTTTGTTCATTTGTGGAATATTTTATCTTCCTTATATTTTTATCTATTTTTGGTTTCTTCATTTGAAGTGAATGACATTTCTGTCCCAATTTAGCGACTAAACTTAGAATCGCCGTTTCAATGAGTGAGTTCAGTGTGGCATGTTTTCGTATTCGTTTTGTTTTTAACCGGTAAGCCATTTCAGTGTGTCTTTAGTTAGAGATCGAAATGAAATCTTTATTTCTCGGTTTAAGTCTATTTTCTCTAAGATAAGACTCTAAAAGCGTCCTAAAATTAGTTCAGGGTGAGTTCTTGAAAGCGCCCAATTAATACTTCGCGGGTTAAAAACTTGTGTCATTTTCATCTTGATAACTATACGTGTGCTTGAAAGTTTCCGAAAAACATTTTTGGGGTATTTTTTTGTCAGTAAACGGTTTGATGCCGGGAAAATATTATTTACTTTATAGCAAAATAGCTTTGGAGAAATGTTTCATGGTTAACAGAATTAAACAGCCAGAGGGATGCATTGGAATCAGTGAGAAATGTGTATTTGCAGGGAAAAGTCTGTCAAGTCGCTACCGGGAGCAAGTTAAGTGGGTTTTTTTTAGCAATTGTAGTTTTACAAGTACTCTTCTTGAACTTAATTAGCTAGCTTTCGAAAGAATGCTACAAGAAGAGCTGTCGGTGAAAGTCGTGCTGAAGTCTTCTCTTTGAAGAAAAATAAGCCAAGTCACAGTTTGCTCAGTGGTCCGCAGGTTTTCCCTTGCTGTTTTTCACCTCTTGGCGAATAACTGTACAACTAAAATTTAATGTATTTTACGGGCCAACAAGCGTGAAAGAGAGATGTGGAGCTCCGCTTTTAGGCCTGACTAAATCTATATATTAATGTCTAATAGTTGAGTAACTATTTACCTTTTGCTCATTATACATTGCTCGTATTTTTCCTCGCTCCTTCAGAGCTTGGAAAAATACTACGCAACTCGCAAAGAATCCCCGAGTATTATCTGTTAAACATCGAATGAGATGTATCAATCACTCTAGTGTTACATTTGGCAATTTGTATCATTAAAAAATGTCCAAAAGGAAAATGAAATGAAAAACGTAAATACTTTTTAGTAATAACGCATTTTTCTATCCAGCTAATAGTTTTTAGCCATGCCCCTTAAATGCTCAAATAAAAAAAGCAAAAAACATAACATAGATATATTAGAAATACAACAGCGAGCTCACATGTGTGTGTGTTGAATTCATGTGTGCACCAAAAAGAACGAGGTTGTATTCAATAACGTAGAATAGTGTTGAATCTGTGTTAAAACGCCCCTCATCCTAGGACTTATTTTCCTTGGCCGTCCGTCCGCCGTATTGCGCAAATTTATCGCAAATTGTCAACATGAATAAACTATGTTCAATTACGTTCAAAGACTGTTCCATTTCTTACAATGTATGCAGCACGGCATAGAAATCCAAAGGCTTCAGAACGTCCTCGTACAAAAACGCCAACTCCTCATCACTGAGTTCCTTGGCCGCCTCAGTAAATCGACTATCGCTCTGTATCTTAGGGCGATCGATCATCAGACACGCTGGTGAGCTCTGAATGCGTGCACGAGGCTGCGGTGCCTTCAGCGTATGGTTACAAGGATCACTGGCCTTACATCTTAGGCTGTTGCGTTTTTTTGGCTGACTCCACCATTGTGCAACGTTTTGGTTTGCCGTCTTCTTTGCTGCTTTTTGCTGCCTTGGGTTGGGTGGCGACGAATGCTTTTTGTATTCCTTTAAAAATGTGGCAAATCTCGATTTTTCCTTTTCCTTAGGACGTTTTGCTGCCTCATAAAAAGTTGTCTCCTTCCCGTTTCTTTCCACTTCCGCAAAAATTGGTTACAATTTTGGAAAACTCGTGCTTTGAAACTATGCTTGGATTATTCCTGTTTAAACGCTCCGTTGCTCTCTACCAGCCGCACCGCAAAATGCAAGTGATTTAATTTTAATAACCTTGCAAATATCTGACCAGGCAGAAACGTAGGTACAGAAAAACCTAACAAAACCCTGCTTGACTTCTCTAAGGCCCAGTTTAAACGTTGAACTTCACATGTGCCGAACCTAATGCAAATGAGCAAAAACAATACCTTATTATATGAAATTAATTGTGTTAATTAAGGTATTTCAAATTAATTGTAATTGAATAGAAAATCACTCCCTAATAAAGGAAATTAACGGGAACGATGGGGTAAAATTTCAAAATGAGGGAAAGTAACGTGATCAACACAAAAAAAAAGATCGTGGTCACAACTGGGACAAATTTATTACAAAACAGATCTACTGGTGTGTGAGGCAATGTTTTTGGTGAAAGATTCTAATACAGTACGCGGAAAAACTGAAGAAAAGCCACAGTTTCGTAGATGTCAATAATGTCTGATTGGAACCAGAATTTGGGATTAAAATGAGCAGTTTTCTTCTTTCTTTTTGTTACTATGTATATATTTATTTGTTGTAATTACAGAGACTTATACTGATGAATTTTACTGTGTATAAATAAATAAATAAGTAAATAAATAAATAAATAAATAAATAGATGACAATAAAGCCGTGGAAATTAACGTTCCAATTAATTGACAACGTGGAAATTAATGCTCACAAAAATTAACGCGAATTTGTAAAATTTGCGTTAATTTCCTATAACAAGGTAGCTTTTGCTCATTTGCATTAGGCTCGGCACATGTAAAGTTCGATGTTTGAACTAGGCCTCGGTTACCAGATTGACGTTCATGCGTACGTACTTTGAAAGACTCCGAGAAGTCCCCTTTCACGCGAGCACGAACAAAACATAGGCACGCATAGCGTGCGTGAACTATTTTATAGCTGTCAGTGAGAGGTATGGAAATGGTTATTGAATGAACGTGCGTTTACCAAGGTACACTATTGTGATGTTGTTTATTTGAGTAGCGTTGAGAATTCGAAAAGTATTGGTTTTTAGACAGAGTTAACCTTATAAGTGGAGCTGTGTCCGATATTGTGCAACCTCGTTCCCAGAGCTTTTTACAGATTTGAGGTGATCAAAGATCAATGTTTGAGTTTATGTTAGTGGTTTCGAATTCGTATACGTCATTGATCAATAGGTGGTACGCTAATGCGTACAAGTGTGGCTTCAAATTACGACAAGAAGAAAGTGAGATAAAATCTGTAGAATATCTGACAACAGTTTGAATATGGGACAAATAAAATAATACAAAACAGTCCTTTCTGAGGCTCATTCTCAGATGTTTCTCGAAAGCTCAATGGATTGAAATTTAATTTTGTGGCTTTCTGTTATAAAGATTATTTTTCCCTGGACAAATGTTTTGGATCTAGTAGGAAGCGTAACTTGTCACAAAAATTAATTCTGTAATGTTTGAACCAGAAGAGAAAAGCCGATCTTACAAGTCACGCACGTCTTCTTCTTGCGTGACATCATGCTTGACGAACGTGGCAACTCCCGTATCCAGAAAAATATATAAATAAGCTCTGTTTTATTTTCCACATTATTTCACATGGATTTACATTAAGCGTGCCTTGTTAGAAAAGACCATGCCATTGTGTGACTTGTGCAAGACTTGCGTGACTAGTCACGTGGCAAACTGTCAAAAAAGCCAGAAACATCGCACGTGCTGACATACCGTGTGGCACTAATTTTTTCCGGAGTCATACTTTTGGGATTTTCGCGGTTTTTTCACGATCCGCAAAAAAAAGTTCCCGCGAAAAAAATTATTCCCGCAAAAATTTACTCCATTGTCGAAATTTATATACAAACGTCGCCTTTTACATGTGATGTAATATTATGTTGGTGCCCATTTACTTAAACCGTCTCTTTCGTTCAAAAATAAAACGAAATTAGAAGGAAAACATTCAGAAATAAAACGATGAAATTGCAGTCGGTACATTACAAGTATTTTAAGCTGTTAAAAGCTTTAAAGAAAAGGATCGTCTGAAGGTTAACTCCATGGATTAACTGATTTAACGTGTTATACATCTGCATGTTGTTCACCTGCATTCGATTGTTTATACTAAAAAAAAAACGACAATGTTATAATTCCAAATAGAAAGCGGCTTCCGGAAAATCGCAAAAATTAATTCCAAGGAAGAATAAACAGTTTCCCCAATCGCAAAAATTAGTTCCGCAAAACACACACAAAAAAATTGCCATTCGCAAAATTAAACTCCCGCAAAAATATTGGTGCCACACGAAAGTAGTCACAGCTTCGCTGAAGCCTCACAAAAATCAGTGGTTGTGTTCAGCGAATACATTTTGTTTTGATGAGCGTTTTGATGTGAAAGTAAGATTCAAAATTGGGTGAAAATAATATTAAGGAATGTTTTGCTATGTAGAGAGGTGGTAATGGGCGAAGGAATCGTTGGAATTTTAAATGAGCGAATTCGAGAATAATGGCGTGGTTCGCCCGTATGGTAAACAACGTGAATTTTATCACGTGGAGTACATGTGATCAATTCAAGGCCAAATTTTGCTTTAATAGCTCGGGGGGGGGGGGAAGGGGTTTATCGCACGGCCAGGCAGTCATGTGATAATGTTTAGTGTGGGTCGTTTCACGTGTAAAGAAAATGTTAGGTTGATTTAGCGTCAGATCAGGTTACTGTTTTGTGTAAACAAGTGGTGTTTTGTTACGCACAAACATGTGATGAGACAAAGTTCAATGGCGAGTCACCACACTTTCATGAGACTGTCATAAGTTCGTTTTCGGCGCTTTTTATTGGCTTTCGTGGCAGCTAGAGTTGTGTAACAAAGCGAGAAACTTAAACGGAAGCGGGGAATGAGTAAATTTATGCGTTTTTTGTAATCTGAAAAATGATAACCGATTTTTGTGTCTATAAAACTGTGAAACGAATCTTACGTGGAGCTACTGCGTTTTTGTCTTCGTAAAAAAACGCATTTAACGCGCGCGAACGAAACAAAAACAAAAAAACATGGAATCGC
Source organism: Siderastrea radians (assembly GCA_964017195.1). Lineage (NCBI taxonomy): Eukaryota > Metazoa > Cnidaria > Anthozoa > Scleractinia > Rhizangiidae > Siderastrea > Siderastrea radians. Next base: position 10,217,092 of record OZ024899.1, read on the forward strand.
TTGCTATGCAGGCTATTCCGCCATCTACTTTCCGCAAATTCTCTTCTCATTGGTGGAAAGATAAAAGGCTGTAAGTAGGAAACTAATCCGGGTGGTTGCTTCAGTGCTCATATCCAGAGAATGTCCAGCCTACAACTCAAGTGTCCCCTTCCAGTTCAACTTTTGACTCCCTTTCAGCCTACTCTTGTGTGTGACGTCGTGACGTCTTAAAATTTCGCGCCAAGTCGAGTCAGCAGGAGTGAAACGCATAGGGGAGGCACGAGTTCAAGATTGACAGCTTTTTACTGCCTTTTTGCAGTGGTTTCTGTAGTGATGTCTTCCAGTTCGTTCACTGTGCTTTTGCAAAAAAAGCATTCTTTGTTGTTCATAAGATGGCGAGATATACAAGATCTGCAAACAAAACATAGTAGTACGTTAAACACAACGCACGGCAACTTTCAATTATGATTTTAAAAAATTTCTGCTACACTTTTATTTCTGCATTTTGCAGTTTTCCTATAAGAGTGTCTAACGAAGGGTTTCGATGAGGACATGAAAGAACTGTAAAGTTCAACTTCTGAGAGTTGCCACGGGTACAATTTACAACACAAATCTGCTGCCATAAAGTTCATCTTTCGGATGCACCCCCAACTGAAAAGCCTCATGCCTTTCATTTTTGGGGGTGCAAACGTTTCTGATGGGTCGGCGTGAATCCACATTCGCCGGAGATTGAATATAAAACGCCATGACGCAGTGGAGGAGTTGTTTGCTTCTAATGAAAGGCCTTAGAATTCAATTAATAGCTCTCATGTCACGTGATACTCACCTGCATGACGCGTGCAGGCATGGAATGAATCTGACCGAGATCTTGACTGCGTAGCAGATGGGGCACAACTCGTCGACATCCACAGATTCCTATCAGAAAGAGACGGTCACTTTAGTCGGACAACCATACTAATCGATCCCTTATCGCCAGAAAAAAATAAATAAATAAATAAAAAAAAAGACTTTAGAAACAACTGGCAGCATTTCGCAGAGTAACACTCGACCTTGGTCCTGTGAAAAACTTAGGAACGAGGATAAGTAACCCACAGAACTGATACTGAAGCACTGTTCAGAAGTGCCTCGGATTGGCGCTTTTCAGCTGGGGGCCACGTGACTTATACACAACAGGCAATCGTGTTGCCCGTGCAAACTACCAGGGCTGCAACGATACATTTTCTTACGATACGATACAAACCTCGATACAAGGACTACGTTAAGATACACGATACGATACATTACTGCGCGCGACATTACCAACAACTTACACTACTTTTAAATGATTTATTTCCATAATAACAAATTTAACACAGTAATGACACAACATCAAATCGCCTTACTAGGGATAAAATGTAGAGCTTGGGTAAGGAGTATTAAAGACAGTAATTTCCCAAATTTGTTGATGTAGCATATTTTATTGTATCGTAATATCGCGATATCTTATTTTAATATCGATATTCGTATCGTTGGAAAAAATAGCGCGGTTCCCCGATGCATCGGTGTATCGTTGCAGCCCTACAAACTACACTAGAGAACTTTGCGCATAACGCTGCTGCTCAGTATCCTCGTAGTTTCTGGCGTGGGTGCTCACGTAAGTGAGAATATCGCACCTGTTTCTGTAGTTGAGACTGTGAGTCCTGTTCCTCAAGGTAAGTCACCAGGTCATCAACTCGCTGTACCTCCTCTGCAGACACGTCCTTGTTTATCACTGCAAGAAAAAAATTTATAGCACAATAAGGTCATTTATATCAAAAAAGCGTCTTATCTAATACAAGAAAGGAAGAAATGATGCCTTTTCAGCGCGAACAAAGTAAAAGTTAACGTTCCTTCATTTTCCATTAACTTCACTTATGTCTTTTACCACAGGAACAATACACACTTGATGGATGTTAACAAAGTCAAATTGAACCACGTCTCCTCGGGTGTCTCGCAACTGAACATTTTCAGTTAAACTGCTGCTCGTGTCTTAGCTAAAATGCGCCTGTCACGCCTGAAAGAACACCCAAATGCCTTTAACCACTTACCTTGTCGCATACCTGTGTAAGCCGCACCCGGATAAATGGATCAGTTTAGTAGAAAGACACAAATTGTGCAGGAAACCATTTCTCGTCTTTCGTATAAATGGCACTCAATGCCATTTATGCGAGAGACAATAGCCGGTACAATGGACCATTTCTTGATACGCCAACAATTACAATAATTTTAGTCCAACGCGTTAACAACCCGACTAACACAAGAAAAGCCGCAAAAGGAGTAATAAAAAAAAGCGTTCACATTACATTTTCTGAATGAGAACTTTGGTGTAGAGCTTTCGGCTACTGACGATCTTCCTCCCACCAAGAAGCAGACAGTGTCCAAGCTATATCCAGGCTCTGCTAATAAAGATGACGTCGCTCTTTCTTTGCTGCGCAGAAAAGGAATCAATAGTTAATCACATAGATGGTAAACTCTAAGCTCCGTCATCTTTCTTATTTCCTGACCAATCTTTTTTTTTCCTTCTTTAACAAACAGGGCGTTTTCGACAGCAGTACGCAGGACAAAATGAACCTAGTAAATATGACCTCGCTCGCCACGAGTCTCCCAGTAGCTCAGTGGTTAGAGCGCCCGACCCGTGTACGGAAGGCCATGGGTTGGATTTTAGTCGGGCAGTAGAACGACGCTCATGACCTGTTGGACTTTACATCTTACTTACCCTTTACGCCCTGATATAAAAACGCATATTCTCCTTACTGTTCTCCATACATTTCTTATGGAACTAGTAAGGAGAATTTGTCTTAATATCATGACATCTTATCTTTGGTGATCACCTTCTTTTTTCTCATCACTTGAATGTTCAAACAAGTAGTGATAATATGAAGAGAAACTTCATTTTCGTCATGGTTAGGGCTTTAAGGGCTAAATGCCATGATGACGAGGTAACAACAAGATCAACTTTCTAGAGATTTTTTGAGAACGCCCATGAGAATTTTTTAAAAAGGGAATTCACGTCCCTTTAAACTACTTCGAGACTTCATATTTGAAGGCGATCAGTTTGTTTTATGTAGTCCAATTAAGTAGGAGCTGTATTAGCACGACTATAGTAGGGATGGTATTCAAGTTCAGTAAAAGAAAGGAAAAATGCTCTCGTCGTTTCGTTCACTTTCTCTATAAATGATGTATAAGGCTATTGTACGTTGCTGTGTCAAAGAATAACATTCCAAGAATAAAAAAGGAACAAACCTTTCACTTGTACCGTCCATCAGCAGCGTCAATAAAATTCCTGTCACAGCACCAAGAATGGGAAACCTATCCACTGTTTCCAATCCTTAAAAAATACGTTAAAAATACGTGAAACACTGAAACTAACTATGTTCAAGGAAATTCAGTATACGGTGTGTAGTCCCACAGTCTAGATTACTGACTGAACTCACATTTTCCCGCGCTTGGTACTGGTCGCACGTTTTCCCGCGCTTGGTACCAGTTGTATGTTTTCCCGCGCTTAGCACTGGTTGCAAGTTTTCCCGCGCATGACACCGGTTGTACGTTTTCCCTCGCTTGGTACCAGTTGCATGTTTTCCCGCGCTTGGCACCAGTTGCACGTTTTCCCGCGCTTGACACCGGTTACTTTTTTTCCCGCGGTTTGCACCGGTTACAAGTTTTTCCACCCTTTCTACCAAATTCAATTTTTTTTCTCCGCGTTTTTATTCCGAGTTCTACAACATATGCATTAGCTGTGACGTTTAGTCAGGTGTATTTTCCATGGTTTTGCAACAAAAACAGCATCCTTTCCTTGGTTTTACAAGAGAATTTTTGTTCACAACCTTACCTGGCAGGTGAAGCCTTGTGACGTTCTCAAACAAGTTTGAACTGGCGGTCACACGATTAAGAACCTGAGTTAAAAGCTATGAAAAAGAAGCAAAGACAATACGCTGGTCAGCTCTATTCACTTTAGAGCGCTGCCAAGTAATCAATGGGCACAGATAACGTGTCCTTTTAAGGACAAGCACATGCCACATGCACAAGTACAGAACAGCAAGCAAAGGTAACTCTTAACCCCTTCAATGCTGCAACTAAGTCAGACCTTGGTTTGTATTACGATTCTACTTTTGAGTCTGTAGATGAAAACCCGAAGTGTGACCATTCAAATGAAAGCTTTCCTGTGGTACTGTTTACTATGCTGTACGAGGTGGTTCTAACTTTTGAGTCTGTGGATGAAATCCTAAACTGTGACCATTCAAATGAAAGCTACTGAGCAGTACTTTCCTGTAGTACTGTTTATTGTGCTGTACGACGTGGTTCTAACTTTTGAGTCTGTAGATGAAACCTTAAAGTGTGACTATTCAAATGAAAGCTACTTGGCAGTACTTTCCTGCGGTGCTGTAAACTACGCTGTACACGGTGATTCTAACTTTTGAGTCTGCGAATGAAACCCTAAAGTGTGACTATTCAAATGAAAGCTGCTACACAATACAAGTTTATTGTGTCATACGCTAAGCTGTGTGGTGAGCTGTAGCAAGTTTTCAGATATTCCACATGAAACATAAAATGTTTCAAACACCTTGTATAGCATACTAAACAGCTCACAGGAAAGTACAGCTACACAGCTTTCACTTGCCTGGTCAGAAAAAATGTTGGGCGTAATAAAAAGTACCTGGAAAAGGCGAGCAATATGTAGCTCTGCGGACTGTCGCTTCCAATTCGTAAACACTCCAGGAGCGACTGTCGCCACCATTTCTAACACCTGGGAAGCAACGGCACCAAAATAAATTAGAATGGGACATTATAACGATTTTTACTTTTATCTAACAGAGCCCCAACAAAGGAAAAGCGGAAGTTTCAGAACTCACCCTCATCAAGCCGACGGTTAAATCAAAACAAACTGCGCATGTTCGCAACTGACGCGAGTCAAGAACAATGTCCATGCAATGAGTGGCTTGTTGAATCTATGAAAAACGACAAGGAAGAAAACTAACATGCATTACTAAAATTGTAAGCTACCTTTGATGCAATAAGAGGAAAAACAAAATTTATCAAAGAAATTAGCTTCTCTTTTTACAAGGCATATAACTGAAACAATTAACGAAATATAAATACAATTAAACATGATTTATTTCACGTAGAGTGGACGCCAAGTCTCCCGGGCCAAGGGCTATGTTAAAAACGCTCGAGTTAACTTATAACATACAAATCAAGTATAGTTGTGAAAATTGCGTATATTAAATATAATCAATAATAAATAATAACCTTCGAAAAAAATGCTGCTCCTGTTTTGATTGCAAAGTTCCCTGTCTAAGCAAACGACATGACGGCAGAAAATTGCCTTGAAGCACAGGCCTTCTATGTGCTTCAGATAGAAAGATCAAAGTGCTAAGCACCAGGCGGTCGCGCCTCAATAGGCTGCAAGACGTAGAATCCGAAAATTGAATCATACCTCCTGTAGCATTCCGATGAATTCCGAGAAAGACCAGTTTAACTGGTTTAACAGGCCGTTCAGAAACTCGTTTGCAAGTTGGTTATCCTCGACGCACAGCTGACCAAACATTCGCTGGCATCTTGTGGATGGATGAGGAGCTGAAATGAATATAGGAAATGTTCTCAGTAAAGGAAACGGCATACCAAGTGCAGAAGGAACTTGAGTGATCTTGGTTAAACGGTTTCAATATCATCCAACATTGTTAATACAACTTTATCGTGCGAATATGTGATGGCAATCAAACTTTGTCCAACGCCATTTAACATCCTTCAGAATCATTCATAAGAAAAAGAATCATAAGGAAATTTGGTAACCTATCAAGCCAAGAAATTTTGGTAGTGACGTAATAGTCACGTAATAGTCCGTCCGTACGTACGTACGTACGTCCGTCGGTCCGCACCACAGGGTCACCAATACACTTCATACACTGGATATCACCCTGTGCTGAATCCCATGTGTTTTTGGCGCGAATTCGCATGTTGACCCGCGTTGTAGCAAAACAAGCAGAGACAACAAAAGTAAAAAACAAGTTTGTTAATGGAAAAAAGTTCAAAAGAATACTCAGTTGTCTTTTTGGTGGAAGGGGAAAAGTTCAATTTAGGCGAAAAAATTAGGCGATAAAGTTCAGGCGAAAAGTTCAAATTTGCCTTGTCGGTTCTGTTCGTACTCGGGCGGCACACCGCTTGAGTTCGCAGCTTTTCGCAAAGGTTTCGACGCCAAATATAGCAGAGCTAGTGCTTTTTGGTTTTTCTGCCCACAACCATGGTTTTTACGGCGTTCCGAACACATTTTGCCAGGAAAAACACCAGCATTTTCATGCTGATGGGCAGCTTGTCACGAAAAAAAGAAATAAGTATTAAAATTAACGTGGAAATGTCAATAAACGCTCAAGGCCAAGTGGACTAATATCCGGCTTCATACGTCGACGGCTTGGGTTCGGCTCTCAGCGAGGATATGAATGTTTTCTTTTGTTTGTTTTTTGTTTTTTTTTTTTTTTTATTTAACGACTTGAATGAGAGTATTTTCACAAATTAATAACTGCCAGCAAAAAAACAAACAAACAAACAAAACAAAATGGGGTCTCCGCTTTTAGGCTTGGCTAAATCTATATATTATCATTCAACGCGGTGTCCAAACACGTTTTACTAGCCAAATTCACGAAGGTGAATGGAAATGTTGAATCTACTTGGCCGAGACCTTACAGAAACGTTGTTCTGAAAAACACTGAAATTTCGCTGAGCTAATTATCATAACGTACAGCGATATGCCACCAAATATGGCAACTAATTTTGAAAAAAAAATATTCTAAAGAGCAAAACGGAACAAGTAGATGGGACCGCTCAAGTGAAGGGTTAAACAGTTGAAGAAGGATCGCAGTTCACAGAATTTGAGAAATCAATATAATTGTCATTTTGATGGAACTTCGAGTTTTTAGCCGTTAATGTCTTTTAAGTTTATATTTCTTTAAAATCATCGCTTTTAGCGAGGTTTTCTCCCTTATCCTGATAATAAAGACGGCACATCCCTTCCAGAGGAAGTGTTAAAAAAACGTTATGAACGACTTACGTTGAAGACTGGCTCGCAGATGACCTGACAAAGAGAAAAGAAAATAATAGTCAGCTGTCTCGTTTGCTTGAAAGCAGCATTTATAAAATAGAAATTTTTATAGTGCCATGAACCTGTTTTGGTAAACCAAATGGACTGTACTTTAAATTATACGCTGTTGGTTAACTGACCTTGTTCTGGTAAACCTAGAGTAAGGGCGTCTGGAGAACTTGTATAACGAAACGCAAAGCCACAGCCCTAACAAAGAAAACAAAAGATCTGTCAGTAATTGCACTGCCATCACAAGAACGCAGTGGTTAGCGACCGTAGCCACTGTGCTCTGTGTTTTTCGGTACAGTTTAAGTGGGTTCAGAAATTAACGACCCCCATGCATCAAAGCATTGAGCCCTTCACCGAAAGTAACGATAAAATACGTTGCTTGCTAAAAATCCCTAAAGTAGCTAGTTCAGAAATTTAACATATGCTATATGTTTCACAAACATCAACTCGAGTTTACCAAAACGAATTTCCAGACTTTGCCGTGTGAAAACGCCTTTAAAAAAACAAACAGCCGTAAGAGGGTGTTACACGGACACTACAGCGCAGAATTATTCAAAAATATCTCCCAGAAAAAACAACTCGTTTACTTCTTCTCCGAAGGCTAATTTCGTATTTTGATTGGATACTCGATCTTACGAAAGTAATTATGCGAATAAATTAGAGATGGCCTTTTTTTGCGTGTCAAGCTGAGTGACATACCTTCCAAACTCTCACCAGAATCCACGTGGTTTGAACCCAGGATCGCTTGTCATAAGCGGCCATGAGAGAGCGAACAGATTTCTCTAACCTGAAAGCAAATATTATGAACACAACCAATAAGTCTGGGAAAGACTTAATGGTCTCTCCTCAGCGCTTCAAAGCAATCAAACTAAAAAATCAACATCTTCTCCGGTTTTTAGAGCCTTGAAATTCAAATCTATTTAATTTTAAAACCGTTTACGAGTGTGAAGGTCGTCTAATGAAAAAGATTCAAGTAATGCCCCAACAAACCGAATTTCGTGCCGATAAAACTTGTGGCTGGCACTTACTTCATTTTAAACTGTCCCACGGCAATCAGCGAAACAACCTTCCGTTTTTCTCAATAGGCGGTTGATTGCAGTTTTCTTTGCAAAATTATGGCAGAAACTGCGCACGAGTGGTACGTGTGAACTCTGTCTCTTCTCTCTAGGCCACTCCCATCCTTCGGCACACTCTCCAAGTCCCTTTGTGTAGTATATGTTGTAGCTCAATTTTATCCTTGGTTCAATTTTTATTTTCTTTTGTTTCATATTCTATATCATATATTAACATAAAAAAATAACAAAGGAAAGTGTAAATTGAACCAAGGATAAAATTGAACTACAACATATACATAGGTTAGCCAGAGTTGGCTGGGGAAAGAGACTAACAGGATCGGTAGTTTAAGTTTAATTTTTTTGACGTTACAAGAAAACCAGCCTGTTTGAAGCCTCTATGATGAAGAGAGCACTTTCCGTTTTACATTCCAAAAAAGTGGAAACACGCATACAGCCTCTTCGAGAATTTTTTCAAAACTGATGACGAAGAATATCTTGGAAATATCGAGATCCTCAAAAACTTAAATTAGTGGCTCCGCGCCTCTAAGAATACATCAATGTTTATTGACATAATTCACACTCACTTCTCAGATTGCAGATATTACTTTCACAATTGGTTCTGTTATCTTAGCATTTTCCTCTCTTTTTATTTGTGTCCCCTTCCCCTGTTTCAATTAGGCCTTTTCTAATTGTGGGTGGAAGCCTTATTGTATGTATAATTTGAAAATATCAACAAATGTTGTTGTTGTTGATATTGGTGTTTCACCAGCGACAATGATCAAGTGACAGATGTCTGGAAAGTGTCACGCCTTTAACCCTTTAAACCCTGATATCAGCTTGCATATTCTTCACACTGTTCTCCGTACATTTCCTATGGTACTGACGACATGAATTTTTTTAACAATCATACCTTTTCTACTTGGTGATCATTTCCTTTAATCTCATGACCTTTATGTTTGATTAAGCAGTGTTATTTTAAGGAGAACTTGGATGCTGGTCACTCCGAGGGGTTAAAGGGTTGATTAAATACTATTTTATTGAAATACAGAGTAAATACTATTTTATTGTAGCAAACATTCAATGCTTTGATACTATTAATGTAACTCCATTTACATTTAACTTCTTATTTAATCGTTTACATAGTCTTTGATAACTGTTATGTAGGAAGGAGAACTGTGATAACCATTTTTAAAACACCGAATGTAATCTTAAACTTAAATAAAATTTTGACTATTTGGTGTCCCCGATTAGTGGGCTACATGTAGCCAGCTAGAAGAAAAGACACATTGATATGGTTGTTCAGTTCAGTTCAGTTCAGTTCAGTTCAGTTCAGAAGGACTTACAGGGATCCCGGCATATTTTCCACTGCTTCAAGGCTGTCTGGGTAACACACAAACGCTGCTAAAGCTTGAATAATAACATCCCGTAAATCTGAAAATCACATATAAAATTCATACAAAAATGAGTTTTAATAAATATCTGTACATCCATCTCAAATGCCTTTCACGATGACAACTATTTAGCCTTCACAAGCTTCATTTTGTTGAGAATAGTTTAAGAAAAAAAATTTTTTTAAGTAACAAAATATGTACACTAGCACGCTGTTGTAAAACCCATACCCTTCACCCATATTATATCAATTGCATAACACGGAACAGATAAACTAAGGAAAACAAAAACTGATAAACAAACGAGTAAATGAAAAAAAAAATAAGCAAAGAAAAACAAACAAACAAACAAAAGAGACAGCAAAAGAACAAACCAAGGAATGAACAAACGGTTTTAAAACAGGTATAGCTTACCTGGATTGATAATTCTTTGATCAATAAAGTGCGTGCAGAGGAAAACCGCCATTTTGTTCAAAGTATCATTAGCATCTGAAAGCAAAAAATATTGGTTAGTAGACAGTTCCACAGATCTACTTCTCCACGCTGCCGGGAACGAGTATTCGTCGTCTTTCTTCCCCTCCCTTCAACACAGCTTAGCCAATAGATTAGCCGCATTTTAGCCTTTCCCCACCCCCCTCTACCCAATGACTAATCCAAAGAGACGAAGCTGAACAAAGGTAGATTTTACATGGTAGAGTAAAGTCTGCGTACATGTGGACGTGAATTTACCTGGTTTTACGTGCACAAATGGAAGAAAAAGCGATGTACGAACGGCTTACTTAAATTAGAAAGTTGAACAGTGTTCACCTATTTACGTTTACATAGGCCGTTAATACATCGCTTCTTCTTCCATTTGCGCATGTAAAGCCACCTCTGTTGGTACGTAGTTTTTACGCGACAATGGAAATCCGCGCGTGTTCGTTACGTCATGGTATAACTCGTTACCAGCGACCTCACTTGGGCTTGCTGCTATTTTCTCCAAAGAAAATTTACGTAGTCGTTTAAAACACTAAGAAAAACCTTACTACGTCACGTAACGCGGACATTAACCATTAGATTTGTTTTCAGCAGCAATGTTTTAATGAAAGTGGTGGCCATCTCGAAAGCCCGCTGACCATTTCAAACATGCAGTCGATCCCGGTCAAGCTTTGTATCCACTCCTCAAGTAGTGAGCAAGGCAAGCTTAAGGTCATGAAGTCGATGAAGATTATTTTCTTCACACTTTTCACTGCCATTTGCATATTTTTCTTATACTGGTGCATAAATACGCCACCTCGCTCAACTAAGGAATACTCAGGTACGGCATTTAAATTTCAAATATTTCCTTTTCTTTCATTTCCAAAGAGGAAATCTCATTTTGCACTGAAGATGCTTGAAAACAAAAAGGCATCACCCGACACGATACTTTGAACTAGTCACACTCTAGGATATTATATAGAAGTTCAAAATAAGCACTACCTTGCAAGTTAAAAGCAAAAACCGAAATATGAGACTCCATTTTCGAAAATGTTCGGCGACAAACATGCAGCACTCCAGGGTAGCATTGTTGACCAGCTGCCATTTGAATGACCACTCTCTAATTATTACACAAATTCGAAAGTTAGAACTATCTTGGACAGCATAATAACCGGCACCACAGGAAAGTCCCGCTAAATAGGTATTATTTGAGTCGTCCCAGTTGCCTTGGGGTCTCATTCACAATTCAAAAGAACAACTTGAACAGCTTGAACAAGAACAGCATAATAAACAGTACTAGTTCAAGAGTTTTCACTTCAATCGTCAAACATTACATTTCGTAAAAAAGACTTGGAGACTTGTAACCACCTTGCACTACAAACCACGCGTTATTTTCGTTTTAACTCGCAAATGCGAGTTAAAACTAGACAACAGATAGACAAAGGCAGACTAAGAGAGAACAATCATAACTTAAACAACAGAAGCAATATTTCTAGGGCTAAAAACAATACCGCTGATATATGTAAGTGCGAGGGAAGGGCATTCAAACAAGATTACAAGAGCTCCTACTTTACCGTGGACTAACTCTGAAAGTTACTTAGCAATCGAACGCTCTTACTGCCCGCCGGTTCGCAGCCAAACTCTTGTATAGCATGGTGTGAAAAATTATCTTATCCTATCTTCAGTAATGGGTCTTTTCTTATGGCAAATAAATAAATGTATATGTATTCAAGTTGGTTTTTTTAAATAATAATTACATTCAACATCGTCTTTCAAATGTACGAAAATGAAGCATAATCACAATCGCAAAAGGATATGATAAACATTCTATTCTTGGCACAATGATGTTTTTTTGACCATGTTGCCGTTTAGTTGTCGAAAATATTTATACCCTTTTGCCCAAAAGACAACGTTGCACATGAGGGTGAATTGTCATGTATTGATACAGACGGTTTCACCTGCGTAAACAAACCTCAAATAATCTAAACGTGGCTTTTATAATTGCCAGCATTTTAGCTATAGGGACTAAAAGTCAAAATCACCATGTCTTGTAAACAGTACCAGAGCAAAGTGCTTCTCAACAGTTTTCATTTGGCATGGTCACACTTTAGGATTTCATACGCAGACTATAAAAAAATAGAACCACGTGGCATATTATAGCGTTATAAACAGTACTACAGGAAAGTACTGTTCGATTGCTTACACTTGAATGGTCACACTTTAGGCTTTCACCTACAGGCTGGAAAGTTAGAACTGCCTTGCGTAGCATTCTAAAGAGTACCACAGAAAGGTGCTGTTCGGTAGCTTTCATTTGCCAAGGTCAGACTTAAAAGTTTTCTGGAATTATCCCACAGACTCAAAAGTCATCTAAGGATCGTCACAAAGGGATAGTTCTACTGAAACGCTTTTGGACCCCCTAACCCCTCCCCCCCCCAAAAAAAAACCTCCCAACCTAGGTCCGGTTGTTCGAAGCAGGGTTCGGCTAACCCAGGATTAGTGTCAATTTTAAATTACGTTCTATAGCCAGACGATAAGGATGGCTGTAAAACGTTAAGGCCCTAGGTTTTGACTTTGGTTGCTTTCAAATGACCACTTGGAATTTGCTATAAAAACTTTTTGAATAAGAGAAACGAGACCCTAGGTTAAATTTTAACCCTAGGTTGGCGTTAAGGTGACTCGATCGAAATTAATGACGCGCACTATGCCTCTCTAAAAACTCTAATAACATCGTCATTTCTTACTCGATTGCCTTGAAACTTTCGCATTTTTGCGAAAGTTTCAAGGCAATCGAGTGAGACATGAGGATGCCATTAGAGTTTTTAGAAAGGGATAAGGCGCATCATTTATTTTGATCGAGTCACCTTAACCGGCTTTCGAACATCCGGGCCCTGGGGCCCGTTTCTCGAAACTCCCGATAACGTTCCGGGCCCGGTAAGTAATTTATTAGCTAATGATAATTATTGGTGGAAACTTAGCAGTATGCTCCACGAAATTATAAAGATTAAAATTTAGCTTTCATAATCAATAAAAACTGTATGGCTATTCGAGAATATTGTGCACCTAAAATAGTCTTCAGGCCTGGAAAGTTATCGGGAGTTTCGAGAAACGGGCCCCTGGTCCTTAATCTTATACAAGGAAATAACTGCTTTTAAATCTACTTTCAGGGACTGCAGCTACGATAAGAACAATTTCTCAAGAATTAAAGGTAAATGTACACGTCTAAAAAACGTGCTTGTTTTGTTTTCTGGTTTGAACTGGTCCTCCTCTATTTTGCACTAGAATAAATATGAGAAAATTACATCAAGAAACAATTTATAATCGGAGCACCAAAACAATGTAATAAATTGATACAGGGAAGGCTCTTGCAGCTCACCAGATGTTATTTTAGGTCGCCAAGAGTCTTCAATTCTTTAACCCGCACTTCCACGTTCTTCATGTTAACCCATATCCACATGTGTGTACTCCTTTGAGTTCTCTATATATTTCTCATGGTACTAGTTGGGGGAATTTGAATAAACATCAAGACTTTTTATCTTTGGTGATCATTTCGTTCATTTTCATGACCTAAATGTTTCATCAAGTAGTGATATTGTGAGGAGAAATTAAATGCTTGTCACTAATGGGAAGGGTTAACAGCCTATTACAATACAGCCGGTCAGAATGACATGATACACTGTGCATCGTACATTACGTGCATTAATTCTATTGCAGGGAAATTTAAAAACCTCAAACATCAACCCTGAAGAAAGACAAATAGCCAGGAAACAACATTTAAAAAAATACTGCCATAAACACACGTTTAACAAAAGTCCGCGACCCGAAGAATTCCTCCAGCTTGCTGTAGACGATGAACTAAAACTTATCTACTGTGTGATACCAAAGGTCGGGACTAAAACATGGAAAAGAGTGTTGGTTCAGCCTCGAGGACTTCAGCCAGGCATCCGCCGCTGGGATGCGTGGAAACGTTTAAGCAGCTACACGGCGAAAGAAAGAAAACAACGACTTGAATCTTATTTTAAATTCGTTTTCGTGCGCGAGCCTTTGGGACGGTTGCTTTCTGCATATAAAGACCGGCTAATAAAACATTCAAGTACCACCAGGAAAGAGCGAAGAAATATTGTAAAAGCCTATCGGCCTCAGGAGTTTAAGCCAAACGGAAAAACTTTCGTTAGTTTTCGGGAGTTCATTCAGTATTATTCCGACAACAAGACCAGAAATCAGCACTGGAGACAATACGAAAAGCTCTGCCATCCATGCATCATCGACTACAACTTCATTGGTCACTTGGAGACATTAGCAGCGGACGCTCCTCTCTTGTTAAAAATGGCGGGAATTGACGGCCGCGTAACTTTCCCGCCAGTTCACAATTCAACCGGTTCATCTGAAGTGTTAAAGTACTTTTCTCAGGTTCCTTCTGAATACATTACTCGGATTGGCGAGCTGTACCGCAGTGATTTTGAAATGTTTGGTTACGAATACCTCGGAGCTGTGAGATCACTTTTGAAACGAGCTTAGAGAGTCTTAATGTCAAGAAACACATCATCATCATCATCATCATCATCATCACCATTTTGCAACTCCCCTGCAATACGTACTCCTATCGGTCGACCCGTTAAATACGATTAAAAACATACCAGTATTAAATTAATCTTCCAAAGATATTTAATTTTATTTTATTTTCCCTTTGACAAAGTTATAAGGTAGTTTTAGGTGGTCAGTCGTTGTATGGAGTTGAATTGAACTAAAATAAATTGTAAGACATATCAACGCGAGAAAATTGAGTTGTTTTCAATGGGTTAATAGAAAATATGGCGATTGAACGATAGAAAATTTTTCAAACTTACCCAGGTTGCCCTCAGGAGAAATTTCGTTGTTATATAGAACGCGGAAAACTCGCTTTTGTCATGGATTTTGTCTGTTTTGGTTTTCTTCACGCCCGGCAACAGTGAATCTCTTTTCTATGACAACCAACAAGATTATGAACCATACAAGAGGACAAGAGCAAGTTGCCTTTGAGCTCCACTTATTTGCTTATTTAATTAATATAACGATAAGAAAGAACAGAACTAAAATACGGAAATATTCTCAACCCTTGATCGAGTCCGACAGTTATTGTGAAAACATCGCTTT
Source organism: Siderastrea radians (assembly GCA_964017195.1). NCBI lineage: Eukaryota > Metazoa > Cnidaria > Anthozoa > Scleractinia > Rhizangiidae > Siderastrea > Siderastrea radians. Next base: position 10,232,199 of record OZ024899.1, read on the forward strand.
CCCGAGCCTCAAATCGCCAAGTCAGAAAAACAAAACACAAAACAAAATTATAGCAATTTTAAGAACTTTTATTTCATTTACATTTAATTTAGGTTTAGAAGCCCTAAATTTCGCCTTTACTTTTGCTAGTTTTGATAAGCCTCTAAAGCCGTTATAAATGCACAACACACCACACAAACGGAGCTTGTGCATGGGTGAAGTAAACTCCATTCTTCAAAGTAGTTCGTGAATCAAATTTTCAGGCAAAGAATCCGACCAAACCAAATTGTGTCAGCTTACAAAAGACCCACAAAAAGGCCCGAAACAACAACAGAAAGCGACAATAGAAATTGTTTCACTAGTTATCTCATTGGTTGCTCCAGTGCTAATTGATTTCACGTGTAAAACGTTAAATACATTCATGAATGGTGCGATTGTGACTACACTTATTACTGGAAGACTCAAAAGAATGTTTGGATAGGTATAAACAAAGGTCGACATAAGCAGTAATCTCGTTTTCCAGAAACTACGTATTTACTATTTAAAACTCGTAACCACAAACAGTAGAAAAACACATTATAAATTGCATATTATGATTAAACTCACAGACACTTCCGATCAATACACTACAAGAGTTGCTTTAACAACCACGACGACAACAGCGAATTGCTTTTTAACTCTAATTATTCGCATATTTCAACGCCACAAAAACAAAGAAATGAAAAGAACAACAGAAATAGGTTAAACGACAAAATACAGCATTTTTCAGAGTAAATCTTGAACAGTAAAGAGTAAATATTGCAAACAAATTCTGAAGTCTCATATTTTATTCATGCCTTTGACAACTAAAAAGATGTTACATCGATTGCCGTTCAGCAATCTTATACACTGTGAATAATTACTGTGTTATGTATTTTGTGATTCGTTACAGTAGTAAATGAACAAGTCTGAAATGTAATGTTGTAGAGCTTATATGATCACTGTAACAATTATGATATTTCATCTTCAGAAATTAGTCGATTAAGGTTTTAAGATATATTTTCACGATGCGATTTAGGTACAAAACAAATGTTCCGCAGAAATTGTCGCTTTATCGGTCGCTAGGAAACAATAAGTACCTAAAGAAATATTTGCACTGCCTACTAAGGCGAAGTAAGTATACAGTACCTCAATTCACTCTCATTAGTTCTTGACATCGAAGTCTACGTTCGTCATTAATTCCGTATTTTTTTTTTCTGGAAACGACTTTCTACCTTCCTTTTAATCGTCTTTAGTTTTAATTCTTCGTGTTTTTTGCCGATTACCTACCACTTGATATTTCTTGTAGTAATTGCCTTTTAGTTGGTCTGTTTTAAATGACCGTGTAAGGGACACTTCCAATTCACGAGTTTTGGCCAGGATAAATAATCTATTGTTGATGATGTTAGGTTGCAGGCAAAGAATGTCAACTTTAAAACGGTAGAAATGTTCTTCCTTCTTTTTTTTCGGCCAGGTACTTTGTGAACGAGGGAGAAAATCTGACCTAAAAAGGTTGCGACACTGTTTACCTGGTTGAAGGAAAATAAACCAATCACTCTCGTGCGCAAGCGTACTTTCGCATCAGACTTAAAGCGCAAGGCACTACGCACAATTTAAATATCAATAAGAGTTTGACATCACACTGGACTTGTGTTCTCTTAAAAGAGCGCGCAAAAAAAATAACCGAGCACAAAGGATCACACGTCTTAAAGAAAGACATCTAAAACAATGCTTTACAAAAAACCAGTTACAAAAACAAAAGTGATTTTATGTTTGCTTTTCTTACCAACTGTCGCTTTGTTGTTTTGCTACGGAACCTGGAAAATGGCATCAAACGGATCACCGTCAAATAATTATTTGGGTAAGGAAAGTTTACTCAAGTCTTCAGGGTACTTGATGTGTTTTTATTAGCTAACAATAACGAGTGGCGGACAACAGAACATGAAAGATCTGATCTGATATGATCTCCATTCAGATGAAGACTGAACAATCGTTTTATATTACCTTTTCTCTTCGGGTACAATAGGTCTAAATAATGTGCTTTGGAAACTTTAAAAATTGGAAGCGGCTTAGTAAATCCGTGCATTGATATTTTTTGACAATGCCCACCAGCACTAAATTTCTCTAAATTTCTTCCTCAGCGCGCGCATCACGTGGCATGACATTGCGACATGATTGTGTGTACAGTAAGGATGCGCATCAACAACTGGTGCTCACTGAATTGTCAGTGAGTATGCTCTCAGGATACATGTTCATCAGCTTTCATTTCAATGGTCATAATTTAGAGCTTCATCCACAGATTCAAATTGTACAGTATAACTAACAGAACAACAGGGAGCACTGCTTAACAACAGACTTTCGCCACAACGTCCTTAGTAGCAGATCGTTAATAATAGCGTCTACCTTCCGCTGAATCTTAGAATTGAACTACCACCAGCGGTCAATTCTTCTACAGCAGCTAACAGTTTGTGTTCCGGTCGCGGGTCAATTAGCAATAAGTAACTCAAACGAATCTATTTCTTGTCGACTCAGGATGACCATTTTTAGACATAATGACAAAGATTTCCTGCAGCGTCTTATGGTAATGTGAAGACAGAGTGTAAGTTAACGCTGAAATGATAAATATCCGACGTTTCGGCAACACTGCCTTCATCAGGGTCTGAAAACATTACTATTTAAACATGACCATTATAGAGGCTGACACTAGTGATTTGTTTGATACAGATGCCGTAGAAAGGCAGAACGTCAGGAAAAAGATCATGAAAGAATACTGTCTCACACATTCATATGAGGCGAAACCAGCAAGCACACGGAAAAGTGTGGGATTTATTGTTGTTGATGATGAAAACAAGATCATTTATTGTACCATTCCTAAAGTCAGCACCACAACATGGAAAAAGGTGCTAAAAGACCTTCGTAGTCACAAGAGAAACAAAGTATGTATATTTAGGAACAAAGTGTGAAAAATGTATACTAGAATGTATATGTACAAACAAAAAAGGGGTTAGTTTCTAAAGAAACTGCGGTGCTGTGTCGGTGGGGAAGTGAAACACAGAACTTTGGATTATCAACTGAGTTGATGCCGTATTCTGGCCGCCGTAAATAGATTGACAGCTGACGTTTCGAGCGTTAGCCCTTTCTCAGAGGGGCAAATCCCACCAAAATTTCAACTAACATAAATCGAAAAACCTTGACCTTCTGTAGTTTTTACTGGATCGGATCCTGAAAACTATAGAAGGTCGGCAATCCACAAACACTACAAAAACGTTCCGCTGTACCAAAAGGACCGTAATACTACACCATATTCTTAACCTTAAGTAGACACCTTTTTTAATAATAATAATAAATAATAAACTTTATTAACGTGTCTTAAAATATCTAGCTTACACTAAAGTAAGCTAATTGGGGACACCTATCTATACCTATCTAAAGTAGTAAAAATATATAAAATATTACAATATATACAATATAAAATATAAAATATAATATCACATCAACGTATAGTGATAAAACCCCCAAATGTTCAGAAAATCAAAAGTCACTAATTACTACATAGAGGACAGTTGTGACATCCTTCCTCCAGTAACGCTTCGAGATTCTTTTTTCTAATAGTGTTCTTAAAACTATTTAACGAATTAGAATTTCTAATTTCTTTATCCAATTTGGACCAGAGCATCGGACCAAGGTACTTTATGCTATGTTTACCATAAGAAACGGTGTTATACCTAGGTATCACAAAATCACTGTTTCTCAAATTATACCTACTGTTATTCTTTTGAAACAGATCCTGCACATAAGATGGGCAGAGTTCATTTTTTACTTTGTACATTAAGATGGCAATGTCCTGTAGACGTCGATTCTTCATTGTTGGCAACTTTGCCCAGTTTAGCAGTTGTTCATAAGTAACCTCATTTCTTACATTATAAATCGCTTTCAAAGCTTTTTCTTGGATACGTTCTAGTTTCCTGTGATCAGATGCTCGACAGAAGTGCCAAACAGTATGACAATACGTTACTTTAGGTAGTATTGCTGACTTGTAAATAGTAAGCTTAGCCTTGGTTGACAACATGTTCCGTAGGCGCATTAAGACACCAACTTTTCTTGCCGCTGTCTTACAGACCTCACTAATGTGAGTACCAAAGTTTAGCTTTTCATCTATCGTCACTCCTAAAAGCCTCATTTCTGAGCCACGCTTGACACATGTGTTAGACAAAGTAATCTTCATATCAGTATCCTTTTCTTTGTTCAAAGGGTCCATGCACATAGCCTGATATTTATCAAAGTTTCCCTGTAGCAAGTTACTCTCGTACCAGTCGGAAACATTCTTGCCTTCTCTGTTTAGTGAAACCTGAATATCCATAGTTGTCTTCCCAGTCGAGTACATTTGATGATCATCGGCGTACATGGTTAAACTACAATTATTGGCATTGTATGTAAGATCATTCTGGAAAATATTCCACATAAGTGGTCCAAATGTAGAACCTTGTGGACACCCTCTTGCAACTTCTTTCCATTCGCTCCTTATTTCAGATCCAATCTTAACTCTGTACTTCCTATTAGTAAAATACGAGCGTATGAGGCTTATAGCGGACTGAGAAAAGCCATAAGCACACAATTTATTTAGTAGTAGTGGAGGGTGTAAAGAATCGAAAGCTTTTGACATATCCGTGGACAGAATTCCCACTTCATTCCCTTCGTCAATAGCACTTTTCCAATGTTCAACCAGGTTAAGTAGAGTCGTTTCGGTGCTATGCTTCTTGCGATAGGCTGTTAGATTTGAGCTTAATCTTGGTTCCATAAAGGCTGTTACCTGTCTGCTTAATAGCTGTTCAAAGACTTTATCACAGGCAGAAAGCAAAGTAACAGGCCTATAGTTCTTAACATCATGAGTACTCTCTTTCTTATGAACTGGAACCCACTCTCCCTTTTTCCACTCCCTGGGCCAGTAACAATCCTCAATACATTTATTATAAATGACCGTCAAAGATGGTGCTAATTCCTCACTTCCCAGCTTCAAAAGAGCATTAGGTATCCGGTCATGGCCCATAGCTTTCTTTGTATCTAATTCCCTCAGAGCTTTCACAACATCATCACTTTTTAATTTCATCATTTCAAACGAAGGACCATTCACTATCTTTTTGTTTCTTACTATGGATTGTATACTAGGATGTTCCTTCAACTGTTCCTCACTTTGTTTCAGTAGCTCGGGATTTCCAATACCATTTGTTACGGAAGAGAAGTGATCCAAGAAAATGTCTGCAACTTTCAATTGATCTCTTATGACATCTCCATCCTTTTCCAGGGAAACAGACTTATCCACTGCCTTGCCCTTATCATTCAAAAATGGTTTGAATGTTTTATAGAATTCAGCTGGGTTGCTCTTGAGGTCTTCAGTTTTCTTTTTCCAATATCCCTTGATAGCTTTGCGCCTACATTTAGTAGCTATATTCCTCCACTTATTTTTCAATTCACAGTTTTCTTGTGTCGGATTCTTTAGGAACTTTTTCGCAAACCTCCGCTTTTTCCTTATTGCATCTTTCCACTCCATGGTCATGTATGGCACGTCAGCTTCTCTTACTCTCATTTTTTTACTTGGTGCATGCTCATCTAGAATATTATTAAAGAGCGAATTCCAGTAGAAACATTGGTCATCTATGGAGTCAAAGATACTTCCGACATGCCACGGTGCTGTACTCAGGTCTTCTCGAAAGCTCTCTTCATTTATTTTCTTGATACTTCTGAAGGTAAGTACTTTCCTTGGGTGATAGATGGCATTTCCAGCCATGGTACCAATAACCATTGCATGATCACTTAGGCCAGGATCATACACCAAAGTGTCCTTGAACAATTCCGGTTTATTTGTTAATATGACGTCCAATAAAGTTTGACTTTTCTCTGTAACTCTTGTAGGTTTAGTAATTAGACATTTAAGTCCATGCACATCCTCGAGGTCGCATAAGAGTTTACTTTCCCTTGATTGAGATTTGAGACGGTCAAGATTTAAGTCACCAGTTATTATAACGAAGCTCGTCTGTAGAGTCGCCCAGGTAACGATATTATGGAGATCATCTTCCAGTTTTACCGCATATTCACCAGAAACTGGCTTAGGTGGCCTATATAATCCAATAACTATGACATCATTGTTACCGAATTTCGATTTGATGACAAGCGCTTCAATAGTATCGAACTTTCTAGGAGGCTTTAACTTTTTCGATATTAAAGTGGAAGCGAAAAAAGCCATAATTCCTCCTCCTCCTTTACGACGATCTTGTCGGAAGAGATTGAAGCCCTGCAGTTTAAATTGATTGTTTGGATACGATGAGTCAATTTTGGTTTCAGTCAAAAAGATAACTTGCGCTTTGAGTTGATGCACCAGTATTTTGATTTCTTCAAACTTATTTTGAACGCTATTTACATTCAAATGCAGCATTAGTAGACTTCTTGAATTCCTTTGTCTCGACGTGATAATATCTGTAAGATCATCTCTCACGGGGCTCAACATTGGAGTATTTGCATATTCAACCTCGGATGAAACATCGGATATTATTTCTTCGTTAAATAATAAATATCGTTCTTGCTCCTCATCTAAGCTTTGGTTTTTACCGTTGAAAGGAAGCGAACACCATATGCAATTCCAATCGATACCTGGATTATCCAGGTAATACTTAAATTCAGAAGTAGTGAAACCAACGCATTTTGCATGTGACCAAGTTTCGCATTGAACGCACAGTATGGCATCTTGATTTGAACGAACGTTCTTCTGGCATTCTTTACACGGATATTTAACTTTGCCTCTTGGTCCTGGTTGAGGATGTACATCACCACAAAGAATTATTCGGTTGAACTGAAATGAACTTGTTCCATTCACTGTGTATAGAACTCTGGAGTTCAAGTATCGACTACCACGTCCACGTTCCTCTCGAAATTCGCTATATCGTTTAGCGAGAGGCGAAAAATACAATTCTTTTGCAGGTAGTCCATGTTCCACTTCTCTACGTATGTTAATGATGGTCAGTAGGCCAGCCAAAACGAAAGAAATAAGAACTCTTTTGGAGCTCAGAAAAGTGCGTCCTTCCTTCATGGTCCACATGGTCCTTTACATGGTCCACATGGTCCTTAAAGGAAACTTTTAAAAATACGATTCAACTTCTTTCTCTACTGTGGACACAAAGTCAACTCAGTAGTATTTCAGTACAATTTCTGTTTCACAGTGCAACCTGGGCACTCCCAGAAGAAATTTGCCGCCAAATGCCGCCACTAAGTCAAAGCCGGGAATCTCATAGCTTACACATATTAATCTTGGGTCCCTAGTCTGTCGTGACAGATACCTAGCAAGGTAGGTAGGTAGGTAGGCAGGCAGCTTGCTCTACCTATTGTTTAATCAATTAATTATGAAATTTGTTAATTGCGTGGTTTATTTTGAAATCAATTACTTAACTTACTGATTAATTAATTTTATTTCCTTTTTCAGGTTCACAAGTGGAACGCGTGGAAGCGCCTCTATCCCACCGAAGAAGAAAAGGAGATACGCCTCTTCAGACTTATTTCAAGTTTCTTTTCGTTCGCGAACCGCTTCATCGCTTACTCTCGGCCTACGAAGACAAGTTTATAGGAAATAATCTAGGAGTCAGTACATTTTCTCGAAACAAAATAGTTAAGTCATATCCACCCTACGACTATTATAACGCTAGCGTAAAAAATCTGGTTAGCTTTCCGGAATTCATAAAATATTTTTCTAGCAATATATCTCGGGACCAGCATTGGCGACAATATGAAAAGCTCTGCCATCCATGCGTCATCAACTACGATTTTATTGGTCACTTAGAGACCTTGGAAGAGGACGCCCCTCTCCTGCTAAAAATGGTGGGAATTGCCGACCGCGTAACTTTCCCGCCAGTTCACAAGTCAACCAGTTCATCTGAAGTGTTAGAGTACTATTCGCAGGTCCCTTCTGAATACATATCTCGGATTGGAGAGTTGTATCGCAGTGACTTTGAAATGTTTGGTTATGATTTTCTCGCAGAGGTACGACCCCTTCTTCGTCGTCACAGTAGAGATTGATTACGGCAGCAAACAAACAATACGTTACTTTACATTGTATTTCAGTCGACCGTTTACTAGATACAAGCAAAGCCTTCCATCTTGTGGTCCTCAAAAGAAATGATTTGAAAGAAAGTAATTTTTGAAACTTTTTAGAAAGAGGATCTCCAGCGAACAAAGCAACCTCTGACCGTTGCAAAATGAAAATGAAATAACCGTTCACAGTGGTTAAACGAACGACGCGTCTGTTAGCAACAATGACTTAGGATTCAACTTGACTTAAGACAGCTTTGCGAATCCTGCCCCTGAAGTCTCAAATTTTATTCATGCTTTTGACAACTAACCAGGTGTTACGTCGATTGCTGTTCAGGAGTCGTATACATTGTGAATAAAAGAATAACTGTGTTATGTATTTTGCGATTCTTTACAATAGTAAATGAACAAGATTGAAATGTAATGTTGTAGAGCTTCTGATCACTGTAACGTTTATGATATTTCGTCTTATTGATTATGGTTTTAAGATATATTTTCTTGATACGATTTAGACACCAAACAAATGTTCTGCAGTAATTGTCGCTTTATCGGTCGCCAAGAAAAAATAATTACCTAAAGAAATATTGGCTACAATGGCGATGTGTACAGTACCTCAATTCAATCTTATTAGTTCTTGACATCGAAGTCTACGTTAGTAATTCAGTATTATCTGGGCTTACGTTCTCTTAAAAGAGCACGCAAAGAAATTACCGAGCGCAAAGGATCACACGTCTGTGAAGATGGACATCTAAAATAATGCTTTGCGAAAAACCAGTTATAAACACCAAAGCGATTTTATATTTTCTTTTCCTACAAACCTTCGCTTTGTTGTTTTGCTACGGAACCTGGAAAATGGCATCAAACGGATCAACGTCAAATAGTTATTTAGGTAAGGAATGTCCTCAGGGAACTTGATGTGTTTCTTTTAGCTAACGAAAACGAGTGGCGGTCCAACGAAGATCGGAAAGGCTTTTCTCCATTCAGATGTATTAATAAGGTTGAACACTCGTCTTATATTACGTTTTCTCTCCGGGTACAATACCTCAAAATAATTTCTCGTTACATCCCAGAGTGAAAAAAGTGTACCATGTAACGTCTAAAAATAAAATTCAAAAGAGAGCTAGTGAGATGTGCTTCGAAAGTTTTACAAATTGGAAACGGCTCTAGGTAAATCCGTGCATTGATATTACAATGCCCACCAGCACTATATTGGTCTACATTTCGTCCTCGGCGCGCGCGCTCCACGCATGACGTGGCATGACATTGTACAATAAGGATGCGCATCAACAACCGTCGCTCACTGAATTGTTAGTGAGTATGCTCCCAGGATACATGTTCACCAGCTTTCATTTGAACGGTCATAATTTAGAGCCTCATCCACAGATTCAAACTGTACAGAATAACTGACAGAACAACAGGGAGTACTGTTTAACAACAGACTTTCGTCCACAACGTCAAAAGTAACGGATCGTTAATAATAGCGGGAGTTTTCTTACCATTGTTTTGTTTAGCTTTTGCTGAAGCTTACAATTGAACTACCACCAGCGGTCAATTCTTCTACAGCAGCTAAGAGTTTGTGTTCCAGACGCGGATCCATTAGCAATAATTAGTTTCAAAGAAACTTTTCCTTGTCGACTCAGGGTGACCATTTTAGAGATAATGACAAGGATTTCCTGCCCAGCGCCTTATGGTAAATAAATAAATAAATAAATAAATAAATTTTAAGTTAACACTGAAATGATAAATATCCGACGTTTCGGCAACACTGCCTTCATCAGGGTCTGAAAACATTACCATTTAGTTTTTACGTGGCCATTATAAAGACTGAAACTCGTGATTGTTCGTTACAGGTGCCGTAGAAAGGCAGAACGCCAGGAAAAACATCATGAAAGAATACTGTCTCACACATTCATATGAGGCAAAACCAGCAAACTCCCGGAACAGTTTGGGTTATATTGTTGTTGATGATGAAAACAAGATCATTTATTGCACCATTCCTAAAGTCAGCACTACGACGTGGAAAACAGTTCATTTAAACCTTCGTGGTCTCAAGAGAAACAAAGTATGTAAATTGCCCACCGTAAAGAGATTGAAAACCGACGTTTCGAGCGTTACCCCTTCGTCAGAGGGACAAATCCCACAAAAATGCCAACTTCTATAAAACGAAAAAACTTGATCCTGGAAAACTATAGAAGGTCGCCAAACCACAAATAAAACTCCGACAAAAACGTTCCGCTGTACCGAAAAGAACATAATTCTACACCATATTCTTGACCTTAAGTAGACACCTTTTTTAAAAGTAAACTTTTAAAAATACGATTCAACTTGTTTCTCTACCGTGAATACGAAGTCAACTCAGTAGTATCTCAGTACATTTTCTGTTTCGAAGTGCAACCTGGGTACTCCCAGTAGATATTTGCCGCCAAATGCCGCCAATAAGTCAATGCCACGAATCTGATAGCTTACACTTATTACTCTTGGGTCTCTAGTCTGTCGTGATAGGTACCTAGCAAGGTGGCTAGGTAGGTAGGTAGGTAGGTAGGTAGGTAGGTAGGTAGGTAGGTAGGTAGGTAGGTAGGGAGGTAGGGAGGTAGATGGGTAGGTAGGTTGGTAGGTAGGGAGGTAGGTAGGTAGGTAGGTAGGTAGGGAGGTAGGTAGGTAGGTAGGTAGGTAGGTAGGGAGGTAGGTAGGTAGGTTGGTAGGTAGGTAGGTAGGTAGGTGGGTAGGGGGGTAGGTAGGTAGGTAGGGAGGTAGGTAGGTAGGTAGGTAGGTTGGTAGGTAGGTAGGTAGGTAGGTAGGTAGGTAGGTAGGGAGGTAGGGAGGTAGGGAGGTAGGTAGGTAGGTAGGTAAGTAGGTAGGTAGGTAGGTAGGTAGGTAGGTAGGTAGGTAGGGAGGGAGGTAGGTAGGTGGGTAGGTAGGTAGGTAGGTAGGCAGGCAGGCAGGCAGGCAGGCAGGCAGGCAGGCAGGCAGGCAGGCAGGTAGGTAGGTAGGTAGGTAGGTAGGTAGGTAGGCAGCTTCCCCTACCTATTGCTTAATTAATTACGGAATTACAAAAGTAATTGATTTCTTAGTTAATTGTGACATCAATAACTTAAGGAATTAAAATTCATTAATTGATTAATTAATTTTATTCATTTTTCAGGTTCACAAGTGGAATCTCTGGAAACGCCTCTATCAATATACAGATGAAGAAAAGGCGATACCTCTTCAGACTTATTTCAAGTTTCGTTTGCTCGCGAACCGCTTCATCGCTTACTCTCGGCCTACAAAGACAAGTTTATAGGAAATAAAGAAAGCAGTAGATCTCCTCGAAACGCAATAGTAAAGTCATATCGACCCTATGACTATTATAACGCTAGCGTAAAAAACGATGTTAGCTTCCCGGAATTCATAAAATATTTTTCCAGCAATATATCTCGCAACCAGCATTGGCGGCAATATGAAAAGCTCTGCCATCCATGCGTCATCAACTACGATTTTATTGGTCACTTAGAGACCTTGGAAGAGGACGCCCCTCTCTTGCTAAAAATGGCGGGAACTGACGACCGCGTAACTTTCCCGCCAGTGCACAAGTCAACCAGGTCATCTGAAGTGTTAGACTACTATTCCCAGGTCCCTTCTGAATACATAACTCGGATTGGAGAGTTGTACCACAGCGACTTTGAAATGTTTGGTTATGACTTTTTCAGAGGTACGACCCCTGCTTAAAAATTCTTCCGATCATTTTTACAATAGAGATTAACAATGGCAGCAAACAAACAATAAATCACTTCAAACTGCAACGTTATCAAGGTGGACCGTTCAATAGATACAGGTAAAGCGGCATTGCGCTATATTCTAGTCCTGAAAAGAAATGTTTCGAAAGAAGCACCCTGTGAGATTGTTAAAAACAGACCCTCGACAGCGACGTCGTTAATAGGGAACTTAAGCAAACACGACGGCGACGGCTGATGAGAACGTCACAAAACAAAAAGTTTAATTAGCAAAACAATGACTCTGCACGTGCGGTACAGATTTTGTACATTTCTTTGCCGTCCTCTGCAAAACAACAACGTGAAATGACCAAATTCAAAGTTTTATGTAGAACGTGAACACACGACAGTGAATTTTCTTTTTTCTACCTGAACTGTAACGCCGTCCTTACAGAATCAGCTCCCGGATTATTCGGCTACATTAGACAGATTGAACGAGTTGAAACTATCGCGAAAAAGTTTGAAATATTTGGAAGCCATTTTTAAAGTGACGTTTTCCTTGGCGTTGCCGTCGTGGTTGCTTAAGTTATAAGTCTTCAGTGAAGGTGTGTGAATGAGATAGGGCTGAAGATTGGACATGCGGATTTGAGAAACAGAAAAGAAAGTGGTTCGCAAAAAAAATAGAGGAGGCCTCGAGGAGATCCTGCAGCAAATGAAAAGCGCTGACCCACTGAAGAGTTATTGTAGCGCTATTTCATATAGTAACCCACTACATGAGGGTTATAATGTTATTTCTCAGTACATTCGAACCGAGAATATATGTGTACAGAAATGAGAATAAGTTGAACTAAGTGAAGGACAGGCACTTAGTGGTCAAAGTGTCCATTAAATTACTACGGGTACAAAGCAACCGCTGATCACTTGACGGTTGTAAAATGGAACAACAGTGCACAGCGGTAAACGAAGGACGCATGCGCATTTTACGCCACAAGTTTGCCAAGAAAAATACTGAAAAAATAAATCTGAAAAATGTCACTTTACATGCAAAGCGATACGCTGTTTCTGAAAACTTGAGCTTTTGTTAAACATTGAGTACGGGTACAAACTAAAGTAACTGTCAGGCACAAGTTTTATCGGCGCGAAGTTCGATTTACCAGGGAATTCCTTCATCGTTTTCATACAAGCTTCACACTCGTAAACTCTTTAACAGTATAGAATAAAAATAACAAAGACGCATTTTTATTGCGTTAGTCTCAATCTGATGAGAGTATTCTTCGTGACTGCAGTTAAATGTGTGTGTTCATTGGCACAATGTGACTACGCGATGAGTCGTTGTGTCAGCCCACAATTGACCATCGCTCACCACTTGAGTTCTCGTAGCTCAGTGGTTAGAGCATCCGACTAGTGTACGGAAGGTCATGGGTTCTAATCCCATCTGGAAATCTGGAATTTTTTTCTGAGTTTCCTCTCTCCACACATCATTCTATTTTCATTGATTTCGTATTTTAAAATATTTTTAGGTAGTTTTAGGTGCTCGGTACGGTGGCTCACATCTGTCACATTAAACCAAAATGCTCACATCAAATTTAAATCACTCAAAGGAAATTCAAATCACTTATAGCAAATTACAAACCGTTCACATCAAATACAAATCGTCCACATCAAATACAAATTGCTCACAGCAAATACATATCGCTCACCTTAAGTACTAATCCCTCACAGCAAATAAAAATCGGTCACAACAAATACAAATCGTTCACAGCAAATACAAATACCCGGCCGTCGCCTGGCCGTCTTCAGATACCTCTGTCCAGTGGTGCAACACGTAAAAAAATATTTCTCATACATGAAGTAGCATGTAAAATGACAGGCCAAACACGACTCGCGCTAGTTGCTGATTAGAATTTATTCTAGCCTTCAAAAAAAGCTGTGCCAAGTACAATCGTAACAGCCGTGTCCCTTCGATCAAGATGATTTAAAGGCGACACAATTAAATTGACCTTGAGACAGTACTCTCAAGCTGTGATACCGTTTGAAGTTGCTGTGAGTGATTTAAATTTGCTGTGAGTAATTTGAATTTGCTGTTAGTGATTTGAATTTGATGTGACAGTTGTGGGCCACCATAGGCTCTGCCATTCAATGCAGTTGAAATAAGCAGCAATAAATTACCAAATTAAACAATCTAACGGAATTCAGTCCGGCGCCATCAAATACCTACATAGAAAACACAGCGATCTAACGATGGAAACATTTTCCACATTAGTGGAACTGAATTACTAAATATGCAAAAATGTTTTGAAACTGGACTTAATAGGCTCCATAGAAATTTTTCATGACGGCTCGACCATCTGAAATCCTGTTACACAGATAAAACAGAATTCTCAAAAGAGAAATTTCGTTGTAAGAAAACACCGGGAATCCTGTATTGACAAGAATTTTTTTTCTTATTCTTATTCCAATCGTTAATTTATTTCTTCTATGGAAACCAAGAATATCGATAAACCATCCCAGAGGTCATTACTTTTTAGATCTAATTATTCGCATATTTTACTGCCGAAAATCAATAAGAAAGAACTGGAAGACGTCTTAAACGTTTTTCGAAAGGGCAAGCAAGGAAACTGAAAGGCAAAGGGTCACACGTGTTTAAAGACAGGGATCTAAGAGAATGTTCAGAGGAAAGTCAGTTCGTAAAAACGCCAAAGGGGTTTTATATTTGCTTGTCTTTTTAACACTTGCCTTATTGCTTTACTATGGAACCTGGACAATGGCATCGAATGGATCAGCGTCTAATAATCATGACATAGGTAAGGAATGCTCACACCTAAACATCTTGAGGGAATCTAATGTGTTTTTCGTAGAGCAAATTTCACTGCTTACTGCAGTGCCGGGTTTTTGAAACATGAAGTCGTGAAGTCTCGCCTATAATTACAGAGCGACAAAGAAAATTCGTAGAGTTTCTGATAGTTTATATTTAAGAAAGTAAGTATTTCTCTACAAACCTATTTTGCAAGCAGATCTTCATCACTATTTTGAGATCATGAGCGAATCAGGCGAATCATCATTCGCCGCCTATGATTCACCAGCCGTCAATCGCCCACCAAAGAGCGGAAGGGTCCCTCTCTCCACGCGTTATATCTCACACCTTTAGTACAAGTGTCATCAAATGGTTTTTGTCAAGCTTATTGACACCCTTAAACGCTATGAAATTATTCATTGAAAGCCCTTAGCGTGAAATGCAGTTCAATACTGACTAATCGCAGTGAAAGCTTTCGAAATTGCACGTTATATTCTCTGAGTTGTTGCTTTCTTCGGCTACATTACGGACAAATAACTTCTCTTTACGTGCTAGAGTCAAAGTACTAGTGTGATCTAATGTCTAAACTGTGAAAATCAGAGGAGAGCCATTGAGATTTGCTTCAGAAGTTTTAAAAATTGTAAGTGGGTTTTAATATGTTGTTAATGGTCCAAATTTGCAATGTGTGGGTTAACATTTAAGACATTAAATTGTCAGTAAATACGAACCGAGGATACATGTCAAGAGACGCGAAGATACGACTAAACCATCGGATTAGTCGAACCAAGCGAATAAAAAGGAAAGTACGAAAGCGTCTTAATTAAACTCTACAAAATAAGCATTTTAGCAAAAAGGTTGTTTATTTTATTGGGCAAAATGTAAATACAAGGAACTTTAAAGTGATCAGCTAACTGCCACGTGAAATAAACAACCGCTGATCAATAGGCTGTTGTGAATTGGAACAACAGAATCAAACCAAAGGCTTTTAAAAATTCTAGTTTTGAGAATAACAATGTAGAAATCTGACAAATTCTCTAGAACTTCCAACTGAGTACAAAGTCGGAAACAAACAATAGCAATGAAAGTAATGCTCTATTATTACTTTTCAGCTAAGACAACACACCCAAGATGCATGGCGAGACGATCGTTTTCTTGTGCGAGCCCGAGACCATTTTACTTTTTAAATTGCGAGACCGAACTTTTAGAGTTT
This sequence comes from Siderastrea radians, assembly GCA_964017195.1. Classification (NCBI taxonomy): domain Eukaryota; kingdom Metazoa; phylum Cnidaria; class Anthozoa; order Scleractinia; family Rhizangiidae; genus Siderastrea; species Siderastrea radians. The sequence goes on from OZ024899.1 coordinate 10,247,965, forward strand.
TCTATCTTCAAGCCCAAAACTTTCTAGGACATAAAAATTTGAACCCCAAACCTTTATAGCTTTCTAAAAAGTCAAGGCTCTAAGACGGAGATCCTGAGATGCGAAAAAAATCAAGAATCCGAGACTGTTTTGCCGAAAATTCGTGATTCCGAGACGCAAAGAATCGGTAAAAAAACGAGACTGCGAGACGCTTACAATTCAGCTGAAATTTTGCGAGACCTCTTTTTTTGGTAAGACCTTTCGCCATCCCTAACAGTAAAAAAGTGTAGTACTGCTCAATAGCTTTCATTTGAATGGTCACACTTTTTTTTTTTTTTTTTTTTTTTTTTTATCCATAGACTCCAAAATAAGAACCACCTTGTATGCACGGCAAAAAACAAAAACAACAACAACACCACGGCAAAGTACTGCTCGGTGCTTTTCACTTCAAAGGTCGCAATTTAAGATTTCATCCACAGGCTCAAAAGCTACAACAAAACATGTACAACATAATACACAGAGCCACACAAAAGTACTGCTTAATAGCGAACTTTCCGGAACCACAAAGACAAAAGTAAGAGTCCATTATTCTCTCAGAACTTTCAATTGAACCTCCATTAACAGTCCACAGGAAAGTATCTGTTCAATAGCAAAGTTTCATTCACAAAGTCAAAAGTAAGAGTCCCTCGTTTATAGTCCTTATATAATCCTTGTCTAGTTTCGTCAGAACTTACAAAAAACAACTAAACCTCCCTTTATAGCCGCCAAGGTTTAGTGTTCCAATCGCGGATACATTTAAAATAAACAACTTATTGTAATTATTATTATTGTTATTATTATTATTATTATTATTATTATTATTATTATTATTATTATTATTATTATTACTATTATTATTATTATTATTATTATTATTATTATTATTATTATTATTATTAATGTTTCCCACAACGACTCAGGGTGACCATTGCTGGGATTGAGGCTCGTGATTTATTTGATACAGATGCCGTAGAAAGGCAAAACGCCAGGAAAAAGATCATGAAAGAATACTGTCTCACACATTCATATGAGGCGAAACCAGCAAGCACACGGAACAGTTTGGGATTTGTTGTTGTTGATGATGAAAACAAGATCATTTATTGCACCATTCCCAAAGTCAGCACTACAACATGGAAACGGGTGCTACTAGACCTTCGAGGTTTCAAGAGAAACAAGGTATGTATATTTACAGTAGTACAAGAAATCCCACCGAAAAATGTCAACCTTCCTAAATCGAAAGAAGAAACACTTGATTCTGGTAAACTGTAGAAGGTCGCCAATCCACACTAAAACTCCTACAAAAACGTTTCTGTTATACGATAAAGAACGTAATGCTAAACCATAGTTTTAACCTAGAAAATGTACACACCTTTTGTTTAAGGAAACTGAAATACGATTCAGCTTATTTACACAAGGTCAACTAAGTGGTAATTGACTAAATTTTCTACTTCAAAGTGCATCCTGTATTTATTACTCTGGGACTCCCAGTAGATACTTGCCGCCAAATGCTGCTATACTCATTTGAAGCCGCCAATTAATCTGATAGCCTAGCATATTAATCCTGCGTCCCTAGTCTATTGTGCCAGTACCTAGCAAGCTACCGGGTAGGCAGGCAGACAGCTTACTCTACCTATTAACTAATTCATTCACTCATTGATTCATTCGTTGATTCATTCATTGATTCATTCGTTGATTCATTCATTGATTCTTTCATTGATTCATTCATTGATTCATTCATTGATTCATTCATGATTCATTCACTCACTCACTCACTCACTCACTCACTCACTCACTCACTCACTCACTCACTCACTCACTCACTCACTCACTCACTCACTCACTCACTCACTCACTCACTCACTCACTCACTCACTCACTCACTCACTCACTCACTCACTCACTCACTCACTCACTCACTCACTCACTCACTCACTCACTCACTCACTCACTCACTCACTCACTCACTCACTCACTCACTCACTCACTCACTCACTCACTCACTCACTCACTCACTCACTCACTCACTCACTCACTCACTCACTCACTCACTCACTCACTCACTCACTCACTCACTCACTCACTCACTCACTCACTCACTCACTCACTCACTCACTCACTCACTCACTCACTCACGCACTCACGCACGCACGCATTCATTCATTCACTCATTCATTCATTTGTTCATCTATTTATTTCTTTATCTACCAGGTTCACACGTGGGATCTCTGGAAACGCCTCTATCAATACACGGACGAAGAAAAGGCGATACGTCTTCAGACCTATTTCAAATTTGTTTTCGTTCGCGAACCGCTTCATCGCTTACTCTCGGCCTACAAAGACAAGTTTATAGGAAATGATCTAGGGGTCAGTAGATTTTATCGAAACAAAATAGTCAAGTCATATCGACCACACGACTATTATAACGATAGCGTAAAAAATCTGGTTAGCTTTCCGGAATTCATAAAATATTTTTCCAGCGACATATATCGCGACCAGCATTGGCGACAATACGAAAAGCTCTGCCATCCATGCGTCATCAACTACGATTTCATTGGTCACTTAGAGACCTTGGAAGAGGACGCTCCTCTCCTACTAAAAATGGCGGGAATTGACGACCGTGTAACTTTCCCGCCAGTGCACAAGTCAACCAGTTCATCTGAAGTGTTAGAGTACTATTCTCAGATCCCATCTGAATACATAACTCGGATTGGAGAGTTGTATCGCAGCGACTTTGAAATGTTTGGTTACGATTTTCTCGGAGAAGTACGACCTCTGCTTAAAAATTCTTCGTCTTTGCAATAGAAATTAACTATGGCAGCAAACAAACAATAGGTCACTTCAAATTGCAACGTCATAAAAGTGGACCGTTTAACAGACACCGGTAAAGCGGTATCGCGCTACCTTCTAGTCCTGAAAAAAAATGTTTTGAAAGAAGCACCCTTTGGGATTGTTACAAAGAAACAGAACCTCGACAGCGAAGTTGTGAATAACTCTTCAGTTAAGGTGTGTGGATGAGATAGGGCTTAACATTGGACATGCGGATTTGAGAAACAGAAAACAAAGTGGTTCGCAAACAAAAAAATGGAGGAGACCTCGAGGAGATCCTGCAGAAAATAAAAAGGGCTAGTCCACTGAAGAGTTATGGTAGCGCTATTTCGTACAGTAAACCACTGCATGAGGGTTATAATTTTGTGAGTACATTCGAACCAAGAATACATGCGTAGCGAAATGAGAATAAGTTGAACAGAGTGAAGGATAGGGAAGGTCCGAATTAAAGGCATTGGAAAGTGACCATTAAATTACCACGGGCACAAAGCAACCGCTGATCACGGTTGTAAAATGGAACAGCAGTTCACAGCGGTAAACGAAGGACGCATGGTTATTTTACGCCACAAGTTTGCCAAGAAAAATACTGAACAAATAAATCTGAAAAATGTTACTTTACATGCAAAGCGTTTCTGAAAACTTGAGCTTTTGTGAAAGATTGAGTGTGGGTTCAAATTTAACCCTTTAAGTTCCAATATCAGCATGCATTTTCTTATGGTGCTAGCTGGGAGAACTGCATAAAAATAAAAACATTTCACCTTTGGTGATCATTTTTTTTTATTCTCATGACCTGCATGTTTGATTAAGGAGTGATATTGTAGGGAGAAATTAGATGTTTGTCACTATTGAGGCTTGAAGGGCGAAGTAACTGTCAGCCACAAGTTTTATCGGCGCGAAGTTCGATTTACCAGGGCATTTCCTACATTTACAGCGGTCAAACGCACGACGCCTGCGCAATTCCCGCGATAATTGTACAAAAGAAAATACTGACAAATGTCGAAAGTTTCACTTTAACCGCAAAACACAACGCCGTTTGTGAAAACTTAAGCTTTTTACGTTGAGTATGTGTTGAAAATGAAGTAACTGACATTCGCAAGTTTTATCGGCGAGAAATTTGATTTATCAGGACATTTTCTGCATCATTTTCATACGAACTTCGCACTCGTAAACGTTTGCTGCAAGGCTCTGGAAGACCGGAAGTGACGTAACTTTTTGAGTTTGACCGCTGTGGTTTTCCTACATTGTTTTTACACGAGCTTCACACTTGTAAACGCTTGAACAAAATAGATTGTAGTTTACCGCTGAATAACAATAATAAGGACGCATTTTAATAGCGTTAGTCTCAATTTGATGTTAAATATACACACACAGCAGCAAGAAAGTGTTTACTTCTAAAATAAGACAACAAACGGAGTTGCAAATAGTTCATCTTCTTCCCGATATTAATTTTAGTAAATAAACTCCTTCTGACGGCTGGTATATCGGAGGATAATGCCCGAGGCTGAATGATTGTCCAAAAAAAAAGAGGACAATCTTTCAGAAAAGGGCATTATCATCCGATATACCAGCAAGCCAGGAAGGTTATTTATTTTATAGGCCTCCGCGGATTAATTTCTACAACGCACACTCTTTATTGTAGTAAAGAGAAAACATTTAGTGACGATCTCAGCAAATTTGCACCTAAACAAATCCAAGCTGGTTAGTTTACTCCATTTTATTACACAGTGATTAGATCTGAAAAGTTAAAACCTGACAAAGTGACTTCCTTTCTTGTTTTTCTCTCGTCCGTACATGTAAAATCGGACGACGGATATCAAATCGGACGACGGGTATCGATCGCCTGATACCCGCCGTCCGATTATGTATGTGTTTCGTCCAATGAGCAGGTGCAAAAATTAATTGGTGAGTTATAATATTTTACCTCAAATTGAGACTAACCCTGTAATAATGCGACTGTTATAACTTAGAATTATATGACGATCATCGTAGTGAAGGTGAAGAAACCTGAAAAAAAAATTCAGCCTTGAACGGGTATCGAACACATGACCTCTGCGATACCGGTGCAGCGCTCTAACCAACTGAGCTATCAAGCTAACTGGGAGCTAGTCAATTGAGAGTTCGTATTTATCCCGTAGATGATCGTAGATTTACTGCGATGATCTTCATATAATTCTATCTTTATCCGCAGTTCAAATATATGATTATTTTCATATATTAACGTTCATTTCTCCATCTACGGGATAAATACGATCTCTCAATTGACCAGCTCCCAGTTGGCTTGATAGCTCAGTTGGTTAGAGCGCTGCACTGGTATCGCAGAGGTCATGGGTTCGATTCCCGTTCAAGTCTGAATTTTTTTTCAGGTTTCTTCCTTTCAACTGCTTAAGTTAAAACACCTTCACTGCGATGATCTTCATATTATTCTATCTTTACCCGCAGTTCAAATATATGATTACTTCCATATATTCTAATGTTCATTTGTTATAACTTACAAAATAAAACAACTTCACAGAATTCAGTTACCATCAAAGTGCCTACATAGAAAACACAGCGATCAAAAGAAAAAAATTTCCACATAAGCGGAATTGAATTACAAAATATGCAAAGTGTTTTGTAACTGGACTTAATAGGCTCCATAGAAATTTTTCACGACGGCTCGACCATCCGAAATCCTGATACACACTCAGATAAAACATAATTCCTAAAAGAGAAATTTCGTTGTTAAAAAACACTGGGAATGTATTGACAATAATATTTTTCGTATTCTTTTTTCCAATCGTATATCTATGCGCCGATCAATTCGAAACTTCAACATTCTCCCCGGTAATACCCCAGGCACTTGACTGTGCATCGTGCCCGGGGAGGGGGGAATCTCAACGTTGCGTTGGAAGGGTGGGGAATTTGAACCGGATTTATCTCTTGTTCTGACGTAATACGCCCGTGAGTTTTTCGGTTTTTGCAGGGTTTGACGGATTTACAAGACAGAATTTCAGTTCGCCTTTGTTAGTGAATAACGCTTTCAAAAGGGTCTTTAAAAGAAGTTTGAAGGTGTCATTACAGCATCTCTCTCTAAAAAGCGCGAACAGTGGTTGATTGAAGACTAAATTGTCTTTGAGAAGAGGTAGTTCAGTAGTTATTGGTGGGGCATTTGAACGGCTTTTTTGCCCCGAGGGGAGGGAATTTGAACAAGTCAATCTTCAAAAGTTGAAATGCCCGGGGGGTTGCCCAGGGGGGGATGTTGAACTTTCGAATTGATCGGCGCATTATTTCTTCCATGGAAACCAAGAATATCGATAAACCATCCAAGGGTCATTAATTTTAAGATCTAATTATTCGCATATTTTTCTGCCGAAAATCAATAAGAAAGAACTGGAAGAAGTCTTAAACCTTTCTTCGAAAGGGCAAGCAAGGAAATTGTAACCCAAAGGATCACACGTGTTTAAAGACAGGGATCCAAAAGAATGTTCAGAGCAAAGTCAGTTCCTAGAAACGCCAAAGGGGTTTTATATTTGCTTATAATATTGACACTTGCCTTGTTGCTTTACTGTGGAACCTGGAAAATGGCATCGATTAGACCAACGTCCAATAATCATTTCATAGGTAAGGAATGCTTACACCTAAACGTCTTGTTGGAATCTAATGTGCTTTTCATAAAGAAGATTTCACTGCTTTCTGCAGTGCCGGGGTTTGAAACATGAAGTCCCAGTTATCGTTCGCCCCTCGAGACTCGCCGCGGCTATAATTACAAAGTGACAAAGAAAATTCGTAGAGTTTCTGCTTATTTACGATAATTGATATTTTGGAAAGTAAGTATTCCTCTATAAACTTATTTCACCAGCAAATTTCCATCATTATTATGTGATCATGAGAGAATCGCAAATGGCGAATCATCATTCGCCGGCTAAGATTAGCCAGCCATCATTCGCCCATCAAAGAGCGGAAGGGTCCCTCTCTCCACACAGATGTATGAAGAAGATTGATAACTCGTTATATCCCACCTATAGTATGTGTCACCAAATAGTTTTTTGTAAAGCTAATTTACACCTTTTTGAAATGTTATGAAAGTATTATCTGAAAGCCCTTAGCGCGAAATCCAATTCAAAACTGACTCATCGCAGTAAAAGCTTTCGAAATTGCGCGTTATATTCTCTGTGTTCTTACTTTCTTCGGCTACGTTACGGACAAAATAATTTCGCTTAACATCCTAGAGTCAAAGTGGTAGTGTCATCTGATGTTTAAGCTGTGAAAATCAAAGGAGAGAAATTAAGATGTGTTTCAGAAGTTTTAAAAATTGTAAGCGGATTTTAATAAGATGTGTTAAGTCATTAAATTGTCAGTAAATGTCATTTACTAGGAATTTCAAAGTGACCAGCTATTAAATTGCCACGTGAAATAAGCGACCGCTGGTCAACAGGCTGTTGTAAATTGGAACAACAGCTACTGAATAAAACCAAATTCTAGTTCTTAAAATAACAATGTAGAAGTCTGACAAATTCTCTAGAACTTCCCAGCTAAGTAAACAATAAAAAACAAACAATAACAAAGGAAATTATTGCCTTACACCTTTCATCTGAGACAGCACACCCAGTTAGGACTTCACATCGCAACAGATTCAGAAGTTGAAAGCACTAGTACAGAATAATAAACAGAAGGGATGGCGAAAGGTAAATTATTCGAGCCTTCGCAAGATGGCGAGACGATCGTTTTCTTGGACAAGCGCGAGAGCCTTTTAATTTTTAAATTGCGGGACCAAGCTTTTAGAGTATTCTAACGTCAAGCATAAAACTTTTTAAGACAAAAAAAATTGGAACCCCAAACCTATGAGATCAGTTTTGGGCAACTTAGAGAATTTTTTTTTTTTTATTTTATTCAATACTTCACATTACTTACAGTACACATTACAGTTATTAACGCAACTTATGCAGTTGCGAAAAGAAAGCCTGAAAAAAATCAGGCTTTTTTTTTTTTTCAGGTTTTCTTTTTGCAACTGCATAAGTTGCGTTAATAACTGCGAGGATCTTCCTTACACTTATTTCTTCATTCCGCAGTTCAAATATATGAGTTTCATATATTAATAATTTCAGTACACATTACATTATATAACGTTGCTGACATTACTGTGCATTATGTTACATCGTGTTACACAAGCATACTACGTTACACACTTTTTAATTACACATTACTTACACTACACGTTACAACCTAGTACAATCTCCAGATAACTTGAAAATCTAATACATTATATTACAAAAAGTTGATAATAGGCTTCTTAAGCGCATCAGAACTTCGGGATTCATTTTATAGCTTTCTGAAAAGTCAAGGCTCTTAGACTGAGATCCTGAAAAAATCGAGACTCTTTGACCCAAACTCGTTTTGCCGAAAATTCGGAATTCCGAGACGCAAAGGATCGGTCAAAAAACGAGACTACGAGACGCTTACAGCTCAACTGAAATTTTGCGCGACCTCTATTTTTGGTAAGACCATTCGCCATCCCTAACAGTAAAAAAGGAAAGTACTGCTCAGTAGCTTTCATTTGGATGGTCAAACGTAAGGGTTTCATCCACAGACTCAAGAGTTAGAACCACCTTGTACAGCATAATAAACACTACCACAGAAAAGTACTGCTCAGTAGCTTTCATTTGAATAATCAAACCTTAGGATTTCATCCACAGACTCAATAGCTAAAACAAAACATGTAGAGCATAATAAACAGAGCCACAGAAAAGTACTGCTTTATTGTGAACTTTCCCGAACCACAAAGTCAAAAGTAAGAGTCCGTTTTTCTCACTACATCTTCTCTACCTGTCTTCAGAACTTTCAAATGAACCTCCATTAACAGTCCACGGGAAAGAAACACAGGAAACTACTGTTCAATAGCGATTTTTTTCGGATCACAAAGTTAAAATTAAGTGTCCGTTATTCTCACTACATCTTCTCTAGCTGTCTTTAGAACCTTCAATTAAACCTCCATTAACAGTCCAGGAAAGTACCTGTTCACTAGCGAAGTTTGATCCACAAAGTCAAAAGTAAGGGTCCCTCGTTAATAGCGGTTTTCTTTTAAAATCCTTCTCTAGTTTCGTCAGATCTTACAACTAAAACTCCCTTTATAGCGGCCACGGTTTAGCGTTCCATTCGCGGATCCATTCAAAATAAACAACTCATTGTAATTAATGTTTCCCACAACGACTCAGGGTGACCATTGTTGGGATTGAGATTAGTGATTTGTTTGTTACAGATGCCGTAGAAAGGCAGAACGTCAGGAAAAAGATCATGAAAGAATACTGCCTCACACATTCATATGAGGCGAAACCACCAAGCACACGGAACAGTTTGGGATTTATTCTTGTTGATGATGAAAACAAGATCATTTATTGCACCATTCCCAAAGTCAGCACTACAACATGGAAACGGGTGCTATTGGACCTTCGTGGTCTCAAGAGAAACAAGGTATGTATATTTACAGTAGTACAAGAAATCCCACCGAAAAATTTCAACCTTCCTAAATCGAAAAAAGAAACACTTGATTCTGGTAAACTGTAGAAGGTCGCCAATCCACACTAAAACTCCTACAAAAACGTTTCTGTTATACGACAAAGAACGTAACGCTAAACCATAGTTTTAACCTAGAAAATGTAGTCACCTTTTCTTTAAGGAAACTGAAATACGAATCAACTTATTTACACAAGGTCAACTTAGTAGTAATTAACTAAATTTTATGTTTCAAAGTGCACCCTGGATTTATTAGTCCTAGCACTCCCAGTAGATATTTGCCGCCAAATGCTACCGCCAAATGCTGCTTACATATATTAATCCTGGGTCCCTAGTCTGTTGTGCCAGATACCTCGCAAGCTACCGGGTAGGTTGGCAGGTAATTCATTCATTCATTGATTCATTAATTCACTGATTCGTTCATTCGTTCGTTCCTTCGTTCCTTCGTTCGCTCGTTCTTTCCTTCGTTCGTTTATTCACTCATTCGCTCGTTCGTTCGTTCGTGCGTGCGTGCGTGCGTTCGCTCGTTCGTTCGTTCATTCATTTGTTCATCCATTTGTTTCTTTATCTACCAGGTTCACACGTGGAATCTCTGGAAACGCCTCTATCAATACACGGACGAAGAAAAAGGGATACGTCTTCAAACTTATTTCAAGTTTCTTTTCGTTCGCGAACCGCTTCATCGCTTACTCTCGGCCTACAAAGATAAGTTTATAGGAAATGACCTAGGAGTCAGTAGTTCTTCACGAAACGCAATAGTAAAGTCATATCGACCACACGATTATTATAACGCTAGCGTAAAAAATCTGGTTAGCTTTCCGGAATTCATAAAATATTTTTCCAGCAATATATATCGCAACCAGCATTGGCGACAATATGAAAAGCTCTGCCATCCGTGCGTCATCAACTACGATTTTATTGGTCACTTAGAGACATTGGAAGAGGACGCCCCTCTTTTGCTAAAAATGGCAGGAATTGACGACCGCGTAACTTTCCCGCCAGTGCACAAGTCAACTAGTTCATCTGAAGTGTTAGAGTACTATTCCCAGGTCCCTTCTGAATACATAACTCGGATTGGAGAGTTGTATCGCAGCGACTTTGAAATGTTTGGTTATGATTTTCTCGGAGAGGTACGACCTCTGCTTGATAAAAATTCTTCGGCATGACAAACACATTTAGTGAAAACTACCGCAAGTTTTAAAATTGTTTTGCTATGAAATCAGATCCTAACCATTTTTATGCTGGTTGTACCAAAAAATGCCTTTTCCTTCTAAATACGTAGTTCTGTTTGCGATCTGATAGAGAATCCGATGGAAATCCTCAAGTTTATCCTCAAAATTTCTCAGATATGGCCATTAGTGAAGGAATGTCTTCCATCTTGTTTTGAAAGTTTGAAAATTCATGGCAATACCATAAATGGAAAGAAGCACTATGTAATAATTATATCACTGCTGAGTTGAAACACCACTGCTCAGGTTTACTGTGATAGAAGCCCTAGTCTCCACGATGGGCCGGGTGGGTAGGACGAGATCACAAGTGGTCTAAAAACGGCATCCATATACATCTTTGCGTGCTGTTATTTGATCTCAACCTCAGCCGAATTGCAATAAGCGGTTGCAGAAGCATATCACGTGATACGCTTCCGGTGATTGCTAATATATACGGAATTTATGCTATATTTATTTTAGCTATAAATCTCACACTGTTACGCACAATGCGGTTGCTACTTATACAACGTTTTTGACATTTTTGACATCTTTTTTATGGCTTCCGTTTCAGCTGCAGACTCGTACCCAATCGCCACTTATTTTTGCTTTTTCGCATTGGAATATGGGAAGGCGATCAATGCGCGCAAAGCCTTTTGGTGAGGAGGGAGAAAAAGTGACGACGCTTCTTAATTTTCTTCCGTCCTTCCCTTGATGTACCGCGAACTCATCAAATCCTACCCATAAACCACAGCATGGACAAGAGAAGCGACTGGGTACGAGTCCGTTTCAGCTTACCGATAAAGTTCAAGAGCTGTAACCAGAAGGGCCGCGAGCGCAAATCACGAAAATCGTGAAAAAGATGTAATAAAATATCACAAAGTTCTTAGAAACAAGAGAAAAAGTTTGTGGCATTGACGCGGCGCGCGGCACGATAGCTTTACTTCGTCCGTTAAATATAGTTAATAAATTATAAAAACCACATCCATATAACTTTAAATCAGTGGGAAATATTATCAATCCCTAAATTGACATCAAAAACAGGAAAGTTAGTCTTCCATGCAGCCGTTACGGGAGTAGCGTTGCCTGACGACCGCCAATATCAGCTGCGTGGTAGACTACACTTGAGTATAATCCTAATGAATATACCTGGAATATCATTGAAGTTCGTCGTGGGATGAAAGTAGTGTCTGAGCCCGTGAAACGCATTGATAGCGGCATCCATGTAGAACTCAGGCGTGAATTCAAATAAAGGCCCTCTTGCGGCAGCACGTTGAACGGATGATATGATACACTGAAGCATCCAGTGAACATCGTTCTGTTTCTCCTGCCGTGAATTAAAACAATAAGGTAAGAGAACAAGATCTTCCAATCCAAAACAGCAATGTTCATCAATATCGAGAGAATGGAGAGAAAGTTTAACCTCGAGTGGAAGGAAGCCAATAACAAGACCACACTCGCCATAGCCTGCATAGCAGTCGTTTCCGTTTCCTTTTAGCCAAGCAGGAGACGCGCGAGGGCATGGGGCGAATGCGTCTCCCGCTTGGCTCGCACTTCTACCGCTTGGCTAAAAGGAAACGGAAACGACTGCTACGCAGGCTACACTCGCCATAGAGGCACACGCTTTTGAAGGAGTTAGGCAGCTCTGATGAGGTCTGTGTGTTCCCCGAGAAGCACAGAGGATTAGGCAAGCAAGTAATAAAGTTGATCTTGGTAAGGAAGCACACGAGCCACAGACCCTCACCGTGCACATGGCCGGAGCTTATCCCGGTTTCTGTAGCATGAAGCAACTGAGAGTATTGCTACTCCCCCCTGGATGACATGCTAGTCCATCACAGGGTTACCCCCAGCAGTATGTCGCTGGTACCCATTTATTACGCATTTATACACCTGGGTGGAGAGAGACAATGTGGAGCAAAGTTTCTTGTCTAAGGAAACGACACGATGGCAGGGACTGGGCCTCGAACCACTGACCGTCAGTTCAAAGTCCAACGCGCTATTAAGCCACTATACCATCGCACCCCCACAAATTACTTGTAATTTTGATCATGAAACTCTGCCAAAGGAACAAATTCAGAAAGCACACAGCTCTTTGACGGACGGACGGACGGACGGACGGACGGACGGACGGACGGACGGACGGACAGATGGACGGACAGACGGACGGACAGATGGACGGACGATGGAAAATTTGCCAGAAGGACATAAGAATTGGGATACATATTTCTGCACCCAGCAAATTGGACACACACAACGCAACGTTAACACTAACCTTGGTAAAGATAAGATTGGAGACCCAAGCCATATGTCTTGCACAATTTGTGGTTTCTTGCATGAACACTCTCTTGGATCTTTCCAGCTCCGTTAGCACGTCTGCTCTCTAGAAAAAAAAAAGAGGGGGGGAAATAAACGCCAATTACACATATAGTGGACTTCTCCCATCTCGAACACGCGAAGGAAACCAAAAGCTGTTCCAGACAAGGGGAGTTCAAGATAGCAAATAGTCGATTTTACAGTTGTGTGCTTAGTGACCTGGCCCTTGAGTGGAAGTGAGGCTGGAGTTGAGCTTGTTTTGATAAACACCCTCCTGCTTTTCACAAGTAATTAATGTTCTTCTCATGCTAACTAGTTCGCATTAACATATGAAAATCAACATCAACCAATGAAAATGAGTTTCAGTAAGAGATAACCGGGGTTCGAGCTAGTGGCGATCTATTGTATGTAACATACAAATTATAAATTTTACAGATTTTTACTTCTCGGGTTGCACTAGTTAAAAGAATGGAAATAAGTAAAAGAACAGTACCACCCTAAATTAATCGTCACTCGACAAAGTCACAAAAAGCGACCTTCAGACATGAATGATAAAGAGAAAAGAAGATTGGATGAGGAATGAAAACAGGTTTGGACTTTATAGACGTGGTCAAAAAAATTTATTACGAAATCTGTTTTGTTCTCTTTTGGCTTGTTTGTTTGGGTTTTTGATTATTTTTCTCCTTAGTTTTCGTTCAAATGTTGGCTGGGGTTGGGAGAAGATGCCAAAAACTCGCATTTTTACAGTCTTGTCTCTGTATCAATACCTCAGGATCACAGCGTCTGATTTTGGCCATTGTCTCTTCCAGTGCTTTGACATTTTGCTTCATATTATCTCGCACTGCTCTCACCTAGGAAAACAAATACTCCTTGCAAGGCTACCCTTGTCTTGTTTGTTTTGTTTGTTTGTTTGTTTGTTTGTTTGGACCAGGTTCCAGTCCGTATTCTTGAATCCAAGAACGGACTATCAGTCACCCGATCCCCTGTCCGGATAAAATACTTTAAGAAATCGTTAAGCAAAGGCGTGCACTTGTGTGGTTTAATGTAGTCATTAACAATAAAAAGTATCATAGAAGAACGTAATAGGTCATTTTAAAAAAGTCCCGTCTCGGTAATGAATCCCTTAGGTGCAGTGTGGTAAGCAAGAAACACCTACCAGCATTCCACAGCTGTATTGCTGTTAATCAAAAAATGCCACAAAAGATGTGATTATTGTTCACCGTGGTTTGAAATGATAGCTTTATAAATCATTTGTCACATGATAAGGTCACTTTTGACGTTGATTGTGGCGTTTCGACCGCTTACTGACAGTCTTCATCTGGTGAGAGGAACAATTGGCAGCAGACAAACTCTCAAACTCGCCATCAAATAAACAGGCGACGCAGGCGCCGATACTGCGGGTTTGAAGCCACACGAAATTCAAAAATTCAACGAAAACCATCTGGACTGGAATTCTATAAACACTTCCCTCCAGGAAACATCTATAAGTCACACTTGCAAAAAATGGTTCGTACTTTGGACAGTTGTTTGTGTACAGCAATGTGATAAAGCATGACGACGCCATCCAGCATTTCAACCAATGACGGATCGAGGTTACGGTCTTCACACGACACATCTGCATCCCCAGTCTCCCCTCGGTTAGCTGATTCTTCGATGGCTTCTAAGAAAAGAGATAAAAAAAAAGTTTAATTTGTAAATGGCGAAGTGACGCAGGGTTAACGGAGAACTGAAGGCAAAAATTAAGAATTTTTTCCCGTAAAGCTTGGGTCACGAATATTAATGTTTACCACTTTTTTTTCCTGTCTAATAGCTCACTTTCAGCCTCAAAAAATACTTTTAACTGCAAATTCGGACCAAGAGCATTGCGGCTCAAAACAAGCGTGTCAGCGGACATTTTAAGCAGTCTATGACGTCAGTGGTGGAGAAGCAATATATGACTTCCTAAAGAGAACTACAGTTATGTGACTGTGGTAGACCTTGCTACAGGATATTTGCGAAAGAAAGGGCGGACAATACCATATCAGAGTCTTCTACATTCCTGGCATATCTACCGGGAACTTCCCACTCAATCGGGATTTGTATCTTTTGGGGTCAAACCGGTGCGAAAATTAAAACTAGGCACCTTTTCTCGTACATGAAATACTGCTAGATATCAAGTAGTTTTTCTCAAAAACAGAACAAACCATAACAGGATGCCGCTCAAACAACGTTTTAGGGAACAATACGACTTACCGCTGTAAGCTTTCTTAAGATGTGACAAAACACCACCCAATCTGTAAACGGAAAACAACAAGCCATTTTAGAGAGAAAGAGAGATAGAGGTCTGCCTGGACCCTCCACTCAAGTAATCATTTCTTCTGTTTCTCGGCATATTATTTTCCTGCCCGCCACATTTTGCTTCCTTTCCCACAAAATGAAGTTGAACCAAAAGGGAAATACACTACGTGGACCGCCCTGGAAAACGCAAACTGCATCCTCTAAGTCACCTTACAAGCGGATTCAGTAAAATTTGGACCAAAAAATAAATCCAGCCGTCTAAAAACGAAAACAAAAATTTTACTTACCTAACGCCGAACCCAAGTTTGGCACCGCTGACCAATTTCGAGCGTATTCCAGCATTGTCGCAAGCGTGTGCGAAAGTAGACATTAGGAATTTAGGAGACCGTCGCAGGAACCATTTTAGGAATCCTCCGACAAACCCGGCAAAATATATGTTACAGTATCTTACAAAAACAGATTTTTTTCTTTCTACTGAAGCCTTCAATAGCATTACCTCGAGAGGTCCCAGAAGTGAACTCTGTCATCATAGAAAACATGACTGGGGACATAAGCATCTAAAACGACAGAGAAAAGTATCAAATCCTCAAAAAAAGTTGGCAAACGAAATTACGAGAGAAAACGTCAAAATTACAAACGTTTGTTAGTAAGGCATTAAAGGCTGGTTTTCAAAAGCGACAGAGTCAGAGTCGGAGTCGTAATGAGAAGCGTAGAGCGTTACGATCTAGTCAAAATCCATCCTCGGAGACCCAGGGGCAGCTAGTCGAGACGACGGGATTTTCATGGGCGAAAGTTTACAACTCCCGCTCTTGTTGTAAACTTTCGCCCGTGAAAATCCCGTCGTCCCGACTAGCTGCCCCTGGGTCTCCGAGGATGGTCAAAATCAAACAACGGAGTCGTAAGCAGAGTTTCCTATTGCGCTTACGCTTCCGTCGCTTACGATCTAGTGAAAACCAAGTTGTCGGAGTCGTAATCAGAAGCATAGAGCGTTAGGATCTAGTG
>OZ024899.1:10264294-10290294 GCA_964017195.1 Siderastrea radians
AAAATCAAACAACGGAGTCGTAAGCAGAGTTTCCTATTGCGCTTACGCTTCCGTCGCTTACGATCTAGTGAAAACCAAGTTGTCGGAGTCGTAAGCAGAAACGGAAGAACTAAACCAATCACAAAGGGTGGGAACGAAAACTGTGATTGGTTTATCCTTCCGCTTCTGCTTCCGACTCCTACAATATGGTTTTCACTAGATCGTACGCGACGGAGTCGTAAGCGGAGTCGGAAGAAAATGGAAACGTTCAGATTGGTCCGACTACGATTCCGTCGAGCTTATGACTCCGGTTACGACTCCGATATTTGATTTTCACTAGGTCATATGAGCTCTTACGACTCCAGGTACGAGTCCGACTCCGACTCCGTCGCTAGTGAAAACTAGCCTTAAATAGGTGAAACTGGAGAATTTAAGTAATATATAAGCGTTACTCATAATAATCACAATAATCATTTAAAATCTGCGCTAGTAACAAAACAATAGCACATTCCAACATACCTTTACTTTTAATTGGCGAATCTTTTTCATGAGCCCACTGCTCCCAGTGCCAGCGGAGTGCTTGCGCGAGTCTGTGATAGAAACATGTGATCACTGGACCTGCGCAAGCGCTGGAGGGCTGAACCTGAAAAAGTAAGAATCAGTTTTGGCTCTAGAAACAAGTTACTAGAAGCACCCGGTCTGTAGCTGTAACCAGAAAGCATGGCCTTTGTAGAGAGATGACCATTTATGGTATTGAGCTGTATTTACTATGTATTCAATACAAAACGTAATACAAATATTTAAGGAGGCTCGCAACAGTTTTTTTGGCCTTGGAGTGTATCTTTTGAAGTCAAAATTTCGCATAGAAGATAAACTTCGATTTCCTTGATACTACACCACCTTTTCAACAAATGATCAAAGTTTATTTTCTTACTGGTTTCCTGGGAACAGCTGTCACCATAGCAACGGTAATGGACAACCCCTCATTTTAAATAATGTCGAATATCTCGAAAACTAGTCAGACACTTTATGACGAGACTTAAACTATTTGAACTACTCAACCTACACAACTTGTATGCGAATTTAGGGAAAAATCTGTAAGAGCGTTTTCACGTAAATCATGATTCATTTTTTACGGGCTGATTTTGGTCATTCCTGCAATTTTTTCCAATATTTCAAGAAAGATAAAACTTAACACTTTCTCTTTTCAGTTGAAGGATCTTTTATGATATCAAAACATTCTTAATGTACATTGAGCTTCCTAGGTGGCTGCGATTTTAAGATATTTATATTTAAAAACTGCTAAAATGCAGCACAAATCAGCCAAAAAGTCCGTAATTTGCATAAATAGAAATATTTCTAAACTGCCCTTACAGATTTTTCTCTTAAATTGATTGACGTTAGAATAATAATTCTTTTTGATGTTCCAACAAGTTTTAGGCTGAATAAACACTTCGTTTATTAGATAAGAAGGCTGAATCTCGGTCAGGTTTCAGTCGTTATTAACTTTCAACGAGCAACAGTATTATTTTGTTTTTCCTGGTCTATTTCTCGGTTATTCACGTGCAATGAATATTTATACACGCTGCGCTTGTGTCCTCTCGTGCATTTATAATTCCTTCTCATATTTTTTTTTTTATTATGAGAAGGAATTATAAATGCACGAGAGGACACAAGCGCAGCGTGTATTAATATTCATTGCACGTGAATAACCGAGAAATAGACCAGAAAAAACGAAATAATACTGTTGCTCGTTGAAAGGTAATAACGACTGAAACTTGACCAAGATCCAGCCTTCTTATCTAATAACAGCAATGTTTATTCAGCCTAAAACTTGCTGGAACATCAAAAAGAATTATTATTCTAACGTCAATCAATTTAGGGGAAAAATCCGTAAGGGCAGTTTAGAAATATTTCTATTTATGCAAATTACGGACTTTTTGACTGATTTGCGCTGCATTTTAGCAGTTTTTAAATATAATTATCTTAAAATCGCAGCCACCTAGGAAGCTCAATGTACATTAAGAATGTTTTGATATCATAAAAGGTCCTTCAACTGAAAAGAGAAAGTGGTAAGTTTTATCTTTCTTGAAATATTGAAGAAAATTGCAGGAATAACCAAAATCAGCCCGTAAAAAATTAATCATGATTTACGTGAAAACGCTCTTACAGATTTTTCCCTAATTTCGCATACAAGTTGTGTAGGTTGAGTAGTTCAAATAGTTCAAGTTTCGTCACAAAGTGTCTGACTAGTTTTCGAGATATTCGACATTATTTAAAATGAGAGGTTGTCCATTACCGTTGCTATGGTGACAGCTGTTGCTAGGAAACCAGTGAGAAAATAAACTTTGATCATTTGTTGAAAAGGTGGTGTAGTATCAAGGAAATCGAAGTTTATCTTCTATGCGAAATTTTGACTTCAAAAGATACACTCCAAGGCCAAAAAAACTGTTGCGAGCCTCCTTAATCGTACATACCGTAATGGTCATCATATTCTCCTGGAGGAATTTACGAAACTTTTCTAAAAACAGGACTCTTGTCGGCTTGGAGTTCTGTAAACAAACAAATTTGTAACAGCGCTTATTATGAAGGTGATCTTGGCTGACTTGTAATCTGGAAAACAACATTTGAGGCCCACAAGTGTCTTGCTCGCGTGCATTTCGCGTCCTTCCTGGCAAAGATGCGACTCGTATGTAAGAACACGCTCTTTGACAAAGTACCAAGTGACTAAAACATTAATGGCAGTTGATACGAACAATTTATCCCGTCTAGTATTTACTTTTATCTATGGTAAAAGGATGGCCCCAGTTTATTGTGTCGGCTTTCAATAAAATGTATGTATGGATAGCCTGTAGTTGCTTCATGCTGTGGAAAACGGTTTACCAGTTGCCAATATCATTTTATTGTATTAGAAAAAGGCCAGATGTCTACAAGTTACACCCTTTTTATTTTATGAGAACCATTTTTTTAAGAACGTTGAGGCTGAGATTTGCCCCCAGATGTATGGGCTAAAATTAGAACATCCTCAGGCTCAGCGAAATTGTACGCGTTCTTAAAGAAAACGAGTGTATTCATAGTCTAATCTCATTACTGGCTTACAACTACATTTAGGTGACTCGTTAACATTAAGGTGATTCCATCGAAAAAGAATTTGTAATGAGAATTTGTTGAAACCTTGCACAGTTATTTATTACACCTAGTACATCGAAAAAATAAAATAAAAAGAGGGGGTCACCATGTCTGATTAAAAAGCCTTTCCTTGTACCAGAGACACCCACTACTTTAAGACAGTTATCACTAGCAATAAAATGTAAGCATTATTTTTGTGATAGTAAAATAATGTTACAGTAAAAGGCCTTAAAGTTGCCTTAAAAATAAAAGTAATGAAATAATAAGCAAATCGAGCACATACACGCTTCCAGTGAAATGCCTAATTTCAGATTGTCATAATGAATTAATCAGAATATTTGAAAATTCAGTAACGAAAAATTCTTAAAATTTGGATATATCATGTAGAGTCGTGTTTTCTTCAAATAAATGGAATAAAAAAGAGGGGTCACCGAGTTCGTTTTGGAGAAAACGACAACTCATTCCTCTCAACAGCTCAGTTTTTGTAGAAAACCTACCAAGTTTCGAACGCGCGCGCGCTCGTGCGCGTAATCACGCAAAAATTGATGCGCAGAAAGGATGCGCAATGCAATTGAATGGAATCACCTTAAACGGCACACTGACAGGATAAAGGGTCTGGGACGGAGGCAGCGCCATTACCTGTGTTGGTCGATCATCGCCTTTCAGCAAAATCTTGCAAATTTCAACTTGAATATTTTCGAGCACTGAAATGAAAACAAAATGGCTCCGTTGGGCAAGACATAATCTGATCATTTTTTTAAACCAATCACCAAGATGATTTAGCATCGGGAAAATCGACATTCAAGGAAAGACAAATTCAACTACGAACGAGTGTTCAGGTGGATCGACTCTGGATCAGGTGGTTCACTCATCGCATCGTTACCATGTATTTTCACACGTTCGACAAGCTAGTTACGAGCAACCGCATTCGAGAGTAACTTTCAAATAACCAACTCAAGAGGTGACATGTGCAATTCAGCTGGTTTCTCAGAAGCAATTTGGGTTCTCTTTCGGCGCCTGAGAACAGACTTAACGACAATCCTCGAGTGGGTTTAAGTGTTAAACCCGGCATTTTGAACTGATGCAATGTTTATACAATTAATCAATTGAAACTGACAACTGCCCACTGAGATGAGAATAAGCAAATAAGGCATTAGACGTAAGCTTGAAAATTATAACTGAATTCAGCCGAGCGCCGCCATTGGCAGCCTACCTCCTGGCATGAGGAGCCCTGAAAAGCAGAACAGCTAACCCCGTATATTTAAATCAAGCAGGAGAGAGGCTGAGAACAAATATCGCGGGTCCTGAGCTTTTTGGGAAATATCCCGTACTTTAAAACGTTTCTAAAAATCCTGCATTGGTCAAATTGTGTCTGAAGCAATCAACTGGCTTTTGATGAAAATCACAGGCACTCTACAGATCTAATCGCTCTACGTGCCCTAAATGGAATTACTTTTGGGAAGATTCATTACATTTGTCCCGTGACACATCTTTCGTTATGTTACGCTTTTCTTTCTCAAGACTTTTTCTCACCTTGCACTTTATTTTTGAGTTTATTACAGGCCGCCATGTACTCAACCTTAGATGCTTCACTTGGCTTCGAAGTCTCCTGCAAATTACATTAAAAGCGACAAAGTTACATGGTTAACTGCTTGTTTCTTTACAAAGCTACACTGAAGTGCCGCAATATGACTCGGGGATAAAGTCATTTTTAAAAGAGACAGAGAAAGCTTTATTTTAGCAGGGTGGCCCATCGCCCATGGCCCGTTTCTCGAAGAGCCCGAAAAGTTCTCGGCCCCGAAGAGCAATTTGTAAAAATGTGAAGAGTTCATTCTACAAAGCTGATGTCTCTAAGATAAGAAATGTTTAGCTCTATAGCAAAGTTTCATGCTTAGGAACTTCTTTGTTTACAAAATACATCGTGAATTATTGTGCCCGAAAGGTTTCGGGGCTTTCGAGAAACGCACGCCAGCAAACAGTAGTGAAATCGGGTGAAAACGCACCAACTGCACATAAGCCACAAGATTCCCATTTCTCTCTATACTCACATCCTCACTTTCCCACCATACCAAAGGGAAGGACGACTGTAGGATGTTGTCATCTGGAGGCTTGATGTGCATGAAATAACTGAACTTCTGTGGGAAGGTTTACACGGTCAAGGAAGCCACACAAACTTGATGAAAGCAAAAGAACGTGGCACGCAGTTTTTTAGACGCACAACGCCGCGCTGGCTATAAAATCAAGGACGTCGAAATTGAATAGAATAGACGATACTTGTGGTCTTTGAGATAACTCCTGTGTTATGGGAAGGGCATTTCCTCACTTATGGAAACCTGTCTGTGAAATAAAATTTGCATTTCCAACATTTGCTTGGAAAAGTTTTGTAATGTCAAAGACATATTGTTATTAATAATACATATGGAATGTGAACGGATAGTAGACATTAAGCACGCAATTTTTCATCAGTCAGAGCTCTCTGTAACAATAACGTTACTTGTTTCAAGCTGTCAAAGACAAGGAATCATAGTGATTCAGTTAATGAAAGGATATTTTTTACAAGCAATCCACATCCTCCGTGTTCTCTCGTGCTTGAGTATAGCAAGTGCCAAAGAAAGGCAGTGAATCTGGAAGAAGAAAGATAACAATGCAACAGATCACAAAAGAGCAACTTAAACTTTTACAGAGCGATAACATGTAATTTCTTTAGCGCGTGGAACACTGAACTTGCAGCAAAACGACCTTTTAAGCGAACGACTTGAAGCGAAATGTCTTTTCAGGGTCTCAAATGGAGCGTCTGGAGCTAGGAGTATAACGATACATCGAACTATCGATGAATCGCGATTGCGAGTATTCCGATAGCGATGTATCGATCGCAAATTCAACTATCGATAACAGTCGCGATAGTTTCGTTAATTATCGATAGTTACGATAGTTTTCAAATGATGTCCCATAGTCCTTTCTGCTGGATTGAAAAATGCCTCTCTTGTTCTCCGCTGTCCTTTTGTTTATTGTTTTAGAATCCAGGAACAGGAACAATACTGTATTACGAGTCATAAAAACAAACTTCATTCGTGTCCAGGGTCTTATCTGCGTTCAAAATGGCTGGGAGGGGGCAAATGTATGACCACATCTTCTAATATCAAGGAAATAATAACAACACTATGAAGTCATTAACTCCATTACTATCGCAATGGTATCGCAATAGTATCACTACTAGAATTATATGAAGATCATCGCAGTGAAAGTGTTTCAACTTAAGCAGTTGAAAAGAAGAAACCTGAAAAAATTCAGGCTTGAACGGGAATCGAACCCATGACCTCTGCGATACCGGTAATGAAGTTTGCTGCGATAATGAAGTTTGTTCAGTATCACTACTATCGCAGTAGTATTGCAATAGTAATTCGACCATCGCAATACTATCGCAATAGGCAAAATGACCTCAATAGTCACCCCTCTATTTGGAGCCCTGCAGCCCAAGTTCTCCCGTGGTGCCCGGAGCCCCAAGCCTCTCTTTATTTGGAGCCAGAACAAAAAAGCTGATTCTGACCAAATGGAGCCCTACATTCCCAAGTTTTTCATCTTTGAGCCCCGGTGAGGTTTTTGGAGGGAACCGTAGAGCCCTAGGCCCCTTTGAAAACCTGTCTGATGACAATAAGTACGGCTGCAACGATACATTTTCCCACGATACCATACATATCTCGATTCAAGGGCCACGATACGATACGATACATAACTGTGTGCGACAAAACTAGTTACCAACTACCAACTACTACACTAATAACACAACAACAAATCGCCTTACAAGGGCTAAAATGTAGAGCTTGGATAAGGAATATTAAAGACAGTGATTCCCCAAATTTGTTGATGTAGCATATTTAATTGTATCGTAATATCGCGATATCTTATTTAAATATCGATATTCGTATCGTTGGAAAAAACATCGTGGTTCACCGATGCATCGGTGTATTGTGGCAGCCCTATAAGATAGGATATTTTCACACCTGCGTTCTGAAGTCCATTGTAACAGGCTCAAACCAGTAGTACTTGATTAGCGCGTTTAATAAGTGACCCAGGCACGGCTCCAGTTCAAACTCCTAGGAAAAAAGACAAAATTGAAAAACAAGAGTAAGAAATAATCAGGCTCTATCAATGCAAGATTCTTATTACTTGGTAGTTTTCACAGGATATGAAATCCCGCGTTGTAAAATTGTAGAAATGGATTACATTTGTACACCAAACTACAAGAAGTTTGTAAATCTCTTTTTCCCCCTATTGTACATGTAAGAGTACTGCAACTGGCCGCTTTATGGCGCCATTGTGCTTTAAATATACCATTTATTATTTATGACAATAGGTCTACGAGTTTTTTATTTCATTAACCTTGAAAGTGCAATTAAATTAAGGTTTTGTGCAAAAATCTCGCAAGTCAGTTTTCGGCCTAAAACACAGCATTGCGGAGTATACCTCTAAGTATTTTCACCTTAGACTGTTTGTCGTTAAATAAATGTTACAGCTTTGTAAATATTTGCAACCCGGAGGCTTTAATTCGAGTTTTGTCCTGAAGGTTCCATTTTTCAAGGGTGAAGCAACACAAGCAAAACACGAACGATTTCTTTTCAGACTTTGTTTGGCCATCATCTCGAGTAGTGTCAGCGGTGTTTCTCAAACGCGCAGCTGCATTTTGCGTCTTGCTACCTTTGACTGACCCTCCCTCAAGACCCGGCTCTGGTAATCAAGGGTATTCGATCCCAAACAATTTAAGAAATCAACCAAGCAATGCCACTTTAGTCAGGGAAAGTAGTAGGCTAATTTTTCGAACCGAACCTTCAGATCAAGCACCCAAAATATTGCACTATTAATTTTTGTTCCATCAATTAATTAATAAAAAATTACTTCTCGTAAGGGTTGTTAAGAGATTGTGGTACCACGTCAATGGAAAAGTGAAACACAAAATCTAAAAAATTTCGATTGATCAACTAAGTTGATAAGGAAAATGGATCGCCGAGACGAAAGCTTAAGCTCTTGAATTGCTTTACCGTGGATAATTTACCTTATCATGCAACTCAGTTGTTAGAGCAAAATTTTCGTATTTTGTTTCATCAGATAATAAGCCAGTCTGTTTGGAGCAATTCTGTTTTCGAGGCCCAAAAGTAAAATATGAAGATTTTGTACAAAGTATTCAGCTGGAATAACTAACCTCCATGCAGACCCAAACTAGATCCAGCACTTTTTGTACACCAGGTTGATGTTCCAAAGGATTGCTTGCTGAACATGACTTCAACAAGAAGGGTAAGAGAACTTCTTCCACCACATACCCTCCAGTCTTGAAACAAAGCAAAATAGAGTAAGCCCCTTTTTCTGCTCAGGAATTTTTGTAGTCCAGCTAAATAACACGCTCTATACGCGCGTCGCTTTCTTACGCGGCCAGCGAGTTTTGCGCTCACTCGCTCGTGTGGAATTTTTGCTCCACTTTCGCTGAGTAGAAAAGGGGATGTTGTACACTGTAGTTAAATATGAAGCTTTTCATTCTCGAAGAACCAGGAGCAGTTAGTCGGTGTGGGACGACATCTACTGGACTAAAGTGGGCATGAGAAAAAAAGTGAATGGAAGCCTTCCATCTCACTTTGAAAAAAAAATAATAATAAAGACAACTAGAACGCTAGAGTTGGATAACATTATATATCTACCCAAACCACACCCATCCATCAAAACTAACTCAAAGGTAAACCTAAAAATGCTCGACTGAAGAGGGCTTACGATTGCATTAAGGATTAGTCATTAGTATAGCGTATTTATTTTATTATATTTTTCCCTTACCAGCAGAGGCCCTAATTTTTCAAAGACATGCGCAGTGGTGAGAAGAGTAAGCGTGTCAGATCGACCATGAAGAGATGGTGGTAGCCAAGGTATTCTCTCAGGCTGAAAATAAAATTAAAAATTAAAAAATGCAACTTTTTTTCCACAGATTTTGGTCAACCCTTTAAGCATCAATATTGATCATCACCGAATTTCTTCATGTAGCATCATTGCTTATTCATCGCGCAAAACGCCTATTGTTCTTCGGACATTTACTTCCAGTTCAAGAATGTTAATCTTTGTAGATCTGTCATATCGCGCGTTATTATGCATAGAAGCCAAAAAAGAGCTTCAATCATTGGTTGCCGTGAACGCACGGCGATGCTCATTAGCATGATGAAGGCGGCGAACTAAACAATGAATGTTGTTTCCCCATTTCTTTCGCGAATTTCCACATGTGCGCATATTACGCAAAGAACATTTCATGAAACAATTTTCCATTTTGCTTCACTGCGTGGACATTTTAGATTGGTTTCGTTTTGAGAAAAGTTATAATATAGATAGAATGAATGATCAATCAGAGAGGTCACGAGTAGTAAGTACATGATCACCCAGTGTGGGTTTTCTTGGTATTTTCATAGGCTCTCCCCACTACTTCTATAAAAATTCTACGGAGATAAGAAAGAAGAATATGTCGGTACTTTGGTATTGGAGATTAAAGGGTTTTAAAATCTCTCTTGATCTGATTGTTCCATAGCCTTTTCAGATGAGGTATATCATTTGTTTGGCTCAATTTAATAGAAGAAATAGAAAACTGGTTGTCTCTTACATAAGCATGGGCACCATTTTTGTTAAAAATAGCAACTCACGTAGAAGTTTGGGAAGAGGTGAAATGCGATAGCAGCAACAGCAAGAATAATTTGAGTCATGCCCAAGAACACAACAAGGGTTTTTAACATCTAAGCAAATCTTGGATTTTACATTCCTCGTTCCTTAACTTGAAAGAATATGCCATTTTAGAATTAGGGACAAATTCTCCCAAGAATAAACCTGGCTTTAAGCCTTTAAGCCCAAACAGTGATGAAAATGAACTTCTCTTTACATTATCACTTACTTGTTCAAACATTCAAGTGATGAGAATACAGGGACTGATCACCAAGGATAAGATGTCATGATATTTAGACAACTTCTCCTTACTGCATGGTCAAGTAAGAAGTGTAAGGAAAACAGTAAGGAGAATATGCATTTTTATCTCAAGTTCAATCACCCAACTTACAGCTGGCAGTAGTCTCTCCAAGCATGAAACAAGCTCTGAAGCTTTAGCTACATCAGATACTGGAGGATCCTGAAGGGGTTTGTAGCCTTCAATGGGAAATCTTTTAGTGATTAAGAAAAATCAAGGATAGAGATCTCTTAGCCTGAATAAATAACCACCACATAACCATTTTTTTTACTCAAATAACCAGCCAGATGTTTATTAAGTTATTAGAAATGGGGTACTAGGTAAGCTTTCAGGGAAATCTGCTTGACATAATTACAGTGTTCTCCCTAGTTTTCAGGGTAACAGGTAAACCAGTTTTCTAGACCGGTAAAGCAGCTCTGTTGAAAATCCTTTTCTACCCCGGAGTGGAAGTGTTGTCATGAGACCCGGAATGTTGCCCGCATGACACTAGACTCACACGTGTCTCGAACACGTTACAAAATGCTTGATGTTTGCGATTCCTGTTACAAGGAACGTACTAACGTACAGGCAAACATCTAGAAGAAAAAGCTTAAAGTAACCTAAAAAACGTTCGGAGAAGTGCCTGAAAGATAAGACAAATGCTAACAGCACCTTACGAATAAACCTGAACAAACCAACATACGGATAAACGTGGAGAAGATAACACTAATATCCTACGACAATGCTAACGTACGGAGAAATGTCAAGGAGATACAACTAACAACATTTTAATTAAGAATATACTAACACACGGACGAGTAAGAGAACAATAATGCTTTTGAATGTTCTAACGTACGGAGAAATGTGGACAGTCGTGAAGGAAAGACCAACACTGACGAACATACTATCGCACGGAAAATGTCGAGAAGGCTAATACCTTAGGAATGTACTAGCATTCTGAGCAACTTTAAAAAGATACGACTAACATCTTACGAAAGGTAGAAACATGCAGAGAAACGTTGAGAAGATGAGACTGTTATATAATGAACTTAGAAACGTCGAGATCATAAGACTTCGTCTAATACTGTACGAACGCATGGACAGTGAGAAAAGTTACTAAGACAAGACTGACGTGGTATGTTATACGACTGACATAAATTTTTTCGTAATTCAATCCGATAAATAAATCTTCTCACAATCCAAATCTGGTGGATGTTTCTAATCCGGGCCTTAGTATGTGCTTCTAACCGGTAACAAGCGGTGATACAAGCCGTAAGTTTTACCGGTTACCGCCTAATAAGGAGAACACTGCATAATTATGGTGCACAAAACAATCCACATTTTACCACACTTTGATTTACTGATGAGAGAAAGACTGAATCAATAACCAGACTTGGCACGTACTTCTGCAGTCATAATGAAATCTACTGATGATTCACAATTCACTTGACTCTGATGATGACTTCTGCTCAGGTTGTTGAAACGTCAGTCAATGTCAACAGTCTTTCTCAGGACTACATTCACCCAGACGATTGTAATTTACCAACTTAGGATATCACACCATTTACAGTGCCAAAATAAATAAATTTGATTAAAGCACTATTCAAAAGGATACTTGAAAGGGGCTGCCCCAAAATTCATCTGGCATGACTCTCCATACGATAAGCTCGCCGCAGGGAAATAGGCAAGCCCAGGACCGTACTGAACATTGTCAAAAGCCACACCCAAAAAATGTCCATTCCTATGAAAACAGTCAAGATACATGCATGATCATAATACTGTACTGTACTGTACATGTTGATGATAGCTCATGACGATTATTGATGATAATGTTGATGATTACAGAGACCACATGACAATGGCCATAATGCTCACAATGATGAACTTAAGATAACAACAAGTTAGTGTTAATTTTTTTGATGAGTATGTATCAGTGTTCCAAATAAGAGACGGTAAAGAAGGCTACCTGACCCGACAAATGAAACGGAAAATTTTAACTAATGAAAAATAAACCATATATATACAAAAATATATGGCATTTGATGAACTTCTTTCCTGTTTGAGTGACACGCAGCCTCGTACCCCTATCGTCAACTTTACAATATTAGGCTTTTTCCACTTTTCTTGGAAGTTTCTTCGTAATTTAGTTCACCCGCAAGGTGCTAGTCTTGTTTTCTTAACATTCCTCTGTGCTTCAGTTACTTTCCTTTCTTTCTCTTGTTTTCTTTAACCTTGTCCCGTGCGCTAGTTCACCCCTACAGATTAGTTTGTTTTTTTTTAAACCTTTCTCCGTACACTAGTTCCTTGGAACGGCCGGGGTGTTAGTTTTGTCTTCTTAACGTTTTTTTCCTTACGTCAGTTCATTTGCACTGTGTAAGTCTTGTCTTTTTACAATCTTTCACCGTACGCTCGTTCGTGTGTAAGTCTAGTCTTAATTGTCTTTTCAACCTTTTTCCGTCGCTACGTACGGTTCGCACCTAATACCGTTCTTATGGTGTTAGGTTTGTCTTCTAAACGTTTCTTTGTACACTGATTCTTTCTTATGGTGCTTAACTTGTCTCCTTTACGTCTTTCCGTACGTTAGTTTGTTTATCCAGTGTTAGTCTTGTAGTTACGTTTAACTGTAACGGCTAGTTCGCTCGTAGTCTTTTCAACGTTTGTCCCTACGCTAGTTCGTTCGTACAGTGTTAGTTTGACTTTGCATCGTTTCCCCGTACCCTAGTTCGTACAGTGTTAGTCTCGTCTTTTCAACGTTTCTGCGTAACTAGTTCGTTTGTACAATTTTAGTCAAAAAAAAAAAGATTCCTTTATCTGTAATTTTGTTCATAGTGTTAGTCTTATTCTTTTTATGTTTCCCTGTACGCCAGTTTGTTGATAACACAACTTTGTTAGTCTTGTCTTTTGCACGTTTCTGTGTGCGTCAACAATTCGTTCGTACTGTACTGGACTCTTGCTGACAAGTGTGTCATTTTGCACGGTTTGTTTTTGTTTTTAGGAACCCGGGCTTTCTTTCAGCGTGCGATAAAGACAAAGCAGAATTTAATAATTAAAACTATAAGGCGTCCCATTTGAGACACGAGTTACCACCCTAACAAGGCCACTGCCCGTCAAGCTGATGACCCCTTGATTGGTTTTCATGACCCCATGCGTAAAAAACTTAACTGGAACACTAACGTATGATTCTAAAAAGATTATATGAATAGTACCGACCTGCTGTAAGAGATTGTGCCTTCATCTAAGTCAATGCAACATCCAATGACATCACCTGCCATCCACTCCTGAACACAGAAATTTTGTTAATAAAAGTTAATTTTAATTAATAAAGTGGGTTAGGGTTGAGAAGTTCGCAGAGGACCAGTGTACATCTAGTAAGGAGTCAAGAAGCATGACTCCAGGCAGGTCAACGCTGGAAAATGTCTCCAAGAAGATGCTCACCCTGACTGGGAAAAGGCCTTTAAAAACAGTTTTCTGAGTTATTTGTAAAGGCCTTTTAACACACGCAATTTTTGATGGAACTTTACTCACACTTTTCCACGCAATTTTTGTCACCCTCGAGCTCGAGCTCGCAATATCCCAGTGGTTTAGATTAGTTGGAAACTTAATGAAACTTAACGGCAATTTTGGGAAATTGCAATAAATATCCCACTCAAATCGCATGGAAATCGCAATGAAATTGCCGCTGATTTACACTTGTGACAACAGTTGCATTAGAGAGCATGAGAAAAAATGCATGTGTAAACAGGCCTTAAACCACTCACTCGCAAGAGAGTCATATGGTACAAAACCTCCTTCAAAAAATGTCTTCAGCAAACTTTACTGCAGCTTTTAGAACGCAAGGAGAATTATGTTGATGTTCACACCTTAATTCAAAAAATACCAAGCTTTCGTTCGCTCACTACTACTACTACTAACAGTGCATCCTTATTTATTTATATTTATTTATTTATTTATTTATTTATTTATTTGTAATTTCTATACATATTATGTATATATTTTTTTATGTTAATTACTTGACTTGCTTTCTGTAATTTCTTTATTTATATATGTATATTTGTCACTTGACTTCTTTTCTTCTATACTAATGTAAACACTACCCGCCCAGACTAGCTACTGCTATTTGCCGGATAGTGTACTCCTTTTTATTTTACTTATAGAAGTGAATAATAGTAAACTTTGAAACTTTTAGTGCTACTACATGCACGATGTTAGGTCAAAAC
Source organism: Siderastrea radians (assembly GCA_964017195.1). NCBI lineage: Eukaryota > Metazoa > Cnidaria > Anthozoa > Scleractinia > Rhizangiidae > Siderastrea > Siderastrea radians. Next base: position 10,278,578 of record OZ024899.1, read on the forward strand.
ATAAACATGAAAAGCACGTTTCTTACATCATTACCACCTCGTGTACCAAAGAAGAGCTAGATTGCAGCAATTAACAGATTTCAAGACCAAATTTTCTTTTACGTCCTTTTTCCAGGCAGTCTCCAAATACATGTCAAAATACCTGCAGAAATTTGTACTTATATTATATTATTGTACTTATAAAACTAAGTTCAACTCAGTCTACAAAAACATGGAAAATGTTTTTTTACCTAGACAGGAAATCTGCAAATGGTTATGGCGGCGCATTATCTCAAAGGTTGCCATAGCATCTGAGTTAAAGTTAATTTTTATAATTTACAAATTTAAGTCTGCCTAGCTTACCTCTCCATACTTGCCAGTGGACACATTCCACTTTCTCACACGATGGCCATCATAAGCAAAGGAGTCAGTTGTATCACCAACTCCTTCCTGATGAAAACAAAATGAGAAAAAGTTAATTAGCACATTTATAAAACAACTTAGTCACATACACTATTGCCTCATTATTTCCTGAGGGATAATGTGGCCAGAATGAGGCAAGATGAAGCGAGACAATTTTTTTTATCATTTGCACAACTGAATGGCAGGATATTTTTCGGGCCCTATTATCACCAAGAACGTGAATTTTAGGTAGTTTAAAGGGGCATAGTCACGCTATTTTAGTTCACTTTAAAAATAAAAAAATATGTCCTCACATCAATGAATGCCCAGAAATAATGGTCTAGTTTTGTTACCAAAGACTACATTACTTCACTGAAACTATTTTCTGTCGTCTGTTGCTACGGATGGCACGGATGGAAATGGATTGCAATTTGAAAAAATTAGGCTAAACTTTTCAAATTCTTTCAGCGTGTTGACATTAAATCGATATGAAATGGTCATGGTTTGTTTTCTCTTAATGAAATTAAGTTAATATGTTCCTTTAAATGTTCAAACACAATGTTGGGCATGGATAAAGTTAGCTACCGATAATTTCAGCACAGTTTTTCAGCCTAGTTAAACCACTGTAGGTAGCCTGCTAACCACTAGGTTCAACAATTAAGAGCACAACACAGTCTATCCTAGTCTTGATTTCCAGATGTGTTCACGGAATGTGTCCCATGCTGAAAGAACAAGACTCGAGAGTAAGAGAAATTAAGACTTCCCATATCTGGGTAGGAATGAGATTCCCACCTCATTTCTCCAATTCCCTTTTAAGAAGAAAACATACTGAAACTCTCAACTCACAACTTACCTGTTACTGTAACATGACAAATTTATTGGTTTAGATCATGACAAAATGCAGACATCATTCACCCATTTTGTGGGGAGAGGGGAATCAACTTCATTCTTTCCCCATCCTTTAATCCTAGTTCAGGCAATTAATTTTGTTTAGGCACCAGCTCCTTGCTTTTTACAAGCTATTTATTTGCTGTTGCAAAATATTGTTCAATAAATGGATACTGCACAATTTTCTTTAATTTATTCCACTTCCAGCCATCTCATCGATGTCATTTTGTTTTTAAGTTCCTGACCCTTTTCTCCAGGTTCCTATCCTGTACTCCCAGTGCATTCTTCGGGTTTACTGCACCCCTGACCCAGCCTTCTGCTAAGAGGCCATTCAATGTACTATGAGGTTATTACAATAAGTGAATTTGGGCAAAAACTACAACTGACTATAATAAATAAAAAATAAAAAAAGAATTCTTAAATCAAATTAACTGTTAAATTAATAACAAGTTTCCATCCTTTCTGAAAATAAATTTGCAACAAACCTCATTGGTAAACTTGCATTGCAAAGTCGCCCATCCTAACTGCATGATTCCTTTGGAACCTAACAAAATCTCATACATCCACTTCCCTAAAAAAATGATTAATCACTTCACCATTCTTCATCTGACAATGATTAACTTACCATATAATTGAAGGGCTGAGAGCATAACCATCTTATGTCGAACTTTAGGTGGTGTTATTGTTTTCCTCTAAACGACATCAATTTTTGCATGGGGCCTTCAGTTCATTCAAAGAACACTGCCTATAAAGTTTTTGGAAGGTCCCATGCACAAATTGAAGCAGTTTAGAGCACAAAATTAAAACCTGCTAAAATTCAACACAAGACGGTTATGTTCTGAGCCCTTCAATTTATTCCACTGTAACTTGTGTGTTGTGTCTTGCTTGCTATTCCATAATTTTAAGGTTTAAACTCAGCTCACTGATTTTGATGTAGGTTAGATGTATACGATGTACAATCATGTAATAAAAATAATTACATTAACATTTCATTATTCCAAATGAGCTCAGAGTGAAAAGCTATGGCCATTACTTTCAGAATTCTACGGTATTATTATTATTATTATTATTATTATCATCATCATCATCATTATCATTATCATTATTATTATTATTATTATTATTATTATTATTATTATTATTATTATTATTATTATTATTCAAGGATAGGCTGGAGGCCATGAAAAAAGTTCAGTTACTCTGCTCTGCAGACAAGGTAATGAACTGTGTTTGCCATCACAGGCCAATGTAGCTAGTCCATATACTACACATATACAGGCCGTTTTGTAAGCTCTGGACTAGAAAGGAGTAGTTTACCTTTACAAACACAAATATTTGCTCTGACACTGCTGAAGTTGCTTTTGCTTTCAATCTAAACAATAAAAGAAGTGAATCTGATCATGATTACATACATGTAAAACAAGCAATGGCGTAACCATAGTATAGTTCAGATAACTGAGTACTGGTCAGTTATTAAAATTTCCTCCGCATTCTTTTGTTCGCATTAATTTTTTTCCAGTTGCTATTTTTTTTTTACTTTAAGCACACTTGCTCCAATACTTTTTAATAGGCCAAAGTTAAAGTTCAGAAAAGAGAGAGCATTGAGTATCCCTATTACTTCACTATGAAAACAAATTGAAATAAGAGCAAGCTTACATGTACATGTGAGTCAACGTTTTAATGTTGTTGTTAACATCATTATCATTGACTACATGTACATGTCGATGGTAATATTAAATGTAGAGCTGAAATGGATAACAATAACAGTTTAAGAATTAAACTGGAATTCCAGTGTGTGTGAAGCCAGATAAGTATTTGGCTGAGGATACCTCATTTTTGCTCAAATCAAGTCATGTTAAGTAACGGGGATTTACACTGTAGCTCTTTTACAGAAAGCATCTCTTATGCCAAAGGCATGCAATGATCATATTAATTTCATTTTGGCACGTCCAGAATACCATAGCCTGTGTACAGCCGGGCTCTGGGCGGCTGTACACAGGCTAGAATACCAGAACTCTTTTGGATATGATGGTTTATCCTCTCCATGGTGATCCATATAATTATCCTTCCCTAGCAACAAATTTGAAGTGCTACATGTATGCATCTCTTAAAATGATCTAGCAAAGGTAATTAATACATACATTGTATAAGTGTGTTGATAAAGATGTCTGTTGGTTAGGTATAATAAACCAAAATGGTTTTGCATGATCTACCTCAATCCCATCTTTGATGGTCATAGAGCCGCAAAGGCTTGCTCTATCAATCCCCACAGTATCAGGCCCAATTCTTCCATCAGTTAACGCTCTCTCCTCAGCATCAAGTCCTTGTGAGGAGAAAATGAAGAACTAGGGATATTGCTTCAATAGAGCAGTTTTCAGTTGAGGAAATTGTTATTCACTTTAAATTGCTTTAGCCTTATTTTTAATTACGTAATTGTACACTACATGTAAGAGATTGGTTCATATACAATCATGTAACCTCTCCAATTCATCAGCACATGTACATGACTGTAGAATGCAATGGGCCACTTTTTTTACAGCCTGCATCTATAGTCAACAAACTACATGTATAGCATTTAAATTTTCAACTACTGTAAGATTAATGTAAAAGGTGCCATTTTGTAGTCAACCCTCCATCAGACTGTGAAGCTTTTTCAAGAGAAATTTGCCAAGGTTGTAATTCCTTTTACAAAGGATACATTCTGTAAAAATTGATTGGGAACAAGATTTGAAAAAAAAACAAACAAAATCAAGTAAGCAGTTTCCTCTGAAAATCCACCTTAAGCCTATTGCTGGTTTATGTGATGCCATCAAATTCTAAAATCATAAATCGCGAGGTCTTCAGATTTTATATCCCCACCAGGTTGAAGATGACTTCAAAATATATCTTTTCACCAGTTTCCAGCCCGGTAATGTCTTTCTTTTTAAAAATAAAGCATCTTAAATTTCTGGCTTCTCACCCTCCGTGACACCAACATGGCATCCCTGACAAAGCTTTCTCTTATGCAAGAAAGGACTCTCCTTTACATGTAGTTAGCAGTTTGGACAGTTTAAGTGTCAGGAGGGAAATTAATGTGAATTTATAGTGGTTCATGAGAGAAAGGTAATTGCTTGAAGAGCAGAAGTGAATTCCAGATGTTTTCATTGATTTCCAGCGGCCATGTTTGTGCCCCTCCAAGGGACACCAACATGGCGTTTCCAAACCGAGCTCTACAAATTTCAGTCGAACGTTTCAGCAAATAACTCAACAACGGAATACCACACAGATCTGAGACTTAGTGAAGTGGTTTGTTTGTTAATCTTTTATGACATTACAGAGTCTTGGTTTCTTTCATTAACTGATTTCAATTTTAATATTTTATGGCGCGACAGTGAAAACCGAGAATACTGTCTTTGTTTGATGATGTGTTCAGTTTTGATCAGTACAGTATATCTAAAAAATGTCACTGCATTTTTTAATTATCTGTAACTCTGGTCTAATTAATCTGATTGCTTCACTTTAGCCACTTTTTGCTAGGATTTTGCCTGGTGCATCAGTTGGTTATCAAAAACATCTGATGTCTCTCAAGGTGGTGACATCACAAACTGGACAAGGACTGTGGTCCCTCACAGCTGGTTTTGACTGGCATGGTCGTTAATGGGTTAATGAAAATGAAAACCACTTTGTTGTAGCTAGGGAGTACCCCTAAACAGGATCCTATCATACAGGTATTTTATAGGATTCTATAGGATCTTGCAGGGTCCTTAATGGTAGAAATCTTGATCCTTATTAACATTTTTAAAATTTTATCAGATCCTAAAGGATCCAACCCAGGATCCTGTAAAATCTCACAGGTTCCTCCGCAAGAACCTGTATGATCCTTTAAGGTCTATTGGATCTTAAAGGTCTTAAATAGGATCCTGTAAGACCCTATAGGATTCTAACAAGATCTTATCAGGTCCTAGGTTAGGATCCTACTACAATCCTCAGTGCCTTTATGATCCGAACATGTTTTGCACTATCTTGGGTCTACTCTGACAAAGATTTACCTGGTTTAGGTTCCTCGTCATACTGAGAGAGAATTTCATCAATATGATCCTGAAGAGTTCCATATTCCAGCAATCTTCTACAAGGGGAAAACAATGCCATCATAATTTTTGCTTGACAGTACTCTAATAATATGGAGGGTAAATTAATGTATGACAAGGTATTTGTTAAACTTAACACATTGTGCTTCAACTCATTTCAACCACAGAAAAGGAGGGAGATCCACTTCAGAACCTAAAAATTATTTAAATATGAATACAATTTAAGATTCCTTGTCAATCTGAGAGGCAGACACTCATCCTCTCTGAACAAATAAGAGCTAGCTGAATTCTTTTTATGCTAATTTACTTGCCGAAATTAAGTAAAGATATTTGATAATCAAGATAATGCCATCGATCATCAATCAATAGAGATGATATAAATAGCCAAAACATCCTAATAAAAGAAGTCTGCTCGTTACCTTGGGGTGGCAATATTTTCATCTTTCTTGGACGGGAAAACAGCTGACAGAAACTGGTCGACATCCATGGAATCTTGCCTTAATTTTACAACGTACAAAGCCAGAAACAATTTCAAAAAGAAAAATCAACAACAGAACCTTTAGATTGACTGAAAAATGCGATTTTGTCCCATAAACTGAGATTAAAATTAAAAAATGTCAGACTTTCATAGCTGACTTTGAGCCGCCGTTTTTTATGTACTAGTTCCCAGTCTACCAGGGTTTTCCTGTTCGCTCCCATGATTCTGCATCGGAGTCAAATTTCAAAATGGCGGCGCTGTTTCATCAGCAGCTTTGGCGAAGAACTCTCAGAAATACAGCGTTTCGCGCCACTGGGCCTCCGTTTTTCCCACTCGTACGACTTCCCACACTGCAAATATTTCAAAAGAAAGTTCTGTCGACGTCGATCAAGGCAGGAGAAGTCGAAGAAACAGAACCGTCTCGTCATTCCTCAGCCACGAGGTCCGCTCTCGCCCAGAATCCTCGTTTGAATATTCATCTGAGAAAAATTTATGTTGGCAATGTTTTTAATGGTAAACTTGCTAAAGAGCAGCGTCAAGTCACTCAGGCTGCATTGTTTGAATATTTCTCAAAGTTTGGGGAGGTTGAGCTCATGGAGTTTCCTCGAAAAAGGTTCCACAAACTTCCTCCAGAATACGGTTTTGTGACTTTTCGCGATGTAAAGGTTGCTCAAAAAGTTCTTGCAGATGCGGAATCTCACGTAGTTGATGGTCAAAACTTAAAAGTTTCTCCTTTAAGAAATAAAAAGACGGCTGTTCAAGAGATGAGGAACTTGACTGTGCTGGTGAAAAACGTTTTGAACACCACAAGTAAGAAAGCGATTGAAGAGCACTTTTCTCAGTTTGGAAAAGTGGACAGAGTATTTTTGGCCCACAAAGATCCCAATGATGAAAATCTAAGCAGTTACTATGTCATGTTTTCATCATCATCTGGAGTGCAGAATGCCTTGGAACAGCCAGTAGTAAGAATTTGCGGGCAAAGCATCGACTCCCACGTAAAGAAGGAGTTTCCACAAACCACAAAAGTGTTAGGAAAAACAAACAAGTTGGTTTTGACATCAGTCCCAGACGACCTAACTGTGGAAGATTTGAGAGAGTACTTTCAACAGTTTGGAGAAGTGAAACTTGTTGAGTTACTTGTCAACAAACAATTTATGTCTGGCTCTGAGGGACATCGTAATGTAGCATTTGTCCACTTAGCATCCAAAGAGGCAGCTGACGAAGTTGTCCAAAAGTACAGTCACATAATAAATGGGTTAGATGTCAAAGTTAAAAAACAAAGAGAACTGGAGGTTGATGTACCAGATAACCTTCGTCATTTAAAATTGTCAGTGGAGGGCATTCCTTCGTCTATCATGGCTGCTGTTGTCAAGCAATATCTTGAAAGAACTTTTAATATAGTACCGCATGGAGTGTATTTTGACAGAAGCCAAGTACTAAGTAACAACCAATCTCCTTGCATTGTCAGGTTTTCTGAGCAAAGACACATAGAAATGGTTTTGAAAAAACCAAAGGTGACATTTGAGGGACATCCATTGTATTTTCGGCGACTTGTTTGGAAGAAGAATTAACTTGTGGATTAAATACCAACAAAATTATTTGAGAACACTGTTACTAAAAAGGCGAGTTTATGGACTTTTACCAACAGAAAGTTAGTGTTTACTTTATTCAGATGTTTCTTAAGCATTATTTTGGTTAGGTGATAATGCGTCAAAACACATCCAAGATAAAATGCCACAGACATAGTGCCCCAATACGAGACATGACTTATTGTATTAAGTCCAGTTTTCACAGTGGCAGGTATAGGGTCCAAGGGTCCAGAGGATCCCCCTTTTTAAAATCTTAACATGTTTATTTGAATCTGTAAACAATCAAAATAAAAAATGTAAATGTATGTGTTACACTATGGTCAATTAAAAATGACCACGGTGTCATCAGACCGTGTGCATTGCAACTGAGCATTAATTCTCGGGCCTCTGAAACCTCAAGTTGGATAACTTATCAGCATTTCTTAGGACCCACCAGGACCTTTTTACGTTTTGTTGCTGGTTTGAATAACTTAACAGTTTTTATCAGCAGACACAAAAGAAGAATGTACTCTCTTCAAAATATAATTCAGTCTTACATGCAAAGTGAGTCCAGATGTAGTCAACATCATAAATTAACCATAAGAGAGGGTAAAACTGACATTCACATAATCATTTTCCACAGGTGTTTACTTTGGGAAATAATTTATGTGGTATGGACACTATATTACTTGTCAAGTTAGGGGCTGTAATAAATAATAATATTATGTACATGGCAGTACTAGGTTTACTGAAATTATACTCAGCCAGGAGCCTATAAACTGGAGTGTGCAATTTTCATACTAAGCCTATTTCACAGTATTTTCACAGACCAGGTTATTTTTAGACAAGTTTTAGATTACAGCTGTAGTACTTCCCATGAAAATTGAAGTTTCAGTCTGCACAAGTCCACACTCACCAGAAACAAGCACCTTTCCATCATTCTTTCTCCTTCTAAAACAGCAGTTGCATGCTCTGGGTTATGGGCACCTGACTCAACCATGTAAACTCCCCTGACTATAACCAGAACAACTACATGTGTAACTAATTCTTATAGAATAAGAATACATATTTCCCCTAGTGTAAACCTTTCAACAAGAGTTGTAAATCCATTTATTCCACTAAATGTGTTTCTTGAATTGAGCACTTTTTTCTTGAAAGTGCTAAATCCACTACTATTAATCCCAGATGTCTATTAAAATGGCTTGAAAATCAACCTCTTTCACTCATTGCTGATTTCTGTCTGCATATTGAAAACCGTGTGATATTGGCTGCAAGATAACCAAATGTTGAGTTAGCATTAGTTACAGAGGCCTTGTGACCTCAGATGATCCTCACCTCTTGCGTTCCCTCTTGTGTATTCTTTTGTGTTTTGGGCTCACATGGCCGTTTTTTCCAGGTTTTTGTCACTACTGACATTCCATTCATGAATGGAATAACAGTTGCATGCTCCGGATTATGGGCTCCCTGCAGGTGGTGACATTTTCTTGAACGCTTTCATTTTGTGTGGAAAAACCGGTTGTTCTGGTGCTTTAAATGTTTTGGAAAAAAGGAATACCTTCAGAGGTCTCTTTTCTCGGTTTTACCAGAATTATCGGAATATCACTGTACCATTTGCATCGCCACACTAGTACCCTCCTCTTTGATGAAATGCGGAGTTTGTTTGTGGAAAAATTGTACTGTTCCATTTGGCTAAAAATTCTCACCGGTTTTTCCATACAAACGGAAAGCGTTCTCTGTTAAATGGTACGTACTCGTCCCGTTCCAATTTGTTTGTGGTAAAATTGTAATTTTCCATTTAGCGGGAAATTTTCGCCGTTTTTTCCATTCAAATGTAAAGCGCTCCTTGTCTTTCTTTCCTTTCCCTCTTTTCCGTTTTCAAAGGAAGAGTAGGACTGGGACGACCCCAAAGTAATATTTCCCATAATTCTCTCTTGTTTCCAAGAATTCAAAATGGCGTTCTTCGTTCAGCAACTTCGTCGAACAAGTTTCGCGAATTTACCGTTTGAAAGAGCTAGATCCTCGTTTTTTCCACTTCTTCGGTCACCTACAGTGCAAGAGTTGAAAATGAAGGTATTTTCCACGTCAAACTACGGCAACAACAAAGCGCATTTAACGAGTAAAACTGGCAAAGAAAAGGAACTTGACCAAAGATCGCGAGCTACCGCTGCCGATTCGAACAACAGAATAATACACGTTGGGAATCTTCTCAAAGGTCAGGATTACACAACTGAAGATTCAGTATATAAATATTTCTCTCAATTTGGCAAGATTGAATTGCTGCAGTTCTTTCGTCACAAATTTACGAAATTGCCCAGAGGATTTGTTTTCATAACTTTTCAGGATGCTGAAAGCGCTCAGAAAGTTCTTGCGGAAGCAGGCTCTCACGTAATTGATGGCCAAAAAGTTACGGTGGAGGTTCCATTGAGAAAAGTGAAGCCAGCTGAGTTGCAAAAGAGAGACATGACCGTGCTTGTGAATAACATTCAGAAGAATACCAGCAAGCAAGGAATTGAGAAGCATTTCTCTCAGTTTGGAAAAGTGGATAGAGTGATTTTGGCTCAGAAAGATCCCAGAGATGAAAATCTGAGCAGTTACTATGTCATCTTTTCATCATTATCCGGAGCAAAGAAAGCCCTAGAGCAACCATCACAAAAGATTTGCGAGCAAAATGTTGATTCTCAAGTCACAGAATTCCCAATAACTTCTCTGCAAAGTCGTAATTTCAGCAACAAAACAAAATGTGTTTCTGTAACGTTAGTCCCAGATCATCTAACTGTCGAGGACTTGAGAGATTACTTCCAAAGATTTGGAGACGTAGAGAGCGTAGACTTTGTTGTGAATGGTGGTATCGCATCTTACAATCCTACTGGAAATTCCAATGTAGCTTTTGTCCGTTTTCCAAATTATGCTATTGTTAATGAAATTGTAAAAAACGAAAATCATATTATTAATGGCTCAAAAGTCAAAGTTTCAAAGTATAGAGACATGGCCGATCTTGTCTCAGAGCAGATGCGTGAGCTAAAACTATCCGTTGAGGGTCTTCCTTTGTCAACCCAACCATGGGCTGTACAAGATTATTTTGAAAGATTCTTTGGGGTTGTCCCAAATGGTGTATTTTTGAATCAGCACAGACTGCTGATTGATAAGAAATTAGTTTGTGTTGTGAGATTCTCTAACACAAGGGAGGTTGAAAAGGTATTGAAGGAACAAAAGGGAATCTTTCAGGGACAGCCTGTTTTTTTCCGACGACTTATTTGGAAGAAGCCCCAACAACAATGATAAAAGGACAGTTGGCCATTATTTTCTGTGTTGTTGCAGCGTCCAAGTCTGTGTTACACATGGCTTCAGCACTGAAACCTTGTTCACTGATACTGTGTTGAATAAAATGTTATCTGCAAATTTGACTCTAAAACAATGGAAACTTGATGTTGATCTGGTTGCTACATGTACTTAACCTCCTGGCCCTCCTTGGTGTAACAGGTTCTTTGGGCTCATCCAACACTTGTTTTCCCATGTCAGTGGCTGAAAACCTGGGTTGTTTACCATGAAGACCAAATTTTCAGAAGTTCAGTTGAAATGTAAATAGAAGGTAGCTTTCGGTTTCGCAAATGGAAAATTTCCAGGATAAACTGAATTTTTCAAGAGGAAGTCCAAAATCTCCTAGCCTGTGTGTCAGGCACAGAAAGAGGAGGGAAAGGGGAGAAATTATTCATGAATGCTTGCAAAAAAATTTCCCCCTTTTGGCACCTGCCATGCAGGCTACAAATCCCCCACTGGAATTTCTGAACAGAGTGTGTTTGTAGCTTTTACTTCACTCAAGCAGTTGCAGGCCTTTCGCCAACCTCTGACCCATGTGTGTAACCACTCAGTTTGGTTCAAGGCTAACTGAGTAAATGGAAACAAGGCGAATCTCCAACAGAAATCCAGAAATGGAGATTTGGTGTCACATTTACACAAACTGTTGATCAACCTGTTTGCTCACCTAAATGATAAACAACCTTGGTCTCTGCATTGTGTTGCGTTGATTCCTTACAGTGTAGACAAGAAACTTTACCCCAAATCATACTTCCCAATCCAGGGGCACAAATGAGTATACGAAACTGTTAGGGTTCAGTTATAACAAAAAGTCGGGGTGTAACCCTGCAATGGACTAGCATAGGGAGGGGAAGTAGTAATGCTCCTAGTTGCTTCTTGATTAGACGGCGAGTAGTCAAATTTTAACGACGGCAATTGTGGGGCGGGCGAAATACACACACGTGCGCGAAATTTCAAGAAGCGATGCGAGGGCGTCTTCTTGAAATTTTTCACACATGTGTGTTTCCCCCACCCCACAGT